>CM042158.1:424954-427454 GCA_023376005.1 Doryteuthis pealeii | reverse complement strand
GTTCGATCCTCGTTATGTTGCATAATATATGTGGTTGTATAAGATTATTGTCAATCCCTGACATATTTCTGATGGGATGACCCCTTTTCATATCACGGGCGGGACTTTCCATGGAATATTACAGAGAGCCCGCGAAATGCGTAAAGTCACGTGATAGCTGGTTAACCGGCAGTTCTAGCTTGGACGTCAGGCAGAAAAGATGTCTGCCTTAGCTGGGATCATTATGCACACGCACGCTGTGTTAGTTAGAAGAAGAATTTTAGTTAAGTAAATAAAAGTGTAAAGAAATAATATGGTGTTCTTGATTGATGAATGTCTTGGCAAAAAGACTGACCAAGAAGAAGGAATTCATCAAAGACGAACAGCCAACAAGAATCTAGAAATAGAATTCAACATGGAGAGGAAGAATAGAAGCGAAATGGCCAAAGAAGTAAGTTATGCATCCTTCTATCTACCTGTGTCTATCTCTCCTCCCTCTCCAGTATGTAACAGTTAGATGCCTCATAATTATGACCTTGTGTCACATCTTACCTGTGATGAACAGGTTTGGTAAATAAAAGTGACCTATCGTAGTGTAATTGTTAGCAAACTAGTCTCGCAGATCCATTACTACTTAATAGCAGGTTCGATCGTTGCTGGATGTCCCTTTTGACCTTGTTTAGCGAACGGGTTGGGTTAATACCGACAAATTTATACATATCTAAAACAAAATAATAAGTAAAGTCGTCGGGATGGCTTAAAGTTTGTATCAACCTGACAGTTAGGGAGTATATCCCCTTTTCACTAGCGCTAGAGCAAGGAGAGTGTTTTTGCATCTGAGGTGGAGCGCCAATCTTACCATCAGCTCCTCCCTTTACCACAGAGATCCCTGTGCTACTGATACACTGAGTTGGCGAAGGCCGGTATCGAACCCGGAACCTTGTGGTTCCTAGTCGCACACTCTACCGACTGAACTAAACTGGCCCAATACATATCTAAAAGATATATATTCATACCTATTTCAAAACCAAAGGCTTCCCATCGTGGTGTATTGGTTAGCAAGTTAATCTCGCGGATCTATTACTACTAAATCGCGAGTTTGATCATCACTGGATGTCCCATACTTGTGACCTGGTGCCACATAGTACCAGTGTCGAACAAGATGGGTAAATACCAATAAGTTTATTCATATCTCATCATCATCATCATCATCATCATCATCAAGACGTGCCAGCAGCATGAATATCCATGACGATGTCTCAACAACCATCCCTATAGGCCATT
This sequence comes from Doryteuthis pealeii, assembly GCA_023376005.1. Taxonomy (NCBI): domain Eukaryota; kingdom Metazoa; phylum Mollusca; class Cephalopoda; order Myopsida; family Loliginidae; genus Doryteuthis; species Doryteuthis pealeii. The sequence continues at coordinate 426,191 of CM042158.1, read as the reverse complement.
GCTCTGGCAGTTCCTCCACGCAGCCTCCAGAATCCGCATAGAGCTGATCGATGTAGGTTCCTGAGTGACGGCCCACACTGGCATGTTCATTTTCAGGTCTCCACAGGAGAACGTCACTTTTATATATTTACCAACCCCTCCGCACGAGCAGGATACGACACAAGGTCAATTTCTTAAGCGGAGTTCAACAGGTTTAAATTCAGAGTTTTTCTTCTCCTAGACCGGTTGCCTAACCAAGGTTAAAGAGCCCAGTCTGCCCTACTATTTATCCATAGCTGGAGGGAGAGTAGGATTCATACCTATTCCAAGGGTATTAGCGCTAAGGGAAATGCAATTACCACGTCCAGGATTTGAACTCGGGGTGACGAGTCCATTTCCCATGACTTTAACCATTACACCACGCGCTTCCAGAACGTCACTTATAAGTTTGTTTCTGCTTCTCCAGCAGAGTACAACATGTCTTGATTGTCTTACTCAGATGGTTTGTGTGTCAAGGGGGAGGTGGCGCTTTCTTGTCGGATGCTTCTTTAATATCGTACGATCCATATATAAAAGTGATATATAAAAGTCATCACGGCGGCCTAATCTCGGTATGAGCTTGACATCGAGGGGGTCTATCCTCTTTTCACTAGCGCTAGACCAGGAGGTCATTTTAGCGTCTGCGGTGGAGCACCACACCTACCATCAGCTCCTCACCTTACCACACAAATCTCTGTGCTACTGATATCAATGAGTAGTAGCCGGACGCTCTACCGACTGAGTAAACTAGCCCTAAACGCAAGGTCATTCCATCTTGGTGTAACTGGTTGGGTAAATATCTCCCTATTTAAAAACGCATCCGTACTACGTGTACGCAAATATACTAACTGAAACCTATAAAAGCATCTCTCTGTTTGTAGACGTGATACATCTATCATAAAATACTTATCTGTACTTTCATTTGGTATTTGAGACTAAACTTGGCGTTCGGAATTCCAATGTATATAAGAGAATCGATGGAGCCAGTGAATTTTTCGAAGCGGCGAGGCTTTGTGTCCAAATAGACTTTGCTGAATAAATAGCAGAATGCGCATACACGAAGTCATGTGCGTGCAAACATATAAAAGAGAATGCATTAGATATGTCAAAGGTCACGTCTAGATCTGAGAGTAGTCGCTTACACGCACGCACTCATCTCTGTCCATACCACGAGAGATAGAGAGAGAGAAAGAGAGAGAGAGAGAAAGAGAGAGAGAGA
>CM042158.1:317454-419954 GCA_023376005.1 Doryteuthis pealeii | reverse complement strand
ATATATATATATATATATATATATATATATATATATTCTTGGCCAAGTGTTATAGTGTTAATCGATTATTTTCGGTTGGAACGACCCTCTTGTTATTTCCTTTTTTCATTTTTTCCACAGTTGAAGTTTCGTAGTATATTCTTACTATCAAACTATTTGCCGGGTTTTTGTTTCTTGCCCAAGGGTTTACCAATAAGTTTAGTATATTATATATGTATATTGCATCGGAATTTTGTGGCTCTCTATTTCATGTTTTTGTGCATTTGTCAGAGAGAGTCTGCTCTGGCGTAAACATGTTTATTGTGGTTGCTGCATCCAAGATTTCTTGAAAACAGCACAAATCATCCTTGATTAGTTTCCATCGCGCCTTTTTCATTTCCTATGATTCTAAGCATTACCCAACATCGATTTCTGTAGATGAGTTATTTCTACCTGAGTATTATCTACTAAGTTGAAAGGATTAGGGGCCGGTTTAGCTCAGTCGGTAGAGAACCCATCCAAGAATCGGAAGGTTCTTGGTTTGATACTTTTCCTCGCCAACCCAGCGTATGAATAGCACAAATTGAGTAATCTGACATTTGCGGTAAAGTAAGGGGCTGATGGTAGGTGTGGTGCTCCACCTCAGCAAAAAAGTATTTCTGGTCTAGTGCTAGCAAAAAGCGGGATAGACTCCCTCTTTTTTTGTTACCAACAATAGGCCAATACGTCAACTTTACTTTTAATTACCGATGAGTATGAAGATGTCTCAATCTCGTTTCAAACGCTTGAACTTCATCCTGAGTTTACATAAAGGCCAGTCGTATTATGTAATGATTGTATTTATTCTTGACCACTGACCATCCCTTTTTAAATTTTCAAATGCTCCGGTAGATCTTGGAAGATCTCCAACCTAAAACAACATCATCACCATAAGATCCACCCCCCCCACACACACACACCAATAACAAACTAATCTTATAACTTTGCCCTCATATTTCACTCTATTTCCACAATCTATTGTCCTCCGTTCTGGTATATCTGTCAATTTCAGAATCGAAAATCATTTTCTCTTTATATATTAACAGAATAGGGTTTTTTTTCTATTAGTTTTAACTTCCGTTCCCTGTATCATAATTTTATCTCTCTTTAATTTTATTCTTCCACCCTCTGTCTCTCTGTCTGTCTGTCTGTCTATCTGTCTGTCACTCTCTCTCTCAATATATATATATTATATATATATATATATATATATATATATATATATATATATATATTGGGCTCCTTCTTCTTATAATTTTTCCTCTATTCTTGTAAAAAAAAGGAAAGTCGTCGGGGCGGCCTAATGTCGGTATCAGCCAGACAGCGAGGGAGTCTATCCCCTTTTCCCTAGCGCATGACCAAGGAGATTATTTTAGCATTTGAGGTGGGGTGACACACTTACCATCAGCTCCTTACTTTACCGCACAGATCTCTGTGCTACTCATATGCTGAGTTGGCGAGGGTCGGTATCGAACTAGGAACTTGTGGTTTCTAGCCGAACGCTCTACCGACTGAGCTAACCCGTCCCATTATTTCTATTTCCCTCCTAGTTTTAGAGACTCTATATGGATGGTTGGAGTTGCGTAGTCTAATGAGATGGACACGTCAACGCGACTTCAATTCTTGGACGAAGCTGCTGGAATTTATAAGGCGCTAATACCCCTGGGAAAGGTATGAATCCAATTCTCCCTCCAGCTGAGAATTTGTATGAATATATCTCCAGTTATACAACAGAATGAATAAATCATAGAAGCAATGTAACAGCCCCAGAAAACAGCTTTCAGAAATCTCCTGACGAGGTGATCTTTATTCCGAAATATTAAGAATAAATAAAAGTTAAACGAACAACATCATAGTTACCTCATTTTTCGTTACACTTGCATTGTGATAGCCTTCAAAACCAACCACCAATATTATATATATATATATATATATATATATATATATATGTGTGTGTGTGTGTGTGTGTGTGTATTTATTTATTTCTAAACTCTGACAGTATTTAAAAAAACCTCCCGGCTTTATAGTTTGGAATTACACAATACAAACTTTTGCATGGAGAAAAAATATATAAAAAAAAAGAAAAGACCTAATCATATGCACACCCTGAAGAAGAATCAGATGCTACTATAAAAATGGGCAAAAGAAGAAAAATTGAGAGTTTGCCAAGATAAAAAATACTAAAGTGCTCAATACAAAAAGTAGAGCAAACAAATCATAGAGTAAGCGTTATGAGTCAGTGAATATCTACCTCGGTTTCTCCTAACGGATCATCAGGATAATTCTGACACAGAATTATTCTGATCATCCATTAGGAGAGACCTAGGTAGATAATGTCTGACTCATTACGCTTACTCTATTATATATATATATATATATATATATATATATATATATATATATATGTGTGTGTGTGTGTGTATATATTATATATATATATATATATATATATATATATATATATATATATATTACATTATTTGACATTAAGATTAATAAGATTCACAATAAACATTTTTTAGCGAATACTTATTCGTGTATATTTGGAGAGGGTCCATAAGAGTCAAAATCTTCTTATGGAAGGTGAATTTGATTGACACTCTGGTCCTTATTGTCGTCGAATTTTTAAAGCTGACCTTTGGAAAAAGAGCCAAAAAAATGTCGAAGTCGAACAGTGCAAACAAAACGTCAACTGAATATTTTTTCTCTTTGCATATTTATGTTACTCACTTACTTTGCTTGTTATAATGGTTCATGACTATAAGGCCTTTGTTTGGCTGGTCGATTCTCACTGAGTGTCACATACAAAGTTAAAGAGCCAAGTGTACCTTAGCTGGAGGGAGAATAGTTGGATTCATACCTTTGCTTAGTGTATTAGCGCTACTGGTAAATCTATGCACCTTCCGCCAGGTGCAAGTATTGAAGTTTTAATGGAATAAAATATTATATTGAATTAGAAAGCCAAATGAAACTCAATAAGAAAACAGGGGGTGGTATAATCCAAAAATAGAACAGCTGAAACTTACTCTTCCATCACTCCCGTCTTTCATAGCTAAATTTTCATATTTCAACTATTTACTTAGGAAGTAAAGAATAAAATTACAGTTATTTCTTCTTGTTAATTGATTTCTCTAAGGATTTATCCCCGGGATCTTTGGCTAATATTTATTAAAATAAAACCACATAATGAGAAATCAATAATAGCAAGCACATATTTGTTAAAATCAGATTTTTAATGTCAATATGCAAATTAGCCTTCCCGTTAACATTGTTAACCGCTATTTTGTTGTACATATAAATACAATTGCATGTTATTAAATATGGCCAACAGTGTTAATAATGTAAAACAATTTTATTAATAAATGAATTTAAATAAAAATAAAATCATGGAGAATGTAATGTAAATAAGTAATCGTTATTTGGGTATTGATATAGTCTCGGTTACAGACGGACAGACACACAATCTCCATTATGATAAGATGTGAAATGCAACGATCGTTGAGAATCGTGAAAAAGCGGCCCCCTGTCTATAACTCTGCTGATGAGGCATAATAGGCCGAAATGTACATACAGAGATTGACTTTTTCTCGATTTGTTTATGCCTTACATTTGAACAGATATATTCGCCTAATTCATTAATTATCAACTAATTAATTTTCAAATTAGGTATGACTTCAATTAAGCACATATTCTCCCCAAAATACTAATATATATATTAGTTATCTAAATAAACAACAGAGCTATCCCATTTGAAAACAAAGATATTTGAATGCACATTTGTTAAGATTCTTGTGCCATTTTTAGGCTGCAGGTGAGAGCACTTTACAGTGGAGATCCCTTGTGGTATTAAGTTTGACCGTGTTGTGTAGTATCCCATTAATGCTTTTCCGTTGGTCCGTGCATCTTGATTCATATGATCCAGGTGTTCCTCAATGTTAATCAGAATCCTTTTTTGTTGTTCGGTTCGTCCACACAAGCAACTGAACGTCTTTTCCCCAACGCCTTTAAATATTAACCAACCACGTATTCAAGCGGGTTGATTGGGTTATTCAATTTTTTTTGTTTCTTAGTTTTGAAAGATTAATAGCGATACTTAGGAAGAAATTTTTTTTAATTCAATTTTTTTTGTAATTAATTTTTCTCTTTAACCCATAGATGGGATATAATACTATGCATGCGGGGGTAGGTGTGTATATATATAATTCTAGGTAGTTATAATTAGTAAATAGTAAGTCAAACCACATATATGTATACATATGTGTGTGTTCTAGTGTGGATAATGGGGTATACATATGTATAGATAGATAGATACATATGTGCGCATGTATACATACATGTGTGTGTATGCATATATTGTATGTGTAAGTAGGCTTAAGGTGCATGAATGGTCGGTCAAAGAAACCATAAAAATAAGATTAGGGTTTAGAATAGATATGAAAAGGGATAAAGACCAGTAGCAGACAACATGTCGGGATTTAGGCAAAAGAAGGAGAAGATAGGATCAGTCATAAAAATATATGACCACCAGCATAGAGTTCAATTAAAACAAAGGACTTTTTCAAATAACGCGGGGTTTAGACACAAATCTCGCAGACGAGATTTGATATGAGATCTGAGGGATTCTGGGAAATTTGAAAAGTTTAGTCATTTGGATCTAGCGAGCCGAAGAGAGCAGATGAGCCTTGAACACTGAAGAAGTTAAGATGTTAGTTGTCCATTAGAGACCAGCCCTAGCAGAGGTCTACAAAGAAAAGGGGGTGTCCCCCATCTGGACAACCACGGGAAATAGCAGCAGATAGAAGCATACGTACTATATACCTCATCTCTGCCATCTGAAGTTCACCTGACTTGTTTGTCTTTGTTGTTGTTTATTCTCTCTTTCTCTTTGTGATACTTGTTGTTTGTGCACCCCTTTGGCGGGGGGCCTCCTGCGAGATGTTTTGAGCACATATGTGCAACGTGGACAGGTCCTATAAATAGCTAGCAGACGACACGATATAATCACGGCCAGAAAAAAGTAGTGCAGCAAAGATGCAGTGAACACAAGAGAGTTGCAGAAGTGTGCAAAGGGCCTCGCAGCCCGCCGGTGGTGTTACAGAGACCCTAACAGGTACTACCACTCGGGGTCAGTGTGGACTGGGGTCATTGTTGAGGAAGGGATATTCCACATTCCCCAGACCTCCAGAACTGGAACCTCACCATCAGTTAATTTAACGTCTTCTTATCCTGGGTTTGTTATTTAACACGATCTGATGGGTGAAGTCCCAATTCTGAAGCACTGTGGAATGTAGAGTACCCATTTCCACCATTACACCCAAGTCCACTCTGAGTGGTAGAACTGGTTAGGATCCCATCTAAGGGTTAAATAAAAAAAGGAGTTTAAAAAAAACTTTTCAAAACTTGAGTTTATAAAAATTAAGTAAGAATAATACAAAACGAGTTCGGTATAAAATAACCCAACAAGGGTTGATATGCCATGGAATCCAACTAACCAACCAATCAACCACTGTTGTACTTCTACAGAGATATATTTGGCATTGAATCACCCACAAAGATTGATTTGCCATTAAGCAGATGAAAACCAACCAACCGTGTGTCAGCGGAGGAGAAAATCCCATGGCACAGTGGCTAACGTGCTGGACTGCGAATTGTAGTAAGCGAGTGCAATCTCCAGTGGCACTATTATGTTCCCTTTCTGACCAATATCCTTGGAAATATATTTAAAACCCTTATGCTCCGAGCTATGGGTTCGATTTACTACTACTGCTGTTCTACAAGGATGGCTTTGGTATTAAATAACAGGTTGATAATATTACATAATTGTTTGCCAATTAATTGTGTACGACATATAGCTTAATTCTAGATTAATGGTTAGGGAAGAATAGGAAAATGATGGACAAATGTTGACCTGTGTTTGACCTCCGTTTCCGGTTTGCCAGCATAAAGAGTTTAGGAAAGTCTGATTTTATTTGGGCAATGCACAGGGTGAGCTGTCAGTGGAAACTAAATTCTCACATGCGTGTTTGTTGATCTGGATCTTATAAAATTATAAAGGACTCTAAAAAAAGACAACAACAAAAATAACACAAAAGAGCTCTAAAAAAAACAAAAAAACCCACAAAAAACAACAAAATAACAAAGTCTTGTGTTCGTTTACTAAAAGCAAACCCCCAAAACGGCCAAGACGCAAAAGACTCCCAAGAATAACATGTACCCGACCATCCAAGAGATCCAGCTAAGAATATCATCTACCAATCCAGAAAAGATAACAGATTCCAGAAATAAGATAACATCTATACAGAGAACAGATACAAAAGATAAGATCCAGTTACTCAGAACAAGATAAGTATAACGAACATAAGTATATCTGTACATACAGGTATACTCTACAATATACGTATATACAAGTATGGTAAGCAACAATAAGTCATTAAACAAAGAAACCAAACCAAACTTATTGTTTAATGCTGACCAAAATATAAGCACTAGTCGTGAATATGTGGAAAAAATATTAGTACTTTTAAAATGCGGACCATATGACCTTTAGGCACCACTTTTTGATCTCAATTCAGAAGGACATGTTTTTCATTTACACCGTCAATATCCGGTTGTTTGATAGAGGTTAGAGTTAGTGGTAAAGGTAAGAGTTAGAGGTTAGTTTTATAATTTAAAAAAAACTCTAAAAATCGTCTGTTAACAAACAACTGGATATAAATGAAAAACATGTCCTTCTGAATCGAAAATCAAAAAGGGGTGCCTAAATGTCATATGATCCTAAAATACTTTATTCAACTGTATCTGTTGGGATATCTGTAGAAAGGAATAGGTGGCATTATTTTCGGAGCACCCCTGATAACTTTCGCCACCCAAGAATTCACCGCGTAGGTTGTCTTCGCGTTTCCAGGATTCGTTTTTCAATAAAGTTTTAGAGAAAGAAAATTTCATTGATTGTTTTCAGATCTATTCTACTCGGTTATTACGAGTAACAGGATTACATGAAAGGATTTCATCGTATGACTAATTTAAATCAATTTTTTGCTGCTTGATGTGTGCAGTGTGTGGATAAATATCTTTTTGTTACATTTCATAGGTCAGTTGCATATTCACAAATAAGAATATCTATTAGAATCGGTAATTTTCTGGCAAATGTCCACAGTATTTTAGAATTTCATTAAAGAAACGTTGTGCATTTTCACAGAGTTTTGCATAGAGATCACAATGCATGTGAATATCGAAAATAAGTCTGCACAGTTTAAACAGAAATGAATCAGAAGTTTCTCTGAATGTTTGAGATGAGGATTGATGATTAGTATTATCTGCGTTTTGCTGTAGATGCGACTCTAACAAAAACGCACAAAGACACCGACTCGATTTCCTTCGACGATAACCATTACCCTACCGGCGTTTCCAAATGATCCCAGGCCAATGAACTTAGCTTAGCTTTGTCTGATACCAGGTCGCATAATGATTTTGGTTAGACTTGCTTAGATCTCGAACAATGTCCCCCAAATAATTGATGAAGATTATCTAATCTTGGCCAAATGTCACCGAGTAATCAATCAAGATTAGTTTAGTCGAAGCAAATATCTACAGAATAGAAGTCATTTATTAAGATTGGATTGGTTTGGCACAAGGCCAAAAGTATGGAGCACTCAATAAGAATGTCTACAAATTAGACTATTTGGCTTAGTTTACGCGGAAACATGGCCTGTGTGCATTTACAATCCGCGATACTATTGTGGCGTATTTATCTGATGTTTTTTATTTTTAGATAAGGCTTGATAATTAATATTATTTATATTGTTCCAAATAGACACATAGCCTAATAGATAAATGAGGTAGGTTAAGACAGTTCTAAGCGACAGTTATTTCTAGACTGCAGGTTCAATCCTGACAGAAGCGACAGTTATCTCTAGACTGCAGATTCAATTCCTGGCAGAAGAAATATAGAATAATAATTAACACAGCTTAACGCCTCTGCCCCCAGCTATGGTTAGCGGAGTGAGAACAGGATAGCCCTGTGTATTGAATAAAGGGTTAGATTCAAAGTTCCGTGATGGTTCCCGATTAGAAAAGAAGGTTCCCGAGTTCGAAAAGAAGGTTCCTGAATCCGAGAAGGTTCCCGAGTCCGACAAGAAATACTCGAAGAAGACCGGAGGGCACATTGGCCGAAACGTTTTACAGATAACAATGAAGATGAGGACAATAGTCCGAATAATGCAAATAATACTAACCATAGAGGCCTATGTTTTTACTGCTGGTTAAAACTTATATCGTTAAACTTATATCGTTAAAATCTTTTACACATAAGATATATTTTTCTGTCCTTCCATTCGTCAAAGTTATATTTATTGTATAAAAAAACGGCCTCAATGTTGTCGTGGAATGTTAATTAATCTCCATTTCATTTAGCACTATCCCAAGTAATTAATCAAAGTTAGCAGTAAGTAATTCATTAATTTTGACTTACTCCTTGCACCAGTACTGTCATTAATCATTAAGTCTAATTTACTCTTAGTACACGACTAATGAGTAATTAAATTGGTGTTAATTATAGCAAAACTAATCAGTAATTAACATTAACTAAGTCCTTAAACAAAGAAAATAAGTTAATAATTTTAACCAAGTTTAGATAAATTAAGACCAATGATTTATTCCTTATTCCGCGGAGTAGTGGCAAACGTGCTGGACCACGATATCGGAGAAAGCGAGTTCGAACTTCAGTCACTCTATTACGTTCACTTTCGGAGGAAATTAAAGGAAGATAGGAATTAAATAGTAACACTACTGTTCCTCTGCAAGGATTGATTTGATTGTAAATACTTCACGAATGTTGGTATACCATTAAACAGAGAAAATAAATCTTATAATCAAACATCATCATGATCATCAGTTGCCGCTTTCAGTAGGTGTGTCACTCGACCACGGAGATACCATTCAAGAACATCAACACTACGAATGGATCTGCAAGATCGACTTAAAAATGATCGATCAATTGATTGAATTGAACGGCTTGTAAACTTGTCTAGGCGGTTGGTTGGTTGGGTTTTACAGCATGTCAACTCTTGTTGGGTTATTTTATGCCAATGATAATGTTTTATTAATTGTTGATGATTACTGATTTTTTAAATCTCAGTTTTTTAAAACTCATTGTTTATTAACTCATTTTGTTCTACGTAACCCATAGATGGGACCCTAACAGGTACTACCACTCAGGTCCAGGGTAGACTGTGGGAGTTATAATGATAATAGGTACTTCACTCTCCCCAGACCTCAGGAATTGGAACCTCGCCAGTAGATTCAATTTAACTTCATACTCAGTACACTAAATACCCTCAGTCACTGCTTTCTAGCACATTAGGATAAAAAGGGTTTGGGGTTTCTTATGAGGACAATAAGGTTCGGATAATCAGGACTTAATGTGACATGCTGATTGATCGGAGAGGACCCGTCCAACCGCCCGTCTATCCTAAGGGCTAACGTGCAGTATTGCATTTCTTGGACTAATTCGCCACCAGGATTACGTCCTTAAAGATCATGGATCGCCACCCACGAGCAACAGGTGGTTTTGCAGCGGTCAAAAATAGTTAACTTCTCTTACCACGAGGATTTAGTTAATAGGTGGCACTAAAAGATTTGAGTATTTAAACACAGTCAGCACACTCTGTAGAATTCTTTCTTACTTTCCATTTAATACTCATTGTGTATATTGTTTTATGTCATGTTTTATTTGCCCAGACAAATAAAGTCTATATGTGTTATTTTCTTTTTGTTTCGTTCGGACTTCATTGTGAATCTTTTCATTACGTTTTTCTAACGTATTTAAAGACCCCGTTTTGGCCACTAAGTCCAAAACAACATGTCAATCTTATAGTCCCATTGGGAGGAATATAGCCATATGCAGAGGTGCAGTCGTGGTATTCTTCTGTCCCTGACGAAAGGGCGAAACTTGTGTAGGGTTATTTTATGCCGAGAATTTAGATCATCCCGTCTATATTTTATTTTTGGGGTATTTTTTTTTTTCTTAAGGGATTTTCTGGGCAGGGCCATAACGTATCTATTTGTGCTGTAGATGCGACTCTAAAAAAACGCACAAAGTCAACGACTCCAATTCATACGACGATAACCATTACCCCACCTGCGCCTTCAAATGACCATAAGGCAATGAATTTAGCTTAGCTTTGTCTCATACCAAGCAGCCAAATGATTTTAGTTAGATGTACTTCGATCTGGAAGAAAGTTCCAAAATAATTGATTAAGATAATCTAATCTTGGCAAAAGGCCATGGAATAATCTACAAAGTTTAGTGGAAGCAAATATCTACAGTGTAGTAGTAATTTATTAAGCTTAGCTTAATTTGGCACAAGGCCACGGAGTATAGAGCACCCAATCAGAATGTCCATCAGAGTAGGCTATTAGACATAGCTTATCAGGGTTCGAATCACACACAAAGCAGTCTTCCTGTCTATAGCCCTGCTGATGAGGCCTAATGGGCTGAACTGTACATACAGAGATTGACGTTTTCTCGATTTGTTTAGCCTTACATTTGAAAGAGTAAGCCCGCCTAATTCATTTATTATCAATTAATTAATTTTCAAAAATTAGGTATGACTTTAATTAAGCACATATTCTCCCCAAAATATCTTAAATTGTAAGGGTTTCGTGTATTTGATGTCAAGATTATAAAAGATAAATGCATTGGATTTTGTTAAAGGATGAGACGGTGGTACAATTGATAAATCGAGAAGATTCATTCGAAAGAAACACAGTTCAATTTCGTTTCGATTTATTGTGTATTTAAGTTATATAACTAAGAAGCGGCTACTCGGCGTCGCCTGGGTAGAGGGAGTATATTTTTTAAAGTTAGATCCATTATCACTGAATTGTGAGTTGGATCCTCGTAGAATGCCCAATTAAAATTCCTATGTAAAAAAAGATCTTGCATTGATCCAACCACTCTGCAAAGAAACGTGAAAATCTACTAATTAAAATATTAAACACAAAAAGATTCAATGCTGTTATCAGTTACATTTTATTTTTTTAATTATCTTCACTAATATAAATCAAATCTTTATTATTTTTGCTCAAAAACCAAGCCCTGGTAATGTTTGATATATATATATATAATATATATATATATATATATATATATATATATATATTATATATATTAAAGAACATTTTTAGAAAAAAAAAGAAGATATTATTAGTTTGCTGACATATCTGTTTCGACCTTTTAATAAAGCGCTCTTTATCAAAGCAACTATATTTATGAGGAAAGACGGAATAAATATACACTTTTACTTCAAGCTCTTTTTGAGTTTTTCTAATGATAAAAATGTCTGATTTTTAAAACGAAAATTTATTTTATTTAAACACAAAATACGCATTTTCAAACATTTTTAAAATTCCAGCCCTGAACGAGAGCGTTTGTTTGTACCTCGTGATTAACGGTTTATTTATTCCGTCTTTCCTCACAATATAGTTGCTTTGAAAAGACCGCTTTATTAAAAGTCGAAACAGATCTGTCAGCAAACTAATAACATCTTTTGTTTTTCTAAATGTTCTATTCCTACAGTCGGATTCACTTCCATTTACTTCATATATATATATATATATATTATATATATATATATATATATATATATATATATATATATATTTTACCTTGTCATAATTATTTTATTTTCGAAGTTTCATCCGGACATATAGATTCACACAACTGGCCTTTATATATGTATAGATAGACAACTAAGTCAGTCTCTGGCTTCCGGTTCAAAAAGTATGGGGCTAATATTGACAAAAAAAAAAGGTAATGGATTCTGATTGAAATGTAATTCGGAAAAATGAAGAAATAAGTTGTCTTATGATTTAACTTCCATTAAGTTTAGTGGTATCTAAAGAAATTGTTAGAATGGATTGAGTAATTTTTAGATTGTAAAGTCGTGGGTAATTGAATTTATATATTTTTTGTATGTTGAGTGATTGGGGGGGGTAGATGTTGGTGTAATATTCCTTCTAGACATTGTTTTTTTTGTGTGGTTGATGTTTGGGGGGGATAGGCTGATTCGGGGTTTTTAATTATATATAAATTAATAAACTTATATATATATATATATATATATATATATATATATATATATATATATATATATATATATATATATATTAAAACATATATTAAAATTTATATATATACAAATATATATATATAAATTGATAAACTCCCAGTAACAAGGATGGAGAAGAGGGGGAGTGAGAAAGAGAGAAAGAGAGAGAGAGAGAGAAAGGGGGCGAGGGAGAGAGAGGGAGTGAGAGAGAGAGAGGGAGAGAGCGCGAGAGCGTGTGTATATATGAGTGCGTGAGAGAGAGAGGAGAGAGAGAGAGAGAGAGAGAGGGAGAGGGAGAGGGAGAGGGAGAGAGAGAGAGAGAACTAAAAAACGAAAAAAGTATTTAGTGTTGCGTAATTCTGATATTAAAGGGGCTTGAGACTACCAAAATAAATATTGCAAAAAAGCCTGGAACGAATTCATATACTAAAATTCAGTAACATTGATGTTTTTCCAAATCAGCTGTGAACCTCTCGCTATATACATACAACCTTACACGCACACACACACACACACACACACACACATACATATATATATATATATATATATATATATATATATATATATATATATATATTACCACTTAAAGAACTTTCTATACTCTGACATAAATCTACAATAAATTTCCCCCATTTCTTCTTTTTTTCTTAGACATGACAAGCAACGTTTTCTTATTGAAATAAATCCACTATTGCAAGTAAAGTAAATAGAAAAGTAAAAATAGAATGAATCACAAATCAAGATGTTTTTTTTTGTTGTATTTTTTTTACCCCGGAAAACAAAAAAAAAAGGATGTTTGCCGGATAAAAATTAAATATCAGGTAAATGGCAGCTTTAAAATATTGCGGAAATGTGGACCTGTCCGCAGAAGAAATGAAATAAATAGAATGATATATAACTGTAATGTCTGGAGTTATAAACAATATAAATAAACGTGTACGGAAAGAAGGCTTTTTAAAAATAGTATTTATTTCACTCTTATTATTAAATCATTGTTAAATCATTAAACTGAGGATCACAGGTTAAAGAAACAGGTAATAGCCCTATGTATTTACCCACTTAGAGTGTGTTTAGTTAGTTTCTTTTTATATTTGGCAGTAAATATCTATTAATATTGGAGATTCGCTTCCGGTTTTTGTCTGAAACAAAAATTACGTCACTGCTTACGTCACATTACCAAAAATCGTTATAACATTGAATAAATACACTCAAAATTTGAACATGCAACATTAGACACCCAACAAGTTTTAATAAATACATAACTGGTATTATATATCTATATATAGTTTATTTTATTTTAATACATATTTAAAGTTTACATTTGAAATTGTTTTATTTTTTAATCCTTTAATGAATTTGATGATTTTACTTACTTAGATTACAAACTCGCTGACATTGAATTTTTTACTGCCACCCCTCAGGCAATATGTTTCAAAAAATATATTTTATATCGCCCGCAGGGTGTTTGTTATTTTGTACTGGTACTAATAGCAAACAAGACGGAAACAAAATATTGTTCGCCGACCAAAACTTAATATCAGATAATTTTTCATTTGTAGAAATATGAAGCTGCCCATGGAATAAACAAAAATAAATAGAATGATGTATAACTGAAATGTCTGGAGTTATAAACAAAATAAATAAAAGTCTACGAAAAGAAGACTTTTTTTTTTCAAATCGTATTCATTTCACACTTGTCAAAAATATGGTATTTACATATTAGAGGATGCTCAGTTATTTGTTGTTTGGCTGTAAATAAACTAATAACAGAAAAGACACAAACAATATATTGTTTGCTGACTAAAACTTAATATTGATTTATTTATAGATATAACAAAAAAACAAGAAGTGCCAAACTCAAGAAATATCACATCAGAAGACCTGGACATGGCTAAGAAAAGGAAACCTCAAAAGAGAAACCGAATCCATAATAATCGCAGCACAAGACAATGCCATTAGAACAAACTATATAAAGGCCAAAATAGATAAGACGCAGCGGAATAGCAAGTGCAGAATGTGTGAAATAGAGACAAAACAGTCAATCACATAATAAGCGAATGCAGCAAACTAGCACAAAGAAAGTACAAAACTAGGCCCGACTCTGTGGAAAGGCGATCCACTGGGAACAGTGCAAGAAATTCAATTTTCAACATACACCCAAATGGTATATGCACAAACATAAACCTGTCCAAGAGAATGAGACGCACACAATTCTCTGGGATTTCGAGGATCACCTAATCCCGGCCAGGAGACTGGACCTAGTATTCATTGACAAGAAAGAGAGAACCTGCCATCTCGTGGATTTTTCTGTCCCAGCTGATCACCGAGTAAAAACGAAGGAAAGTGAAAAGATAGACAAATAGTTGGACCTAGCCAGAGAACTGAAGAAGCCGTGGAACATGAATGAAGATCGTACCAATTGTAATTGGTGCCCTTGGAACGATCCCCAAAACACTGGAAAAGAATTTGGCTGAACTAGACATCAGAGGAAGAATCGAGACCATCCAAACTAGCACTGTTGGGATTGGCTAGAATACTCAGAAGAGTCCTGGAGACTTGAGGAGACTTACTGTCACTCAGCCTCCAGTGAACCACCAGTACGGCAGGTGTGAAAAACAAAATAATAATCTTTATTTCACACTTATTACTCATTGTTAAATCATTTCACTAAGGATTATGTTTTAATGAAAAAAAGTAATTCCCCTTGTCAAAAAGTATGGTATTTACACACTAAGAGGATATTCAGTTATTTTATTTTATCTGGCAGTGAATTAAATAATAACAGACAAGTCACAAAGAAAAATGTTATTTAGTGGCTAATGATGGAAGATCTGGTAAATGACAATTTTTTTTTCAATTATAGACATATTGGCCCGACCATAAAATAAATTAAATAAATAGAATGATATATGACTCAAATGGCTGGAGATATAAGCAAAATGAATAAAAGTGTACGGAAATATTCAGTTTTTTCTTTTTTTTATTTGGCAGTAAATAAACTGATAGCAGACAAGATGCAAACAAGATACTGTTTGCTGACTAAAATTTAAGATCAAGCATTTTTCTTTCCTTTGTAGAAATTTGGAATTGTTGGCAAAAGAAAGAAATAGAATGAGGCATAACTGAAATGTCTTGAAATACAAACAAAATGGAAAGAAGACTTTTCTCAAATATCATTTGTTTCACAATTATTTCTGATTGTTAAATAATTAAACTAATTTGGTTTGGTTTGGTTTTACGGCATATCAACCTGTGGGTCATTTAATGCTGATAAAGTTTTGAAATAAATCAATTCTTAATGGATAATACAATTTTGTTTATCAACTCATGTTTTTTCTATCTAACCCATAGATGGGACCCTAACAGGTACTACCACTCCGGGTCAGAGTGAACTAGGGAGGAATGATGATGAAGGGGTGCTTCACATTCCCCAAACCTCCAAAACTGGAACCTCACCATCAGATAAAGTTTAACGTCATTCCCAGGACATGTAGACCCTCAGCCACCGCATTCTAGCACCCATATGATAAAAAGGGGTTGGGGCTTGCCATAAGGGCAATAGGGTTGGGGCAATCATATAGGTGCTAGGGCTTGGCATAACCAGCCGATTGATCGGAGGGGGCCTCTCCGAGCGCCCGTCTAGTCCAAGATAGGGCCACAGTGGAGTATTGCAAGTCATGAACTGCTCAACCACCTGGGTTCTATCCTTAAGCATCACGGGTCACCACCCACGGCCAACAGGTGGCCCCATTGGGGAGTCTTACCCCTCTGCAGAGATGCAGTCGGTACATTCTAACGCCCCAGCCGACAGGGCGGTAATTAAACTAAGGATGACAGGTTAAGTAAACGAATACTGCCTCTGTCAAAAATATGGTATTTACATACATAGAGGATGCTCATTTGTTTTTTGTTTGGCAGTAAATAAACTAATAACAATCAAGACGCAAATAAAATAGTTTGCTGATTAAACTTAGATTATCTTGGAATTTGATGTACAGACAGATCACCTAATCCCAGCCAGGAGACCAGACCTAGTGTTGATTAACAAGAAGAAAAGAACTTATCATCTCGTGTATTTGCCGTCCCGGCCGATCTCCGAGTGAAAGTGAAAGAAAGCGAAAAGATAATCATGGTAAGTGTGGCGCTCCACCCCAGATCCAAAATCAATCTCCTTGGTCTAGCTCTAGTGAAAAGGGGATAGATTCCCTCGCTGATAGGGTGATACCGACTTTAGGCCACCCGACGACTTTACTTACAGGATCTTCAGTTAAGAAATTATCCAAGTAAAGGCTAAGAGAGTAAACCTTAAAATCAAATCCGGAGCTGGAGTCCCAAAAGTGGTGTGAAGCTGAACTTTAGCGTTATCTTGCAACTCTTGCCAAACTGCTTTGTCTTTTCTTCCTTCCCTTTGGACCACAACGTAGTGTCGAGAGAGGAGACTTGCTGCTTCAGCTACAGTCCGTACTCCATATCAACCCACCCAGGCTACGTGGTTACACGTTTTTTGGAGGGACACTATGCCATCGTCTTTAGTAGACGGATGGATGCCATCGATAATATAGAATATGTCTGACCCATAAAATAGATTAAATAAATAGAATGATAAATAACTCAAATGACTGAAGAGGGAAACAAGATAAAAAAAAAACGTGTTTGGAAATAAAATAAATTTTAAACAGTATTTATTTCACAATTATTGGTTATTGTTAAAACACAAGTTAAGGAAACGAATCCCTATTAAAAATATGGATTTAGCGCAATTAGAATTTTTTAAAAAATTATTTAACAGTAAATAAATTTGTTGTGATTACAGTCGTTACTTATCACGGATCTTCTATTTGATGGTAACTAACACGAAATTACCTTTCGTGTCCCCTAGCATCAAATAGAAGAGCCGTGGCAAGTTATGACAGTTTCTCGTCAATGTAATCTTCAGACCAAAAAAGTTTTGATCTGAAGACCGCATAGGCGAGAAATTGTCATTAATCAGGTATTGACTTCATGTCCACGCTACATTCACTTAACTACCAAGTTAATACGGACATAAAATTTAAAAAAAAAACAAAAAAACATTAAGATTATTTTGTAAGATTTCTAAGAAAGGGTACGTTTGACCTAATTTAAATTTATGAGAGCCAAGATATTGAAGCTACTCGCTCGCTGCTTATGAATTCTGACATACAAATAACTTTGGTCAGACGACAAGTCAAATCCATAACGTTTATCTTTGTTGGGAATGGAATCGTCAACCCGAGTTCAAATCCTGGACAAGGCTGCTGCATTCCACTCTGCGTTAATTCCCTTTGGAAAGTTATGAATACACCCATCCCTCATCTGAGGGTTTCTGGTCGGGCATACTGGACTCTATAGCGTGGGTTAGACGCCAAACACATTTATTTGGGGTCACACTGACAAGTTGGATGATAAAAAAGTGATGTTCAACGCCGACAAATCTTACATAATTTATAAGCAGTTATACATTATGAACCCCGTCATTTTCGATGGACACCGTCATTTTAAGTTAAACGGCAATAATTCAAAATTATAACTACCGGTACGTTTATCATCCAGTATATGTGTCTGTCTGTCTGGTCTCTCCATTATATATATATAATGAAGAATACTACGTGTTGTTCAATATTACATGCCTAGATATATATATATATATATATATATATATATATATATATATATATATATATATATATATATATATATTCTAGGCATGTACTATTGAACAACACGGAGTATTCTTCATTTTTTGTATTTGCATTTTTCCAGTCTTCTTGCGATCTTTTTTGAGTCTGGATCCAATTGGCATATAATATTTCCCATACTTATATCCCGAGTGCTTTCAACTGTTTCGCCAGTCGTCATCCTGGGGTTAATAATTTGGTTTTTAGTTTTTTTTTAAAGTGTTTTTATTTATGTTTTTATCAAATTTGGAGAGACTATTATTTTTTTAAGAAGGGGGTGTAAGTTAAGTGTGTTAGTTGTTAAAGATATTTAGTACGTTGTATCCGACTTTAAATGCTATTTTGTTGATTATATATATATATATATATATATATATATATATATATATATATATATATATATATATATATATGATAGATTGTGGTAAATTTAGCATTTATATGAAATCTGCTTGTATTTTTTTACTTCGAATTCCCTGCCGGCTTAGAAAAATTTTCCAGCACGGTGTCGCTCAGCGATGAAGTCCAGAATTCTGATCCATTTAATTCTCCGATAATAGAATAACGGCGTTCGCATCAGCGTATCTTATAGATCGTAAACTTCATAGTGAAACATTAAAAACATTCCAGGCCGAAGGTCGACCCACCACCCTAAAATTTTAGATTCACAATTTTTGATTTCTGCAATTGTTTTTTGGGTGCTCTTTAGACGCTCTTTTGCGACGAATCTTTTTTGTGTGATAAAATTTTTTCTCATCTAGAAATAAAATTTGGAATAACTAGATAAGCCAATATATATATATATATATATATATATATATATACCAACTCGAACCCAGGAGCAGAATGCGACAGAAGGGCAGTTTTTTAGTGGAGCGGAGGTTTATCAGGTAGCGTAACACAGGTTAAAGAGTTCAGTCTGTCCTATATCTTTCCCATAGCTGAAGGGAGAATAGATTGATGCATACTTTTGTAAAATGCAATTAACTTTGTGCCGTATTTGAACATTGGTCACCGACTCCATTTTCAACGACAATAACCATTACACAAACACACCTCTACCACGTGACTTATATTAACTGTCACTCAATAATAGAATCGTTTCACTGTCATTATAAACAATTACCCATGGACTCATACCCATCGAATACAGGTATTTCAACTACAATATATATAACTATGTCCAACCCTCCCCTCGGGCGAATAACCCGAAGGAATAGACCTTTATTGAACGAAAAATCACCTTCTTTGTCAAAATGCAATTGTTTAGAGAGAATTGCGCAAAGTGTCCTCTCTTATTGCTAATAAAATAAAGACGATATTTTTGCAATAATACAAAAGAGAATTATTGAAGTGATGGAAAGGAAACCGCAGTTTTAGGATGAAGAAAAGAGAAGAAAAGAGAAGAAAAGAGAAGGAAACCCCTTGCTACAGCCCCGGGGTTGTGAATATCTATTTACCCTGCCTTATTGGCTAACGAGTTCTCTTAATGCGTTCAATATTTTCTATTTGATTCGGCAGAAATGATCGAATATTAGCAAAGGCCGGTCGGTAATTTTATTGGAAAATGCCCGACAGATTAGCAGTTTCGTAGTAAAAGAAAAAAAAGAGTTTAAAATTAACTTTTAAACTTTCTTTCGGGAGATAATAAAGGGAAAGTCAGAATTCTGCTTCATGGTCTTTATTGGATTCATATTATAAAGATGAAGTCGTCCAGTTGGTGCGAGAAATATCTAGCTCATCACGTTAATCCATTTCCCCGTGTTGTAATTCACACTGGGTACTCAATATTTCAAGAATGTCTGGCAACGATTTTTATGGCCATACCAGGCTTCAACAAGAGCACTGTTCAGCGGAGATCCCTTGTATTAAGCGAAGAAACATTTGATTGCTCCTTGGTGTCACTTAATGTTGGGTGTGATCCTTTTGTTGTTCCTGACGTTCCTTAATGTTGGGTATGACTCCGTTTGTTCCTTGGTCCATTCGTCAATGTCTAACCGAGATCACGTGGTTTAAACCCCAGCCAATCAACAGCTCGAATACGTGGTTGATTATTTAATCGCTGATAGATGTTTCATTTGCAATTTCGAATAAATTGCAAATGAACGGCAGTCAATATCAGCGATTAAATAGTTAACTAACCACGTATTCGGGATGTTGATTGGCTGGGGTTAAACCACGTGATCTCGGTTAGTCTATAAATTTAAGTGGTGAATTGCAGCACGCCTTATATCACAACTAATCAAACAGTCTGCAAGAATGGTCTCAGGTTTTGGTATTACCTCTTCCAGTCGGGAAAATTTGGCTCAGGACCGCCCTCGGTGGCGACAGGCTCTCCGTACCGGACTGTTCATGTCCAAAGCCCCTCTGCGCAACACGATGAAGCCAAAGGTCCAGAAGAAAGCAGCGGCACCAAGGCACCGGCACATCAACATCTTCAGGGGCAGCCTTCACATGCGACATTTGGGGTCGAGAATGTTTTTCGAACATTGGAATTCACAGTCAAAGGAGGTGCTGTAACTTCAGGACCCCAGGAATTATATAGTCTTCCGAGACTGAAATGCCAATAAATCTGCACTGGGAGCTCAATATGGTGACCTTATTCCAAACCTGATTCATTTAGTTTTATTTATTGTTTATAAATTTTATCAAATTCACTCTTTATCAAATTCACAATTTTATAAGTACGTGACAATCCGAAATTCGGAAAAAAAAAACTGAGCAATGTGCACTAATCAAATCAACAACGAATTTTGTATTAGTCATTTTTCTTTGTCAAAACATCGTTTGGAAGTGTATGAAACACACACACACACACACACACACACATATATATATATATATATATATATATATATATACTTTCTGATTATACCATTTTACTAAACATGCCCTACAAACGCATTGAGCACTTTTATATTCATTTATAACCCCAACTTATTCGGTTGCTCATTTTTATCAACAGTTAAAATTGCGACGACAATTTGCCTTTTTCTTTAAGCCATCCCCTCTTTCATAACCACACACACACACACACACACACACACACACACACATATATATATATATATATATATATATATATATATATATATATATAATTAACACAGCTTAACACCTGAACTCCAGCTATGGTTAGCGGAATGAGAACAGGATAACCCCCGTGGACTAAATAAAGGTTCAGGTCCAAAATTCCGTGATAGCTTCCGATTACGACATGAAGGTTCCTCAGTTTGAAAAGAAGGTTCCTGAGTCCGAGAAGGTTCCCGAGTCCGACAAGAAATACCCGAAGAAGGCTGGAGGGCACATCGAGCGAAACGTTGTACAAATAACAATGAAGATTATGAAAACTGTCCGAATAATACAAATAATACTAATAATCAAGCCCCATCTAAAAACTTCAGAGAAATAGTATACATATAAGAGTTTTATAATTTGCTTGAAGTATTGTATGTATATTTGGCTTGGAGGTTTTGCCTACCACAATGCGGATGTAAAGAAAGAGAAGGAAACGAGGATGTTGTTCATTTATCTCTACTATTTAATATTTACTTAATATTTCGGGATGAAATCTCCTTTTACCAGAAGATTTCAGAACGTCATAAAGGGAAGTTCACAGCTGCTTGTATACTTGTGTTTGGGGGTAGTAACGTGTGTGTGTGTGTGTATGTTTGTTTTAATGTCTGAATGTAATATAATTCTTACGAGTAGCGTCAAAAAAAAAAACGGTATAAGATTGGAACACGTTGCAGTATATATTTATACGTCATAATATAAATGAAAAGAAAAGACCTTGCTAGAGGATTGAAAAAAAAAATGTTGAATATAAGGAGGAAAATGATACCGATAGTAGTTGGTAATCTTGGAACGGTTTCCAAGAGCTGAAGGAACAGACAAGAGAAATTGGAAATCAGAGGACGATTTGAGACCATCCTGTCAACAGCATTGTTAAGATCGGCTAGAATACTCAGAAGAGTCCTGGAGACCTAAGGGCAAATCGGACCCTGATTCTCTCCTATCAACAGGCTTTTACAAATCTCGTCTCTATTTTGATATTTTGACTGTTTAGGTGATTCCGTAGTTTTATACCTTTGATCATGTGACCTCCAGCTAATGGCGTTTCAGCTCTGTTTTACCGATATCTTTATATGAGTTTTCTTATTTTTTAAAATATTTTTGGCACCAACATCATTACCATTTCAATAATGATCTGACTGTGGTCAGTTTGTTGTTCAATAATAATAATAATAATAATAATAATAAAGACATGGACATGGCTAAGAAAATGAAACCTCAAAAAGAGAGACCGAGTCTCTAATAATCGCAGCTCAAGACAATGCCATGAGAACAAACTATATAAAGGCAAAAAAAGATTAGACACAACAGAATAGCAAGTGCAGAATGTGTGGAAAAAAACAGTCAATCATATAATAAGTGAATGCAGCAAACTAGCACAAAGAGAGTACAAGACTAGTCAAGACTCGGTGGGAAAGGTAACCCACAGGGAATTGTGAAAGAAATTCAATTTTCGCCATACAACTAAATGGTATATGCACAAACCGGAACCTGTCCTGAAGAATGAGACACATAAAATTCTCTGAGACTTCGAGATACAGACGGATCATCTAATCCCGGCTAGGAGACCGGACCTAGTATTGATCGACAAGAAGAAGAGAACCTGTCATCTCGTGGATTTTGCCGAGCGCCGAGTGAAAATGAATGAAATCGAAAAGATAGACAAATACTTGGACCTTGCCAGAGAACTGAGAAAACTGTGAAACATGAAGGTGAAGGTCGTACTAATTGTAATTGGTGCCCTTGGAACGGTACACAGGGGTCTGGAAAAGAATTTGGGTGAACTGGAAATCAGAGGAAGAATCGAGATCATCCACATTAAAGCACGGTTGGGATCGGCTAGACTACTCAGAAGAGTTCCGGAGACCTGAGGGGACTTGCTGTCAGTCAGCTTAATAATGATAATAATAATTCATTAATAATGGAGATTCGCTTCCGGTTTTTGTCAGTAACAAAAAACTACGTCACTGCTAACGTCATATTACCCAAAATCGTTATAACATAGAATAAATACACTCAAAATTTGAACATGCAACATTAAACAGTCCTCATTGTTTTTTAAACAAGTTTTAATACATACATGACTGGTATTATATATCTATATATAGTTTGTTTTATTTTAATACATATTTAAAGTTTACATTTCAAATTGATTTATTTTTTAATCCTTTAATGAATTTGATGATTTTACTTACTTAGGGTACAAACTCGCTAACATTGAATTTTAACTCCCACCCTTAAGGCATTATGTTTCAAAAATCTTTTTTACATCGCCAGGAGGGTGTTTTTATTTTTACTAGTAATAATGATAATAATAGGCTTGAAAAAATGTGTCATGCTGATAATGAAAAAGGGGAAAATAGAAACAACGGAAGAAACAAGAAAGGACCAGAAAACTGCTTAACTTCAGTGATCTATCGGGAACCGGGGCCTTAAGCGTGACTTGACTGTAATTGCCTCGTCCAGCATTTGAACTTTGTTCGACGATAACCATTACATTACAATCACCTCTTTATGGTGTGTGTGTGAATGTGAAACAGAAATAGAAAGAAGAGCGAGAAAGAGAGAGAAAGAGAAATAAAGATAGAAAGAGAGAGAGAGAGAGAAAGAGAAAGAGAAAGAGAGAGAGAGAGAGAAAGAGAGAGAGAGAGAGAGAGAGAGAGAGAGAGAGAGAGAGAGAGAGAGAGAGAGAGGTGTACTCTGTTCCCCTAAAGAAAATGAAGAATTTTTTTTATTATTCCTATGCATATTTTTTCTTCAGATTAGCATGATCATCATGATCTTCTTCTTCTTCTTCTTCTTCTTCTTCTTCTTCTTCTTCTTCTTCTTCTGTCACATTCTTCTTCTTCTTTGATCAGATTCTCTTTCCCTTGGCTTCCCCCACTCCCTTTGTTCAGCCTCCTTTCTTTTGTTCTATCTTAATGATATGTCATTCAAAAATGGCGTGAAGCGATTCCCATTTCAAGCGCCAAACACAACGACACATCTTTATAAGAAAGGGTTTATTGTAGAAAGACCCCCTCCACCACCCCAAAAATGAAATAAAAACAAAACAAAATAAAACAAAGTAAAATGCAAAATGTAAACTGTACGAGAAATGGACGAGAAAAACCGAGAAGAACCGAGAAGACCTGCAAAATGGCTAAAGAACATTGCCTCAAGTGATCTCCTCCTTTTTCTATCAGATTATCATTGTTTGCGTGTTGTGGGCATGTCTATTCGGTGCTTGTTTCCAGTAGTTAAAGAAAATCCATTTCTTTCTCAAAGACTCATAACTCTCACCGTGCAATGTTAAACAATTCCTCATAGAATGTGAAGTTTATTCTCCTATTAGAAAAAAAAGGAAGAAGATTTTTCAACGCAAAAAAAACATGAAAGATTTGTTTGAAAATGTTAACAGAAATATTGTTTTGTTCCTATGGCGAGAAATAAAAAATATATCGAAAATTATGAATCTGACATGCAATACGTCCACAAAACCACTTACGGCAACGCAACGTGTAAGGTAAAATGGATTGCTGTAATCTCGCACACTGACAAAGAGAGAGAGAGAGAGAGAGAGAGAGAGAGAGAGAGAGAGAGAGAGAGAGAGAGAGAGAGAGAGAGAGGGGGGAGATGGACACAGACAGACATAAATAGAGACAGACAAGAGTAGGGTAGTCTACCAACTTATCAACCGGTGAAAAATTTCATCATTATTTTTAACACAATGCTTTGATTTGGAGAGAAATATAGCTTCGACCAGTTGAAGGACAGAAAATATATTTTATATGCAAGAGAAAGTTGTTAGCGAGGTCCACTCAACGAAATAATGGGTTTAAACTAGATGTAAAAAATTACTGAGTAGAACACGAAATATCGCTCAGTGGTGAAGTGGAATTTAAGTATTATTAAAGTGCCTAGCGGAATGAATTGATCGAAGAGTAGGAATTTATAATGTTAAAACATTGTTGTTGGCCACACAGCTGGTCACCAGGTTCCGAGGTGGTGGATTTCGTTGGATTTTACGGGTTATTTTTTTAAATTCATTATTGTTGGGTATTCAATTTAAAAAAACAAACTATTTAAACAAATTCTTTTAAAACTCATTTTTAAAAATCAATTCAGCAATATTTATCTATTCTAGAACCTCAATCGACACGGCAGACTTCTGGTAGTGTAACATAATCGGGTGTGGAGCCATGATGTAACGCTGATATGTAAATTAGCATGGAAAACATTTTAGCAAAAATATGTGTTATATGAGAATGGAAAAATTTAATGATGAATCATCATTGCCCTCTAGCTTTGTTTCTATTGGACGAGTCGTGAGACGTGGCGAAGTAGGATGGAGGAGGAGTGGGAGTGTGAATTGAGTTTGGAATTATGCGTCGAGATATGGAGATTTTGCTCTCGGCTGTTTTGGCTTGGGGAAAATAAAAAATCTCACGAGAAAAAGAGTTGGCTTTATATTATTACTAAAGCCTCTAAATGGTACAAGGCAATATATCCCTGAGCACTCGGATTTGGTTTCCAGAATCCAGGTGTTGGGTTAAGACAGTTCTAAGTGACAGTAATCTCTAAGCTGCAGGTTCAATCCTGGTTAATAATAAACACAGCTTAACGCCTGTACCCAGCTATGGTTTGCGGAATGAGAAGAGTATACCCCCGTGTATGGAATAAAGTATTGGGTTCAAAGTTCCGTGATGGCTCCCGATTACGACAAGAAGGTTCCAGAGTTCGAGAAGGCTCCTTTGTCTGACAGAAAATAAGAAGGCTGGGGGGCACATCGACCGAAACGTTTAAAGATAACTATAAAGATGAGAACAATAGTCTGAATAATCCAAATAATACTAATTATCAAACCTCATATAAAAAATTCAGAGAAATAGTAACCATCAGTTTTTGTATTTTGCTTACGGTAGGATCGCAGTGGGTGGAGAGCCGCTGTGAGCGGCTTAAAATAGGCAATGAGTTAGAGTCGAATACTATTTGGCTGATGATTCTTTGTGAATGGGCGATTCAGGTAAAGTTTCTCGAGGAAAACAGCCATCATTTTGAGATGCTGTACGTAATGGGGAAAACAACCAACCAAAAAAAAAAAAAAATACTCCAACGAATCGACTGCAGCGGAGCGATCAAAGAATAAAATCTATTTGGATCAAGGGAGTATAAGATAAAGAAAAAAAAGAAGGAATGAAAAGTAATAAAACCAGAAATGCCGAACAGGAAGTTAGACAAGCAGCACGAAGACGTCGAACCTTATGTTAAAATACGAGAAACAATAGAAAAACATGTAAACAATCGCGTTAAAGTTAAATGAAGAAAAATAAGAAAAAGAGAGAGAGAGAGAGAGAGAGAGAGAGAGAGAGAGAGAGAGAGAGAGAGAGAGAGCGATGGAGAGACTGTCAGCTTTGATTGGGTGAGCATTAGTGTGGAGGTAGGTGTGGAAGTGTCTACCCTGCTTCATAAGAAAAATAAGAAGAGAGAGAGAGAGAGAGAGAGAGAGAGACAGAGACAGAGACAGAGACAGAGACAGAGACAGAGACAGAGAAACTGTCAGCTGTGATTGGGTGGGAACTAGTGTGGAGGTAGGCATTGAAATGTCTGCTCTGCTTCACCCAAACAAGTTAAAACTAGAGAATAAGTTTTAGGAAATCGGAAAGATGGGAAAATATTTTTTAAATGAACAGAAACTAAAAGGTTCTTGTTTTTAGAGAATAACCTTATAATATTTTTAGTTTCAAGCAAACATTTCTTACAAGCTAAACCACAAAAGTATACCTTAAACTAGCTACAACTCGACCATCGGTTATATTTTTCATTAATTCTCTCCATTGCTCTGTACAAAATAACTAAAATATAATTCCATTCACGATAAGAGTAAGTTTCAATCGTTTTTTTTCTTCTTTTTTTGTTACTGTCCTGATAAATTCCAAAATTCAACTAGTTACAATAGGGCCATCAGCCATATTTCCTTATTATTTCCATCCTCCTGATATATATAGAATAGCTGAACTATACTTCCATTCACCACCCAAATAAAAGTAGTTACTGTCATTTTCTTCCTTTTTTACTAAACTGCTACATTCGAAAAAATACATCTTCAAATAGATACATTTCGGTCATTGGCCTTGTTTCCTAACCTTGAAGAGAAACTAAAAGATTATTGCTTGTACAGAATAACGCAACAGTACTTACATTCAATATCAAGATGAGAGTAAGTTTCAGGCAATCATTGTTCACAGTTACATCACAAAGTACATCTTCCACTAGCAACAATTCAACCATAATTCGTATTTTTTTTTACAATTTCCCTCTTCCGATCATTTAAAGAATAGCAGAACTATAATTATATTCGACATCCAGATGAGACGAAGTTTCAATCTTTTTTTGTTTTACTGACTAGTTAAAGTCTACCCCCTCCATATTACGCTAAAATGAGGAAGGCCACCGTTAATTCTCGCTACCTGAGCTATTTTTGGTACATACTATCTATTTACCTATCTAACTCTCTCCTCTCTCTCTCTCTCTCTATATATATATATATATATATATATATAGATAGATAGATAGAGAGAGAGAGAGAGAGAAGAGAGAGAGAGAGAGAGAGAGAGAGAGAGAGAGAGAGAGAGAGAGTGTGTGTGTTTTTCTAAAGATCCTTTTCGGTGAAAACTGGGTAGTTAACTTTTTGTACTAATTCTCTCCTCTAAATCAGCTCTACGTATGTATCAATATTGGTTTTTATGGCGACATTCGGTTCATCTTTTTCCAGATATAATCAATATTTTGATTTGCTCGGTTCTTTAGTTTTCTATCTCCGATCAGTTGTTTCCCTTTTCCAATATATATATATATATATATATATATATATATATATATATATATAGAGAGAGAGAGAGAGAGAGAGAGAGAGAATAACAGAAAATGTCTTTATTGAACTGTTCAATACATTGAACTATTCTGCTATTGAATTATTCTTTACAAATACAAAAAATGGTGTTAGTTTGGCGTCTTCTCTGATTGACTGGACATTAACGCGGGGAAGAGTGTCGACGTCCGTTGGTTTCACGCAAACAACTTCAAACTACAAAACAATAAATAAGAGGATTTTTTTAAGAAAGAAAAGTGACACTGAAACTTTTTAGGATTATACAATTTTATATCTGATCAAGAATTATTTGCTAAAAATAAAGATAAACTGGAAACTTTAGCTGAACGAGGGTTTTACTTTATGACACCAATATGATTGTCCCAACTATATTACTCTTAGAAGAAAGCAGCAACAACAAAGCACCGGCACATCAATATCTCCAGGGACAGCCTTCACATGCGACATCTGTGGTTGAGAATGTTTTTCAAACATCGGACTTCACAGTCACAGGAGGCACTGTAACTTCAGGGGCACAAAAACTATCTTATAGTCTTCCGAGACTGAAATGCCAATGATAGTAATTGGTCTTATCCAC
The DNA here is from genome assembly GCA_023376005.1 of Doryteuthis pealeii. Taxonomy (NCBI): domain Eukaryota; kingdom Metazoa; phylum Mollusca; class Cephalopoda; order Myopsida; family Loliginidae; genus Doryteuthis; species Doryteuthis pealeii. The sequence continues at coordinate 391,604 of CM042158.1, read as the reverse complement.
AAACCCTTTTATCCTATATGTGCTAAAAGGCACTGGCTGGCGTTTTAGTGTCTTGGGTATGGAACTTTGGGGAGTGTAGAGTACCCCTTCATTGCCATTACTCTCAGGATTAATCTGCTCCGGAGTGGTTGTACCTGTTAGGGTCCCACCTATGGGTTAAATAGATAAAAAATGATTTTTAAAATATTTTTAAAATCAGAATGAATAAAGCCAGCATAACATAAGCCAAATGTTGATACGCCAAGCAACCAACAATACTCTCCCTAGTTGTGGGATGGGATGAATATCAATTCCACGGCAATTATATGTTTCAGCTACAAAACATTCATGTTTTAGATTCAATAATTTACTCAGTGTTGTAGAGTAGCTAACACCCCTTCAACACTCGACTAGATTGACTGACTCATAACCCTGAAATCGCCTACGATTAAAGTGGATTATAAAGATTAATAATATCCAGACTGACTTTAGTTGCGTTGGCTATATCGCATTTAACCTACTACTATTTAATGTAAGTTTTGTCTTGTTAATTGTTTGTAATTATTTGTTCTGTGTTTGTATGTATCCGTTTAGCACCGGATGCTGGTGCTGAATAATTGTATTAAACACCCCTTCTTCTGTGCATCTTTCCAATTCGCGATGCAACACTCATCAAACAAAAAAACAATAATCTAACCGATCTTTTTTAAAAATCCTTTTTTCATTTTGTATTATTTTTATAATTGTACGCCATACCCTTTCATAATTTTAGGATAATTTTTATATTTTTATATCAAATATTTTATTTGATATTTTTGCATTTAGAATTTTATCTAATATTTTTGTATCAAGGATTTCATTTGATATCTTCATATTTAGGATTTTATTTGATATTTTTGTATCAAGGAGTTTGTTTGACATCTTATATCAAGGATTTTATTTGATATTTTTGTATTAAGGATAAAAGATTATTTGATATCATTATATTTAGGATTTTATTTGATATCTTATATCAAGGATTTTATTTGAAAATTTTCTCGAAAGGATTTTATTTATTATTTTTGTATCAACGATTCTATTTGATATTTTCATATTTAGGATTTTTATTTGATATTTTACATCAAGGATCAAGGATTATTTGATAACTTTATAATTAAAATTTTATTTGATATCTTATATCAATGATTTTATTTGAAAATTTTCTAGCAAGGATTTTATCTATTATTTTTGTATCAACTTTATAATTCGGATTTTATTTGATATTTTTATCAAAGATCTTATTTGATGATTTTATATCAAGGATTTTATTTGAAATCTTTATAATTAGGATTTCATTTCATATTTATATATCAAGGATTTTATTTGATAATTTATAGGAGGTATTTCATTTGATATTTTTTATATCTAATATTTTGATTTATTTTTCAGTTATATATGCCATGAAGGAGAGTTGATGATAACAGAGATACTACACCCTGATTCCAACATTAATACTGAGTCTCTCTTTGGAAGTTCGAAGGCGAGAAAAATTGAGTCAAGACAGAGCGCAGAAATCTTATAATCTGACTTTAGACGGACATGTTAATCCACATGGTTTGGTTTTGGTTTGTTTTGTTTTACGGCATATCAACCTCAGTGGGTCATTTAATGCCGACAAAGTTTTGAAATAAATTCATTCTTAATGGATAATCAATATTGTTTATAAACTCATGCTTTTCTATTTAAACCATAGATGGGACTCTAGCAGATACTACGACTCCAGGTCAGGGTGGACCTGGGATCAATGGTGATGAAGGGGTCCTCCACAATCCCCAAACCTGCAGAATTGGAACCTCACCATCAGATAGAGTTTAACGCCATTCCCGGACATGTAGATCCTCAGCCACCGCCTTCTAGCACCCATATGATAAAAAGGGGTTGGGACTTGCCATAAGGAAAATAGGGTTGGAGCGATCATATAGGTGCTAGGCTTGACATGGCCAGCCGATTGATCGAAGGGGCCTCTCCGACCACCTCTAGCCCAAGAAAGGGACAAAGTGGAATATTGCAAGGCATGGACTGCTCAACCACCTGGGTTCTAACCTTAAGCATCACCGGTCGCCACCCACGGCCAACCTTATTTTATAGTTTTTTTATGTTTCAAATACAACCCAGAAATGTTCCCAATGTCCATCTCATATATCTATGAAGAAGCGTACGTGGACTCCCTAACAACCTCACACACACACACACACACACACACACACACACACACACACACGCACAAACATATATATATATATATATATATATATATATATATATATATATATATATATACATGGTGTGTCAAAAAACTATCGAGATTTTTCGTACTTTGTGACACCCCTTGTATTCTGAAAAAATAACGTTCAATTCATTAATTTTGTGTGTGTAAAAAAAAAAGGACAAAGTTTAAAGCTGTATTGACCAAGATAGAAATGAAGAATGAATAAAACGTTATTTCTTTTCAGAATCCAAGGTGTGTCAAAAAGCACAAAAATCTCGGAACTTTTTTGACACAATTTTTATATATATATATAATTAAAATCGAATGGTTTACAAACTCCCTACTTAAGTTTATCGCAGTATCACTACTGAGAGTAACTTAAGTAGGAGTTTTTAAACCATTCGATTTTGATCGTCTATTTAGTTCTTTATATTGAGCACTTTTTAATCGGTTTTAGTGAAAAAATCAGAAGAAAATAAGATTGTATAATTATTTGCTTGGTGGATTTAATGGTAAATGCGGTATATATATATATATATATATATATATATATATATATATATATATATATATATATATATTGAAATAAGTGTATTTTGGCAGCATTTTTTCTTTATACAAGTTTTTGTTGAACTGTACAGACAATTCCTGTCGGACAAGTCTTTGGTTGATCCGTTCAAATTTTCGGGCCATCTTTCTGGTGTCGGGGTGTAACTGGTATAGCAGTCCACCAAAGGTTTCAAAACGAGCGCTTTCGGCAATACAATTTGCCATCCTCAGGTAGGAAACGATGGTATGATTTCGTGTCTCGTTTTTAACGAGAACGAGTAGTAGCAGGGGGGTAATAACCATTGGTAGTAGGAGGTTGTAGGAATGGTAGTGGTTCGAGCGAGCGTTGCAGTAGTGATTTTTTGGGGGATGGGGGCACATATATATATATATATATATATATATATATATATATGTATTTAAAACATCTCGATAGTTTTTTAAGGTTTTTTTCTTTCGTAAAATGAAAATTTCTTTCAAGAGTAAAATTCAATCAATAAATGCCGTTCAAAGTTTGACTCTTCATCCGCAGAGACAGTTCAACTCGTCAGGCTGCACTACTACTACAACAACTACTACTAATACTACTACTACTAGTAGTATTATTAGTAGTAGCGTAGTAGTAGTAGTAGTAGTAGTAGTATTGCGACTGTTGCTGTAGCTCCTTCTACTAATAGTAATGACTAGCAGGACCTGTGAATATACCACAGTATGATAATTTGATTATTACAACCTTTGACGTTTACGTAAAAGCTTTTTGCTAATCGTCCAATATGTAAAAAGTATGATAATCTTTTTCTAAATATTTGTCTTCCTCTTTTTTCATTCTTTGTTTCTTTTCATCTTTTTTATGTTCGATTGAAACAGATTACCATTATCGGTTCTGTGCGCTAACCCCGTCTCTCTATCTTTTTCCTGCTCTCTTTCTTTCTTTCTTTCTTTCTTTTCTTCTTTCATTATCGTATTTTTATGTGTAGCATACCCTTTTTCTTCCATTTCTTTCTTCATTACAAGAAACGAAATGGTTCATTATTCTGCTGACTTGACGACACTCATAAGAAAAATAATTCGGTGGATAAGTAACAGCAAATAATCAGGATTTACATTTTTTCATTTCATCTTGGACGATTTGGGCGGTCTCATTTTTAAACAGATTATGTTGCAAGATTATAACGGTCGTACAATTTAGCTACACGTGTATTAATAATGGTAATGACCTATTCACAAAGTCTTTTGAGTGCAGTTTTGTTTCTTGGTCCACCATATCCCAGAATGCATTTTTTATACTTCTAAATCGGTTTAGCGATTTTCATTTATTTATTCCTTCTTGTATTTATTTCCTCTGAGTTCTGTCTGTCAAACTTTTCTTTTCTTGTTTGTCGATGCAGCTTAGTGTTTATTTCCCTTAAATTATGGCCCCTTATATCCAACAAATCCTCCCCAATATTCCTATTTCCTCTAGCATGCTTCATATCCCCCCTTTCTGTCCCCCTCTCCCTCTTTCTCTCGCTCTCCCGCGCTTCGCAACTCCGACCGCCCAACATTGACGAATGACATCTAAAACTTGGCGGTAGGCTCGTGTTCCCGCTAGAATGCGTAACGTTGTTGATAGCGTTGTGGCGTATTGTGTCGTTTTGTGCTAAGGGTTGAGCGATGGTTCTTTTTTTTTCTTCTTAAAGAAACTCTTTATGTCAATAGGCAGTGTGGGACGAACTCACCAGCGAAGCGGGGTTTTTATCGAGTTAAGGGAACGCTGCGTTTGTGACGTGCAAGCAATCAGACTACTGTCAATAAAGGAAAACTTGGAATCGGCCGTCACGATTTGCTGCTCGCCTTCTTGAGCGCTGAGTTTGCTTGCGACGAGAGCTTAGTGAATAAGGCGGCAATGTCAGTAATAGGCTATGTGTCCTGACTCGAAGAATCGGCCATTTTGACTTCAGGTCAAATAAAAAAGTCAGCTTTCTTTTCGGATTTTTTTCTTCTAGTGAGCCGCATTAAAAGTAACTTGGATAGTGCAGTGGGTTAACGAGCGCGACAAGAAGACCAATGTTAGTGAGTTCGATACCCACCGAGTTTGGAAATAAATTAACAACACTGTTTATTAATGAATAGCAGTTATTTTCGAAAGTTACTTTTACCTACATGTATTTATGAGGTGACGCTTGATATGAATAATCTTTATATTTCGGACTGTTGTCCTCATTTTTATTGTGTATAAACACAACGTCAGGCCATAGCAATCTCGGGCAATGTTCAGATGTTTTTTTAATAACCTTAAAATAAGTCATCTTAATACGATTTCCCAAGAATTCAAACGTAGTTTCGGGGCTTAAATTGTTACAACTTGCTTAAGGGTGCTCCAAACAACATAAATGCAACATAAAAGCAACGATTTAAGCTCCGAAACCACTTTTGAATTCTAGGGAAATCGTGTGAAGATGACTTATTTTAAGGTAATTAAAAAAAAACATGTGAACAGTGCCCGAGCTTGCTGTGGACTGAATGTTGTGTTTATACACAATAAAGATAAGGACAACAATCCGAAATATAAAAAATATCCATAACAAGCCTCATATCATAAATACATGTAGGTAAATGTAACTTAAATTTAGTAAATAAGTACTATTCATTAATAAATAGTGACGTTATTCACTGAAACAGACATTTTAATTGATTTTAACGGCATATCAACCCGTCTGGGGTTATTTATGTCTAGATTTTTAGTTATCGCATTTCTTGTACATTCGTCTTTACACATTTTGTGTAGTTTTTTTCTTAAGAGTTCTAGCACCCATATGATAAAAAGGGGTTGGGGCTTGCCATAATGGCAATAGGGTTTCAAAAATCATATAGGTATTAGGAATTGATGTGACCAGCCGATTGAGGAGGAGGCCTCTCCAACCGACCGTCGAGCTTAAGTAAGGACCAAAGTGGAGTATTGCAAGTCATGGACTGCTCAACCATTCATCCAAAGCAACGGGTCACCATTCACGGCCAACAGGTGGCCCCATTCGGGGAGTATATAAAGGAGGAAACCAAAGATTCGAGAAGAGTTGATTCTTACTATATAAAAGAAAGAATTCCACGGCCACTGCAAATTATTGCTTCTTTTGATTTATATCATATCAGGTCATTTAATGTTGAATCATTTTTATCCTAGAAAGTGCCTCAGCACGACCTCAGTATCCACGGTTATAGTATTTGTTTGTTTTTAAGACCTTTATCTAAAAATGTTTACATATAGATTGTAAAATTATACATTATCTTGAGACGAGCATACAATTTGAAAAGTGAAATAGAAATTGTACTCTCAAATTTTTTTCACCAGGAATTTTTGTATCCTTTTACTAGTCATCTTGGCCTTTTTTCTTCACATACAAAAAACGCTCCAAAAACTAAAACTAATCAAGAAATATAACACAAATAGTTTTCAGCTATCACTAAAGTGAATGAAAATGTGTTCATAACGAATATTTTCGTAACAATTCGGTAGTTTCCGATGATTTTTTCAACCTGTGGATGTTGGTTGGTTGTTTTGTTTTATGGCATATCAACCCTTTTCGGGTCATTTAATGCCGAATCAAATCATTTTGATAAACAAAGGCCTCATGTTGCTTACAGCACGGCCTCGGAATCTATGCTTTCTTTATTAGTGTTTATTTAAAGAGGTTTAATTAAAAGACTTATTGAATTTTCATATCTAGAGATTGTTAGCAACAATATAATAATTTGTTTGATTGGCTGTTTTGTTTTACGGCATATCAACCATTTTCGGGTCATTTAATGCCAAACTAAGTCAATTTGATATTAGGTTGCTTACAGTAACTGCTATTGCTTACATGGTCACCCATGTAAGTATTGAACAGGCTCATTACTGCTTAACTTCTTCGGTGATCAACGTGACTTGACAGTAATATAAGCAATATAACACGGTTAGATAGAGCAAATTTTCAGCTAAGAATATACTCTTAGTGTGTGTGCCAAGATTTTGAATTCAACTTTTCTACCTCCAGGTATGGGTAAATATTAGGGCAGACTGGGTTCTTGAACTTTGGTATGGCGACCGGCTTTAGAGATGGAAAACTCAAATGACCTTGAGACACATCCGTTTCGTGGAGCATGGATTAGTAAATACATGCATAAGTAGCGGATAATTTGCATAATGGTGTTAACAAAAACTTTTTAATAAATAATTACCTGGTGTTATTGATTTCTGATTATTTTTTTATATTCTTAAATGTATCAAAAATAATTCTATGCATGATGATTTTATATATGAATCAATTTTTATATGAATCAATTAATCTTTTAAGTGTAATCTTAAGTGTGTTCATAATAAATTTCGTTCGTCTTCAGCAGCTCTAGATGATTTTGGCAATGTCGTGGCTGGTTGTTGGTTGGTTGATTGTTTTGTTTTACGACATATTAACCCTTTTCGGGTCATTAATGCCGAATCAGGTCATTTTGATATTTGGTTTCTTACAGTAGCTGCTGTTGCTTAAAGAGACACCCATTCATTATTTGACAGGCTCGACAATTTCGGAGATCTAGCTGGAACCGGTGCTTTAAGCGTAACTTAACTGTAAGTTGAATAAACAACTGAATTATTCCCATATGTGAGGCGAGTTGTTCTTTTTTTTGTTTCGCTTTCTACACCAGCTGCATAGTGCATCATCATCATCATCATCATCATCAACACAGTCATATTGGTGCTAGTGTTTCACGCCCCCTCACCCGATTTATGATACAGACGCCCTACTAACTACATGTCAATTTTCATAAACTAGTATTCATAGAACATATATGGAACCCGCCCTTGCGTTCTTTCTCAATATAAATTACATTTTGAATATATTCTCTATTTCCTTTCTTTCTTTATTATTCCAAATATGAGAGATGACTCATCTGGCCAATAATGTAAAATAATAATAATAATTCTGTTTTTATGGGCCATCGTTTGGTTTTCAAGCTAGAGCGCTTGTCCAGCCATTTGACTAGGTAGTAATATCTCATTGACAGAAGTGTATATCTACGCATAGAAAATACATGACTGCTATTGACCGTTATCGATCATATGGAAATATGATCTGTATGATAAATATAAAATACGTATTCTTCCAAGCTGTAACCGTGTCAGTAATATTGTATGGCAGCACCAATTTGACTTTATCTAAAGGACTGGGAATAAAAGCTAGATGGGAACTATACAAGATGCTGTGTCTCGATCTGAAGAAATCCTGGAATCCTCGGGCTTATCGGTCGAGGCGGGGTCGGGTGTAATACGTACCGTCCTTCATACAGCAGTCATCGATGACAACGCTACAGTGTCATATTGATTATCTTGTGGGTATAAGCTGCAAGATTTTCCCACTCATGTGTATGAAGTTTCCCAACATCAACAACTAGACAACTAGAAATTATATTGAACGAATTTAAGTCGTTGATATTTTTCGTGAAATCAATTGCAAATTGGACTTTCTGAAATCAACACATAGAGACGAGGATTACATGGAACAGAACATTCCAATCTTCTTCTGATAATGATATTACAATATAATGCCTAATTGAAAAATGTCTAAAACATCACTTGTATCTCTCCAAATTTGAGGGGGGGGTCACGAAAAATGGTGACATTTTGTAACTTATTTTTGTCTGTAAAATGAGTTCTAGAGTTTCCCTACTCCTAAAAATTGGTTTAAGCATTGTTACACAAGGAATCCGTAAATGCTATTAAAAGGTCTGAAAGTCAATCAAATTTGAGTTATGATTCTGTTTTTTTCATAGCAAGATCAATATTCTGATGTGGCATTGTGTCTACATCAACAATTTTTTCTATAATTATTTCACATATATTGAACATTATTTGTACCGAAAAGATAGTTTGATATTTGCTTACAATAGGATTACATGGAACAGAACAGATTGTTTTGCTCCAAGGAGTATCAACTGAAACAACACTCTTTTCTACCAGAGTATTCAAGGAATGCAACAGACTTTTTGTTATAAAGAGTATCTAGTGAAACTATATCCTTTCCTACCTAGGTACTCAAGGAATACAACAGACATTTTGCTACAATGACTATCTAATAGAACAACACATTTTTCTACTTAGGTATTAAAGGAATACAACATATTTTTTGCTACAAGGAGTATCTACTTAAACTACATTTCCTTTCTACCTAGGATTTCAAGGAATGCAATAGACTTTCTGTCATGAGGAGCTTCACACTTATCTATGAATTGGATTTACCAACAGGATATCTAAACGCCTCTAATGGCAACCAAAATCATAACATACCATCTACCTTGTAGTAGAAATATTTCTTTTTTCTACTTCTTCTCTGATCAATGAACACCAGTTGTACGATTGTGTTGTTTTCCTTGGCTTGCCCCTTCTTTCATGTAGTTTCAAACGGATTATTTTGTACAAAACTCGCAAAGAAGGTGCGCTGTCTATTTTTAGATACCTTTCGAATTTGTCAGAGGCTGTATGATAGCATGTTTACGATACTGCACGTCAGGTGATGTCATTTCTACACTGGATGATCGGTCGTCGGCAAGATGTGTTTTTTCCGCAGATATGGTTAGCAGCAAAATCTCGAAACACGCAACACGAAATCGAAATTGTTTATTTAAATCTTGATGGACACTTAGTGATCATAACTAGTCAAACCCTTGTGTCTTTTGCACGAGATATTCAATGAGGAATGATGGGCGAATTTCGGCTAATATATAAGAAGTGGAAGTACGTTGTGTAATGGTTATCATCATAGGAAATGAGATAGGAGAGCCGAGTTCAAATACTGGAAAACGCTCTTAGCATTTCACACAGCGATAATTATTATTTACTTCTTTTGAGTTTTCACATCAGTGTTAGCTGATGGTCTTACAATGCAGTCTAAGTGACAGCAAGTCTCCTCAGGTCTCTAGGACTCTTCTGAGTATTCTGGCAGATTGCAGCAGTGCAGTGTTCTGAATGGTATCAATTCTTCCTCTGATTTCCAGACTTTCCAAACCCTTTTCCAATATTTTTGGGACCGTTCCAAGTGCACCAACTACAATTGGTATAACTTTGACTTTCATATTCCATAACTTGTTCAGTTCTCTGGCAAGGTCCAAGTATTTGTCCATTTTTTCATTTTCTTTTAGCTTCACCCTGTGATCTGCTGGAACTGCAAAATCCACCAGTTGACATTATTATTATTATTATTATTATTATTATTATTATTATTATATTATTATTATTATTATTATTATTATTATTTCACTCATTGTAAGTTTTTCACACCAGCGTTAGCTGATGTTCTTTTACTGGAGTCTAAGGGACAAGAAGTCTCCTCAGGTCTCCAGGACTCTTCTGAGTATCCTAGCTGATTTCAGTAATTGTTTTCTGGATAGTCTCCACACTTCCTCTGATTTCCAGTTCCTCCAGTCTATTTTTCAAGCTCCTTGGGTCTATTCATAGTACACCAAATACAATTGGTATCACTTTCACACCAATATTCCACAACTTTTTCAATTCTCTAGCAAGTTCCATGTGTTTGTCTATCAGTTTGTTTTCCTTCATCTTCACCCTGTGATCTGCTGGAACTATAAAATCTAACATATGCTTTCACACTAGTGTTAGCTGTTGATCTTTCACTGAAGTCTGAGTGACACCAAATCACCTCAGCTCTCCCGGACTCTTCTAACTATTCTAGCCGATCACAACAATATTGTTGTTTGGATGGCCTCGATCGTTTCTCTTACTTCAAAGGAAAATTATTTTTGCTGCGGTGGAACACCACACATACCGTAATCTCCCCCACTTTATAACTCAAATCATATTATCCAAGCTACTCATGTGCCGAGTTGTGGGAACACAGAACCTTGCGACTCCTAAGCTGGCGATGTATCGAGTGATTTAAACCGTATGTGCCGTAATTTGTTCTAATGTTTATTTTTTTATGAACTTAAATGATTTTAGGGAACTTATTGACATAAGCGTATCTGAAGCTCGCTTGAAAAACTTGTAAGTTGGGTCACTCATAATCAAAGTACCGCAATTTTAACCAGGACAATTAAATCTTTCACCGAATCTTTGTGTCAGCAAATAAAGCAATTTTATTTGTCTGAATTTTTAGATGAGGCTTGTTGTGAATAAATTAAGATTTTTCGGACTCTTGTCCTCTACTTTATTGTGGTATATAAATATATATAAAAAATATATGACTAATTCTTTTCTCTGAATTTTTTTCTGAATGTTTTAGATGAGGCTTGTTAATTGCTATAATTTGGATTATTCAGACTATAGTCCTCATCTTTATTGTTATCTGTTCAACGTTTCGGCCGATGTGCACTCCGGCCTTCTACAGGTGATTGATCCCAATTACAAGAAGGTGTGAGTTCGAAAAGAAGGTTTCCAAGTTCGAAAAGGCTCCCGAGTCCAACAAAAAATACCCGAAGAAGGCTGAAGGGCATATCGGCCGAAACGTTGTACATATAACAATATAAATGAGTAGAATAATCCGAATAATCCAAATGATACTAATTCTTTTATTCCATTGTTAAACATAGACAAACCAAGTGAATATCTAGAAGAGATAGTTTAAGTATTCTATCTCTCTATAAAACTATCTTTCTATCTAGACAGACTCAGGTGATATTTAAATGAACTGACAAAATAAAAAACACCCTCCGGGCGATGTAAAAATAGATTTTTGAAAGATATTGCCTGAGGTGGCAGTAAAAAATTCAATGTTAGCGAGTTTGTACCCTAAGTAAGTAAAATCATCAAATTCATTAAAGGATTACAAAATAGAACAATTTGAAATGTAAACTTCAAATATGTATTAAAATAAAACAAACTATATATAGATATATAATACCAGTCATGTATTTATTAAAACTTGTTTAAAAAAACCCAATGAGAACTGTCTAATGTAGCATTTCAAATTTTGAATGTATTTATTCTATGTTATGACGATTTTGGGTAATGTGACGTAAGCAATGACGTAGTTTTTGTTACGGACAAAACCGGAAGCGAATCTCCATTATTAATAGATATGGGAGTAAAATGAGGAAATCAATTTGACACTATGTGGAGAAATGTAGACAAACACGAGATGTTACAATCGATGGAAGTTTATTTTTGGTGATAATATCGACGCTATAACGTTTCGGTGTGTATCCTCCGGCCTTTCTCGGTGTTTCCTGTGTATCCGAGAATACTAATGACACAACTTTGAAAACAAAAGTCGGCGGGTCTTCATATAAGCTGAGGGAAAGGGTTAACTAAAATATCCCACAATTTTGTTTTGTTTACATGTGTTTTCAGTTTCTTGGTGCTTTTTGTTTTCAATATTACCCCACCCCCTTCATCTCCAATAAATCACCAAACGAATATTGGGAATTTTTAAAGTAGGATAGAAGCATAGAGCGAATGAGGTATTTTGGTGAAAGTGGCTGCGCAAGGAGAGAATGCAAGATTTTATTTTTGAATGAATCGGTCGGCGAGTGAACTTAGCTAGCTAGATCCGTGTAGTGTTATGACCAGTTTTATCACCCCTCCCCCTCAACTCCAAACTTCCGGCTATATGCCGAGTTATGTGCATATTTTTTTGTATCTCACTTCAGAATCAATAAAAATTTGGAGTGGGTGCACAAATGTGCTCACTTCAAATAAGCCGTGACGCATGTGAAATGATAAACGTACAAAACAATGACGTCATTAATTGAATAAGATCTTCACATGGAAATAAAGGAAAATAAAGTGCTCAATTACAAATGTAAGAGCTTTATTTATTTAGATAACCGTAAAATGTTTACTTACTGACACATCAGAGGGATTAAATAGTATCCTGAAGAGGGCAAAGCTTGAAACCTAAGGTAGATACTCACTAAAACCTTTGTATAAACAGTTATATTTAAAAATATATATATATAATATATATATCTTATTATAATGGAGATTGTGTGTTTTTCTGTCTGTAACCGAAACTATATTCCTACTCAAGTCACAATTCTCTTAGTTATTGACATTCTCCATGAATTTATTTTTATCTAAACCTCAATTATTAATAATTGTCTTACATTATTAATACTGTTAACTATGTCTACATAATGCAATTATATTTATATATACAACAAAATAGCGGTTTACAGTGTGAACGAGAAGGCTAATTTGCATATTAATATTAAAAATCGAAGTTAATAAATATGTGCTTAGTATTATTGATTTCTAACTGTTTGGTTTTATTTTAATGAATATAAGCAAAATGTCTTCAATGAATCTTAAATGAAATCCATTAACAAGATAAATAACTGTCATTTTATTCTTTACATCCTCTTTTAACTAAATACTTAAATTAGAATGAATAACAATGAAAGACGAGAGTGGTGAAAGAGTAAGTTTCAGTTGTTCCATTTTTTCAAATCTTTTATTATACTCCCTCTGTTTCAAATCTTTTTATTTGTATTCTATTTAGTTTTATTGTATTAGTTTATTAGTCTTATTAGCCTTTCTAATTTAATACAATATTTTATTACATTAAAACTTAAATACTTGCACCCGGAGGGTGCATATATTTGCTAGTATATATATATGCAAGTAACAATTCCTGAACTTATCTTTGTGTAGTATTCTTGCAACTTCTGTGCCGGTCGTATTAGTTGCCATTCATTTTTCGGCGGTTGCTGCTTTGGGGGTGGGGGAATCTGTGTTTGTCTGTTGTATCAACCATTTCTGCAGCTATGGATTTCGGTCGTGTAGTCTCTTTGACTATTTTATTTTTACTCTTCTGAGGATATCTAAGGTTTTCTCTCCTGTCGGTATTTTAACTTCCGGCTTTTAACCCTTTCCAGGTTTTTCAGGCAGAAATAACCCATATTTTTCATATTTTGATTGGGAAGATTTATTTGTCATTGATATCGACTGAGCAATGTACCAACTCCTATATCATAAGTACAGCAAACTCACTCACGAGACAAAAAAAAACTGTCTTTCCGAGACATGCAAGCGCAGCTCGCCTGACTGAAATAACAAAAAAAACAAAAAAAAACAACATTAGAATAAAAACAAAACAAAACAAACAAACCTTAAAATAAACAATGACAGGTGCGTCTGTAATAGACAGAGATAGATTCCAGGATGTTACGCCCCCTTAACAAATGTTTGCACGAACCCACGAAAGAGATAATGCTTTTCTTCTTCTTCTTCTTCTTCAAAGCTAACTGTCCACTGGCGTACAAGTATCATCTTTCGGTCCCTGTTCCCTTATCAACCGTGAATATATGAATACTCACATTTACACTCATATACAATCGATCGTTGTCTTCCTTTCGTGTTTCACTTAGTCCTAGCGTGACCGATCGATTCTCTTTTGAAATAAAAAAGCCAATAAACTTCATAATTAGCTATTCACAGTCTCCACTAATCAAACCAGGTGCGTATTATACACCAGTTCCCAAAATGACAGACAGTAGGGAATAATTGTAATATATATCTCACGATAATATAGTCGATAACCCATACATGAGAAACATATAAATAGTACGTGACTCGCAAATGCAACACACAGATTACAGAGCGAATGGTTTTATTTATGGCATCAATTTGGTATTGTCTGGCCACAATAAATAATTGTCTCTTCCCTTGTCTTGGACATGTGACAATACCAGAATCCTTCTCATTCCTTTTTCGTCCCTACCTTCAAATTCTGTAGCTTCATTTCGGTTGGTTTCCTCGCTAATATATCAGTATTTGTAGGTCATTTCATGGCAAACCCATACAAGGATGTGTTTGCTAACACTTCCACACGAACAGGATGTAACACAAGGTCTAATTTCAAGGGGAGTTTAACGTGTTTGAATTCAGAGTTTTCTTTCTCCTAGATCGGTTGCCATACCAACGTTAAAGAGCATAATCTGCCCTGAATTGTAGCGCATCACATTAATTAAAACACATATCAAACTGAGAGATAGTGAGAGAGATAGAAGATAGATAGAGGTAGAGGTGGAGGTAGAGGTAGAGAGAGATAGTGTGAGAGAGAGAGAGAGAGAGAAGGGGGAGAGGGAGTGGGAGAGAGAGAAAGAGAAAGAAAGAAAGAGGTGGAAGCGCATAATCATAAAAATCACAGTACCAATAAAACTGGGAGAGAGAGAGAGAGAGAGAGAGAGAGAGAGAGAGAAGAGAGAGAGAGGAGAGAGAGAGACTCACATAAATAAAAGATATATCAAACTGTGTGTGTGTGTGTGAGAGAGAGAGAGAGAGAGAGAGAGAGAGAGAGAGATAGAGAGAGTGAATAATACAAGAGGGTGGGGAGGGGGAGAGAGAGGGGAGGAAAGAGAAATAATCAGAAATATCTCGGAATTTATGAATCACGACATATTTTGCAAAAATATTATTAAAACAACAATGTATATATGTACACAAAAAGTACCCCCTTTCCCCCCAAAAAAAAAAGAAAAGAAAGAAAAGAAAACAACAAAAAAAAAACATTTTAAAAAAAACTCAAGAAACCACCGCCTAACATAAACTGTTACTTTTTGTGTTTTAGAAATCACCGATTTTAATAATAATATTAATAATAACACTGTAATTATTCGATGCATCTATTAAGAAGACAAAAACAAAAACCAAAAACCAAAAACCAAAAGTGATGTTTGAATTCTTCGAACAAATTGAAGCGTTATTTGCCCGATTCCTCGGAGGATTTTCTATCTTTTATTCGGACTAATTGAATTTTATTTTGAACAGTGATCACGTTCTCCGTTCAATCGATCAGAATAATTTGTCCACTGAGCCAGTATTGTTAGCCAAATTGGCATGATTCTTAGCTAGCGATAAAGAGAAGAAACAAAAGCTAAACTCTCGAAGCGTGATTGACTCTTCAATTACAACACTGACTGAAGGTCAATCGTTTTAAGGATACCTGTTAAACAGAAATCATTTGGGAAGAGACAAGAGAAAAAAAAGCTAACATACTGACAAAGGCTAGCGAGATAATAACTCTGAGCCTCCTTATCTGGCTCAAGGCCAATAATCTAAAGGTCGTGTATCACTTGATTGTCGAGCTATTAGTTCAAATTCCATTAGCTCTTAATACACTGACTATATTTGCAAGTCGGTGTCTTGAGTATGTCAGTAAACAGGATCCGATGGTGAGGATCCAGTTCTGGATGTTTAGGTTTTAAGGAGTATCTCTTTATTATTCCTTCCAGGTAAACTATGATTCAATGTGATCGCACCTGTCAGGGTCTCATCGATGGATCAAATTAGATTGAAAATGACTATAAAGGAATACTTGATACCGTATTGTAAATTGTCCAAAATTTATTTGCACCTCACAGGTAACAGTTTAAAATAAAGGAGGCATTTCTGCCGAACATTATATCTATCTATCTATCTATTAATCTCTTTCTTTCTTTCTCTCCTCTCTCTATCCTCTCTCTCTCTCTCTCTCTCTCTATAATATATATATATATATATATATATATATATATATATATATATATAATAATAAAGGTTTACAAATCTATTTTATTTGATAAATATATAAAGATTTTACATATCTATTTACTTGATGACAAAGGAACAGCCGCTGACTTGTATGCATATCCTTTGCACTGTCCATAAACACACGTACATATTTCATAAACACACCACATACATACGCATAACATTTCATCCAATCATACACATCCTATGTCTGTTAAACTTTTTGAGATTTTCGATTTTCCTTGCATTTGAAACAACGTCATCTGAAGACTGGTTGCGCTTACGCATGCATGAAACCAAATGGTAGAGACTGTTCCTTTGTCATCAAATAAATAGATATGTAAAACCTTTATATATTATTTTATATTATATAATAGGTCTATTTTATATTGAGCACTCTCCAATAATACTGCATTTTGGCACACCGTTCAGTTAATGCTAAAAACAAACAATACACACATATATATATAATATATATATTATATATATATATAATATATGGCATAAATACCGCAGTTATAAATTATATTTCCACCGAAACTCACACACACACACAACATATATATATATGTGTGTGTGTGTGTGTGTGTGTGTATTTTTTTAATAAAAGCTGCAGTTTGGGGAGCCGATATATATATATATATATATATATATATATATATATATATATATATATATATATATATATATTATATATATGTGTGTGTTGTGTGTCTGTGTGTCTGTGTGTGTGTCTGTATATGCATCCATGAAATAAATTTATAACTGCTAATATGACCAGTATTAGTCTTTTTCTTTTCAGTATATATTGCACTGTATATAATTCCCGAAATATTGTACATTGAGCTCATAACTTGAAATATACAAATTTTAACATTCCGTTATTAAAAGGCCAGCACACACACACACACACACACACACACACACACACACAGATAGATATATATTGTTTTTAAATATTGACCTGGAACATAGACTTTATGTCCTTTTCCTGTTTTTATCATCTCGGGAAATCAACTTTCGGGATTCTCCATTTCATTACCATTGACGTATTGTTTAGGAAAGTATAATAACCAACACAGGAACATGTATCATGCATAAAAATGAAGCTGGTCCTCTGTGGATCAAATCTCTATTCTTCACATAGTCACCATTTCTCTCAATAGCAATGTTCCATCTTTGAATGAGAGCATATACCCAGCCACGTAAAATTCTGTTGACTGGTCTTTGAGCCACTTCTTCGTCACTGGAATAATGTTTGCCTCTCAAACCTCTTTCATGGGGCCGCAGAGATGATAGCGCTGAAGGCGCTGAATTTAGTGAGTATGGAGGTTGTGGTAAAGTTTTCACTCGAATGAGGCGATTTTCTCTTTTGTCATGATGCTTTGTGTGTGGTCGAACATTGCCATGCAGAAGGATGACATCGTCGATTGACAAGTTGGATCTTACTCATCGGATTCTACTCTGAGCCTCGTTAGGGTCTTAATGTAGGTAGGTTTATATATTAAAAAAAACTTCACATAAAATAAAGAAAATGACATTACTTTTTTACACACCACACACACACATATATATATATATATATATATATATATATATATATATCCCACACACACATACACATGTTATTTTACAACTAAAAAAAGCTAAGTAAATAAATTCTTCTATTTTACCGTTTTTATTTTGAATTCAAGATAGTTAAAATGTAGCAATATTCACCGAAAGTTAACCAGACAAGATTATATATATATATATATATATATATATATATATATATATATATATATATATATATATACAAATTCAAACCCTTTCTCAATAGATATTACGAAGGTAAGAGACGGATTTTATCTTCTCTAATAATTTATAGAATAATTATATAGACTTGATGCTTCAAAGGAGTCTAATAATAGATGAGAAAAACTTTCTATCAGGGACCCCACTCTCAAAAAGTGTTTTAATACTTTTGAGAGTGGGGTCCCTTGAAAAGATTTTTTATTTATCAAACTCATTTCATTCATTCATTCATTTTACCATTCATTTTAAATATATATAATATATAATATATATATATATATATATTGGTGATGCTATAAATTGAAGAATTAACACACACACACCACACCACACACACATACATATATATATACATATATATATATATGTGGTGTGTGTGTGTGTGAGTGTGTGTTATGTGTGTGTGTGTGTTAATTCTTCAATTTATAGCCTCACCAAAACGTTTCCCTTAGACTTTCTGATTGCAGTTGACCAGTAATCGACAACCAGAACAACCTGATTCCAATTACCAAAAAGAAGAAATAAATAATAACAATTAAATTCTTTAAAAAAAAAACCTAATTTGCCGCTTCAGACATTGACCAAAACAACATGGCGGATTGTCAATATCCTGGAGCTTTTTAAATCCTCAGCCGTAACATAAACATTAATTATGACCTTTTCCGGATAATGTTTGCTCCCTCTCGACAAAAAAAAATTGTCGTGCTTATAGTTTCTTTGTGTTTTCGATTGTGATGATAAACGCGATTTTCGCCTACGCTTACGAGTGTTCATTATTTCATTGTGTAGCGTCGAGATTATTCGTTTGGAAAAAAAAAAAAGATAATACTGGAGACGGTCTCGTGTGACTCAGAGTTCACTGTATACAATTTCATAAATGTGGTGAATGGAAAATCTATTAACTCTATTGACCTAGGGAAAAGTTTAGGTTTAAAAAAATTATCAACAAAAACAATAAAATTTCTAGCATAAAATAAGTACGTTTTCATTATTAATCAATGCTATATTTTATTACGTGCTAGTTTGCGACACACACACCCACACCCACACACAGCAAAACGCACACTCACACGCACACACACACACACATACACACGCGCGTGCACACACAAACACATATATATATATATATAATATATTATATATATTAATATATATATATATATATATATATCTGGAGGTCCCTGGCGTAGAGTCGATGGAAAGGGATTCGTCGACTCGAGTTTAAATCCTAGACAAGAATGTTTGGTTGTTTGTTTTTGTTTTACGGCATATCAACCTCAGTGGGCCATTTAATGCCGATAAAGTTTTGAAATAAATTAATTCTTAAAGGATAAACAATTTTTTAATAAATACATTTAAGTATTTAACCCATAGATGGAACCCTAACAGGTACTACCATTCCGGGTCAGAGTGGACCAGGGAGTAATGGTGATGAAGGGGTGCTCCACATTCCCCAAACCCCCAGAACTGGAATCTGACCATCAGATAGAGTTTAACGTCATTCCCAGGATATGTAGACCCTCAGCCACCGCCTTCTAGCAACCATTATGATGAAAAGGGTTGGGGCTTGCCATAAGACAATAGGGTCGGAGCAATTATATAGGTGCTAGAGCTTGACGTGACTAGCGATTGATCGGAGGGGCCTCTCCGACCGCCCGTTTAGCCCCAGAAAGGGCCTAAGTCTAGTATTGCAAGTCATGGACTGTTCATCCACCAGGGTTCTATATATTCAGCGTTGTTTAGGCAACCTGTCTAGGAGAAAGAAAACTTTAAATTCAAACCTGTTAAACTCCTTTTAAGTAGTTGACTTTGTGTTGTATCCTGCTCGTGTGCAGGGTATATATATATATATATATATATATATATATATATATATATATATCACATATTTTTCATTTTCCGTATACTCTCTGTATACATGCGTTATACCTCAACTCACTCACATCATACATCAATTAATATTTTACACGGCAAAATGGAGTTTTTCCAATTTAGTAGCAATCTCTTCTTTTGCATATTAATTGCAGTGTTACATCAGATAATTAATAATTTGAACGGCAATTCTTAAATCTGCATCCCTAAATCAGAAAGCAATTGGTTTCTTGACCAAATCGATTGGGTGTTGTTGTTGCATCATGAATAGGCATAGCATATCATTTTTAGCAGGCATTGTAGAATAATCTGAAATGACGGTAACAGTGGCAAATCATTGGTAGTTTGATTGGTTTTGAACACAACTTTGTCTGAAATTGGGCTCTCATTGGCTTAGAGGGTCACGTAATCAGGCGATTCATGGAAAGATAATTATAAGGTAGTGTAGTACCGAAGTGTGTCGAAGCGACACTTCAAGGCAGACGTGATTTTCCGCCACTGCTTCTCCCACATTAATTTAAGAAGGTATCGGGGGATTAGAAAAAGAGGGTACACAAGAGAATGTCTCCGATAATATAATATAATATGATAATATATATATATATATATATATATATATATATATATATATATAATGGGTCTATGATAATATAATACAAAAATGAAACCCAGAGAGAGAGAGAGAGAGAGAGAGAGAGAGAGAGAGAGAGAGAGAGAGAGAGAGAGAGGAAGGGAGAGAGAGGGAGAAAGAGAGAGAGATATGAGGGTCCTAACTTGTTAACACGGCTGCCATATTTTTCAGGACTGATCTTGTTGTTGCTTCTTGGGTGTTGATTTCTTTGGGCTGGTCCTTTCTTGTTTTAATAACTTAATAAGACTTCGTTATTTTTCCTAAGTCTTTATTTAACAACCCAGCCCATACTCAACCGCGCGGTGGGGAACGACTGTCAGAGCGACGATCTTTCGAATCCACTCCCTCTGAATCTCAACTAATCTAAAACTTAAACTAATCTCCCACGCCTCTAATTGTGCGTTTTTCAATGGGTCAAGTAAAAATATTATTACCCGTCAGTAACTGTCGAGGTAACTTTCCACTGGACCACCGTTAGTCTGAATCTAATGAACCCCGATTCAAAATATCTTTAGACAGTACGTACATACTTCATAAGCTGTCTATGATTTATGAAACCCTCTAGCCTTGATAAACAAACCCCTCTAGGAGAAGGAAAATAAATTCTGGATTAAAAACTGTCTGTACTCCGTTTAAGAATTACCGGTTAAATCGAACTTAACGGACCTAAATTTCACATCTTATGTCACCGCGACGAAAGAAAAAAAAATCAGGGATTAACTGAATTTAATGAAATTTTTGGTGTTGATATATTAATGAATAAAAGATATAATGCACCAGTTATTTTATTGAAAAACCTTTACATTTTTCAGGTCAGTTAACTTTGAACCACATATCTTTGAGGCGTAACACAAATTCTCAAAGATACGTGGTTCTAAGGTAACTGACCTGAAAAAAATGTAAAAGTTTTTAAATAAAATAACTACTGCATTATACCTTTATTTCATTAATATATCAACACTGAAAATGTCATTAGATTCGATTTGATTTTTGGGTTTTTTTTCTTTCGGCGGTGTGACATACGATGGTGGAATATAGGTCCGTTAAGTTCGTTTTAACCGAATAACTTTATATCTCATCCTTCCCGGGAGAGGAGTTGTGTAAATCAATGGTTCCCAACCTTTACCTATGTGTCCCTTTGGTTTCTATATTACTAGAATGGACTATATCTCTTCGATGTTTAGAAATTCTAGTGTATTTTTATGATTAAATATTTCTTGCTTGTCTTGACACCACAAAAAATTATATGGTCTCTAGGGAGCACATGACCCCCGGTTGAGAAACACTGGTCTAAATAAAATCTAGCTCAATGATGCTTGGGTAATTCCTATCAAATCATCAAGGCTATCTCACCCACCCTCTTCAATCTTTCCGAAATTTTGTCAATGTGTGGACTATGTTAAATTTAGACAATACCCAAAATTTCAGCTTCCACTTCCAAAAATTGGCAAAGCTATGTCAAATTTTTTTATCAATAACTTAAAATTGGTTGACTTTAAGAATTTTTATGATAGCATTTTAGGATTCTGTGGGTAAAAATGCTTTTATAAACCAATTTTTAGGAGTAGGGAAGCTCTAGAACTCAGTTTACAGACAAAAATAAGTTACAAAAAGTCGCCATTTTTTCGCGACCCCACTAAATTTGGAGAACTGAAAATCGACATAACTTCGCCAATTTTTGGATTGGAAGCCCAAATTTGGGTAATTCTACATTTAACACAGTCCTTAGCTGTACAAAATTTCAAAAAGTTTGAAGGGGTGGGTGACAATTTTTATTTTTTTCTGGATGATTTCACATGGATTTACCCTCTTTTTTTGGCTTTCAACGTGTTTCTCCTTTTGGAACAGAATCCATTGAATACATAAACTTTGATAGTTTTACGCATGCGCACGCGAATATACAAATGTGTTTAGACACGACTCTAAATCAATGCCAATTGTGATGTATAATTGCCGAGACGCTCATCTTAATTACTTTGTGTTTATTTTAAAATAACCATTAATTACGCAACAGATAAGTCAGCGTGTCTGTCTGTGATGTATCATGGGAAATCAACTATCACGTGATTGCTATCATAAAGTCTTGAAATGCTTCAATCCAATATTACATACTGATAAATTTGCCGCATTTTTGTTTCTGCTATGAAATGTACAATAAACTTCTCGTCCTATGATTTTAAGAGAGATAATTACCAAGTAAAAGGTTTGGGTTTAGTGAGTATTAAAACATGTTTTCTATTCTAAACACTATACATAAAAAAGTAAAGTAAGTCTTCGGGGCGGTCTAATGTCAGTATGAGCCATACAGCGAGGGAGTCTATCTCCCTTTCACTAGCGCTAGACCAAGGAGATTATTTTAGCGTCTGTGGTGGAGTGTCCCACCTATCATAAACTCCTAATTTTACTGCACATATCCCTGTACTACTCCTACGCTGAGTTGGCGAGAGCTGGTATCGAACCAGGAACCTTGTGATTCCTGGCCGGACGCTCTATTGACTGAGCTAAACCGGCTCTATATACATAGATTTACTCAAATAAGAAGACCGTATGTATATTAGATGGAATCGAATGGGGAACTTATAATTCTTGAGCTCTGGGGAGTGTGGAGTACTCCTTTATCGCCATTCTCCCAGTTGCACTCTGTCCTGGCGTGGTAGTACCTGTTAGGGATCCATCTATGAGTTATAGAGATAAAAAATGAATATCAAAAATGTGTTTAAAAATAATATTTTAAAACAAATTGAATAGCCAGCAAGAATTAATACAACAAAATGTATTTGGCATAAAATAACCGAGACGGGTTGACATGCCGGAGAATCCAGCCAACAAACCAACCTGTTGTATACCCCTTCTAATATATCTCGGGTATATAATTGCAGAGAGAGAGACAGACAGACAGACAGAGTAGAGATCGGATGAGGGGCTCTTTACTTGTTAACTCGGCCGCCATACTCTTCAGGGCTGACTTTTCGGGCTGATTTCTTCGGGTTGATTCTTCTCTCTTGATGTTGGCCTAGTCATCTCTTGTTTTGATTAATCAATAAAACAAAACCTGTTGTTTTTCTTTTAGTCTTTTATTTAAAACAACCTAGCCCCGGATTCAACCGCCTGGCGGGGAAACGAGCAAACCTATACATCTGCTCACTCTGAATTTCTCGTCACAACTAAAACTAAGTTGTCTCACGGCTGTTATCGCGCGAATCTGGATGGTTTAAGTAGGGGTCATCATTAATCAATCATAACCATAAAGGTTATGGATATTCCTTCTCTATGATTGTGAAACTTTCGAACTCTTGATTCAAAAAATATTCTAATTACCGTACGTACATAATTCATTGACTATCCATGAATTATATAACACAACCTTCAAAATCTTGATTCAGTTGTAAGTATCGTCTCTTTACAATCTTCATAACTTACGTCTGTTTTTGTGTGATTTATTTGCTGTAGAAAATTCCACCATAACTTAACAGGAACATTTATTAATTAATGCATCTGATCCATATGTGGACATAAGGGTATTTACCTCGCCTACCACACGCATGCGAGTATGACACAAGGTCGTATTAATGTAGGACCACCCATGAACCGAAGCTCATGAGATGGTAGGCCCAAAAAATGCGTGGATCCCATCGGCATTCCTCTTCAAGAAGGGACTCTTCAGGCACTGGGCAATGAACCCAACCTTGCCCCTTTAAATCAAGGGGGCAGGTGTTGCCTGGGTAGGGGATGCCCCCCCCCCCGGCATCACACCGTTAATTGTAGTACTGGGTAGCCGAAGTAGCCGAGAGCGAGTGAGAAGTGCAAATTAATTTTTGTTGACATAAGGACCCAGGTTGAGAATTCTATATTGACTGTTGTACTAAACAGCCTAGTCGATCCTCCTTTCGGGTATGTATGCATTTATTAACCACTCACACGATGTGACACATGGTCAATTTTAAACGGATTTTAACAGGTTTTAATTCAGAGTTGTCCTTCTCCTCGACCGGTTGCCATACAAAGTTAAAGAGCTGACTACTAATTTAGCACTATAATGCAAATAGCCTCGTCCAGAATTTGAACCCGGGTCGCCGTATCTATTTGCGACCATTACACCTCGAGAATCACTAGTATAGACTGCTTTCCCTCCAATGTTAGACAGCCTAGTCGATCATATATTTCATAAGCAGAGTTTAACAGGTTTTAATTCAGAGTTTCCATCTCCTAGACTGGTTAGCTCCAAGCCCAGTCTGTCCTACTATTTACTCATAGCTGAGGGAGAAAATATGGATTCATACCTTTCCGAAGGTATTTGCGCTATGTGAAATACAAACAGCCTTCTCCAGGATTTGAACTCGGGTCGACGAGTCCATTTGCTACGACTTTAACCATTACACCACGCAACTTCATAATACATACCTCTCCTAAATACATTTAAACGCAAACAACTTCGACCGGAATTTGAACCCGGTTTGCTAATTTCATTTTTGGCGAAGATGGTCATCATCGTTAGTCCACGCCCATAAAAAATATATTTCGTTCAGAAAATAAACTTGTTCACAAAAAACAAAACAAAACAAAACAACAAGAGGTCATTATTTTCATTCTGGACCATTTCAGATGTTATTCAAAGTGTATTTTAGTTGAAACTGACTATTTACCCAGACACTTGAGGGAAAAGAGAACAGAGAACGCAGCTGTTTGAAGACAGAATTGAGGAAAATTTAAAACTGTTTCTCAAAATTGAAAAAAAAAGATAAAAATGAAATAAAATAAAATACAATTAAACATGGCCAGCTGCCAAGTACTTTGTTAATATAAAATGAAAATAATATTAAATAAACGATAGAATGGGAATTGTTTCTCGAGAAAAGCAAAAAATCCATCTTAGTGAACTTTATAAGCTTTTACAAGTTTAGTACAAATGTGTCAGATTGTTACAGATGTGCCTCTCAAACTATGATGTGGCGCACCGGAATGATATGTTTCCAATGCCACCGACTGATATAATTAATGGGCCATATTATTTTGATTTATCATCAAGTTCCAAGTATATCTATATGTTGTATTATATCTCAGCATATGAAAAGGTAATATTAATCAAAACACAATTACTTTATGCATTTTTACTTTTAAAGTAAAATGTTGGATTGTTTTGACACATACAAGGCTTGCCGTGGTCCACCACTTAAATATATAGACGGCGTTGTCACGTCGATTTAACCAAGTCCATCAACTGCGCGAATACGTGGTTAGTTAATTATTTAATCGCCGATCTTGAAAGCCGTTCATTTGCACGTTATTCGACATTGACGAACGGACCTGCAACCAAGGACTTTGCTCAATAGAAGGATTTTACCCAACACCAAGAAACAACCAAAGGATCATACCCAACACTATGGGACACCAAGAAACAACCAAAGGTTTCTTCACTAAATATAGTACTCTGCTTATTGCAAGGGATCTTCACTGTAAGATGCTCTCACTTGAAGCCTAAAATGGCCACAAAAATCGCAACAGTTATAAATGAGAGTCCTTCAATAAATCAGAGAATTCTTTGGGACACACCGCTATTGATTTCTTTGAAAATTGTGCAACTACTAAAACAATGATTCCCACCGTTAATTTCTGAGAAATTCACCTCATTTTTTTTAACGATCCTCGTATATTCTAGTTTCTTTATTTAATGACATATCAGCTCATTTGAATTATTTAATGCCAAAGCCTTCCTTATAGAAGAACCATAGTCGTACTATTTAACCCATAGCTGGGGGATGTGAAGGTTCAAGCTTTTGCCAATAGTGTTAGTCCAAAACTGAATGCCATAGCGTGAATAGATCTTGAGCTCGTTCACAATGATGTCACAGTCCAGCATGTTAGCCACTAAGCCACGGGGATTCAACTCCAGGGACCTTACTCTTATAAAACCACCGTTGCCTAGGCAGCTTATGAATTATGTACGTACTGTAGTAAAATTTATTGAATCAGGGTTAGTTAGATTCAGAATAAATGAAGTCCAGAGGAAAGTTACCTTGACGATTACTGGTGGGTACTAACCTTTTTACTTGACCCCTTAAAAAACGTGTCATTAGAGGCGTGGGAGATCAGTTTTAAGTTTTAGATTAGATGCAACGAGGAAATTCATGTGAGTGGATACATAGGTCCGCTCGCTCTGAGTGTGGTTTCTCCACCGCACAATTGAAGATTGGCTGGGTTGTTTTAAATAAAAGACTTAAGAGAAACGAACAAATTCTTACCGAAGAAGCAACCACAGGATCCGCCCAAGAAACCAGTCCTGTAGAATAAAGCGGCTTAGATAATAATATCTCATCTCTCATACACTGTCTCTGTTTGTCTGTCCGTCAGTCTGTCTCTCTCTCTCTCTCTCTCTCTCTCTCTCTCTCTCTCTCTCTCTCTCTCTCTCTCTCTCCATATATACACCCGAGTAAAGGAGTATACAACAAGGATAAGAAAAGTCTTCTTTCTTAACTGCTACTAGTACCATGTAACCTAGTACGACCTATTCCCGGATATGACTGTCAGCGACTAAACTCGCACCCCATCATGAAGGCCTTCGCTTGTCTGGTACGTTGGCGTGTGGACACCCTACAGCACTAAAACAAATAGATAGTTGTAGGATTTCGGTACTTCCTTCTCGCATAAACCCCTAAATGAAGTAGATGGGGCTCCTTAGCCATGGACGTCAATCCATCTGGACAAGGAAAAATTGTTATAACCCCACCGTAAAAGAGAATATTTGACGTCATATTCCAAATCGTCCACCTTTCAGCGTCCTTTCTTCAGATTTCAAATTTTGAACAGATTGATAAACAAGGACTATCGCTTGCTTTTCTCGTTATTCTGTGATAAAAATTTTTTTTATCACTTCCTTATACCAACAACTGCCCTGAAGATGATTTAATTAAATAGATCGAAACACTGCAGCGTCGGCTAATACTACTCAAATTATTTAAACCTATGTTTTTCAATTTTCTTAATATACTACACACACACACACACACACACACACACACACACACACAATATATATATATATATATATATATATATATATATATATATATATATATATATATTGTTCTACAGGTTTATGAACTGACAGACGTTCCACTTGACGTCGGTCTAAACTATTATCGTCCACTTAAGACTCTGTGGAAATGAATCATTCAAATCTTTTCCGTCTTTTTGGAATATTTAATAGAAATGACGTCCGAAAAACAACAAAGTTTGGAAACTTATCGAGAATTTCGACATTTTCTTCCGAAACCTTTTAATGTCTGTAAAAAGAGTTCAAACATCCTGGTTAGTTCACACAGAGTTGAAGCTGAGCCCTGACGTCAATATTTTGGGAAATGGGGGAAGGGGAAGAGGAAGAAGGTCAGAGTATTAAAATCAAAGGACAGAATCTGAAAAAGAGAGAGAGGAAGAGAAATGGACATATACTTGGACCTTGCCAGAGAACTGAAAAAGTTATGGAATATGATGATGATGATGATGATGACGATGATGATGATGATGAAGAAGACAGACACAAAGATAAAACACAAACGTTTCGCGTATTTACAAGAATGTTGAGTTTTATTGAATTATACAATTCGATTCAACTTTTGACTTGTCCAAATGTTAAGCATAAAATAAGAATCTTGTAATAACAGATAAACCCCAGGTTGTCTAGCGATGCGTTAGTCATTTGAGTCTCAGAGGATTTTGTCTCGTAGAATGAATAAAATTCCATTAATTCATATCTGGCAGGAAAATGGCCTTTTTTCAAAAGTGTTATTTTTACTGCAAGATATAAGCATTAATGAATTGTAAAGATTCCATTTTTACAGTCAGTCTTTTAGCCTTTTGCAAAATATTCCATCCCAAAACTTTTAGTTTGGTTTCTTTATCTAATGGCACATCACCCTCCGTGGCTTATTTAATTCCAAAGCCATCCTTGTAAAAAGACAAATGGAATCTCTCACAGGTTATAAAAAATGGTAATATTTATTTGGCAGTATATTTATTATAAAAGGATTTATTTACGTCGCATTCCACATATGCGGGTATGACACAAGGTCGTTTAATGTGGGACCACTCTTGAACCGAAGCTCGTGGGACGGCAGGCACAAAACATGCATAGATTCCGTCGCCATTCCCTCTCAAGGAAGGCGCCTCAGGCACTGGGCAATAAACCCGTCCTGCCCCTTTAAACCAAGCGGTCGGTGTTGCCTGGGAAGAAGAACCCCTGGGATCATGCCGTTTATTATTATTTTACCGGTTCAGTGGCTTCCAAACCAGGTAAGTATATTTCTTATCACTGGTATTATGAAGAGTATTTTAAAAAGATTCCAATGATGTGTTAACGGGATGCGGAACAGGCGGAGATTTAAAAATAATAAAAATATGAATAGTAAGATAAAGTAAATAATACTAATAATAATATTAATAATAAGATAAAATAATAATAATAAAACATTTTTTAAAAAGATAGAGTACATAAAATAATAATAATATTAAAAAATAGGATAAGTAAATAATAATAATAATAATAATAATAATAATAATAATAATAATAATAAGATAAAGTAAATAATGATAATAATAATATTAAGGTAAAACAAAAATAATAATAATAATAATAATAATAATAATAATAAGATAGGGTAAAAAATATAAATAAAAATAAATAAATTGAAAATAATAATAATAATAAAAATAATAATAATAATGATAAAATAAAATAAATTGAAAAAATATATAAATTAAAAATAATAATCATAATAATAATAAAATAAATTAAAAATAATAATACCCATAGAAATGTCAAAATTTCCTCTAAAGAACCTGTATTATTAAAAAGAAAAAAAATGAATAAAATAAGGTAAGTCAAAACTTTAAATTTCTTCATCAGGTAAATGATGCTAATCATCTAATTTATCCACAGCGATGGAAATAAGGGGGGGGGGCTCATACCCTTCAGAATCATATTAGTCCGAAAGTGAACGTAATAGTACGACTGGAGATCGAACTTGCTTAGTACAATATTGAAATACAGTACATTAGCCACTACGCCATGGGGTTCACCAAATAGTAGATCTCTCGAGGTTTAGAGTGTAAAACATCAGTAAGAAATATATATCAAACTTCTTGTAAATTAAACGAAGGAGGCTGAAGTTTAATCTACAAAGGAATTTATCTTTTGGAATACTTTATATTTACATTTTTACTCACACACACACACACACACACCACACAGACACAGACACAGACACAGACACACACACATACACATATATATATATATATATATATATATATATATATATATATATAATATATATATATATATATATATATATGTTAATTAAACAAAAGACACATCTCCGGTTTAACAATTTTATTTTTCAAATTTTCAAGTTAACTTTTTAATATTTGGGTGGAATTCGTGATTAGTCAACAAAGTTCATGTCACGAGTACTTGAAAAAATCACAAATAAAATTGTTAAACAGGAGATGTGTCTTTTGTTTAATTCAACAGGCATAAATGAAAAAAACAACCAACCAACCAACCAACCAACCAACCAACCAACCAGCCAACCAACCTAACAATCTGAACTTATTTTGCTTGTGCTTCTCTTAATTTTAATTCGCTTTTCTCTTCTCAGTTCATTTAAAGAATCATTATGGAATTTTAATGCATTTCGCGCCTTTTTACCCTTCATTAATTCAATAGCGCCATTATTTGTTGGGGGGGACGTAGTCTAATGCTTAGAGTCTTAAGAAATGGACTACAGTTCACATAGCGGTAAAACCTTTGGGAAAGGTATGAATCCAACCACTCTCCCTCCAGCTATGGGTAAATAGTAGGGTAGCCTGGGTTCTTTAACCTTGGTTAGGCAACCAGTCTAGGAGAAGGAAAACTCTGAATTCAAAACTGTTAAACTCCGCTTGGAGTGGTCACTACTAAACTAGGCTCAATCCTAATTAGTGATTTATTAAAACAAGAATCACCCTTTGATTATGTTTATTAAAGCTTATTGTTCCATCATTTATTTATCAATTAATATTCATGCGTCGTTATCTTTTGAGAGTTGAAATTAAGTCGTTTATGTATGTGTATGTGTATGTGTGTATTGAGACACAACTGTCTCGTGATAAATGTGTTGAGTTATACGCATGCGCACTGTTGGACAACACATGAGAAATGCAGTTTTCACTCCTTTGTTTTACTGAATAGAAGAAAAGAAATATATAACAATTATGAAATTGTGTATAAGCAGATTTGGTATTTGTCCAGAATAGAATGTAAATGTCTGCTAATGTATAAAACATATCTACAAGTGGTACCTTGATTTACGATTGGCCGAAACTACGAGTTTTCCAAGTTATGAGCTGTCACTTAATCAATTTTTTACTTTGTGTTGAGAGCTAAATATTGAGGCACGAGGAAGCTTCAGATACGCTTATGCTAATAAGTTCACTAAAAACATTTCATTTTACAAATTCATTACGCCAAAGAGAAATATTATCTATAAAAAAAAACAAAACATTAAAACATAAAAGTGGGTCCCGTTGAATTTCCACGAAACAAAAAAACAAAAACAAGAAGAGCGATTTAAGCAAGAAACGGTGATGTTCAATTTAACCGGGAGGATCGAAATCGCTAACAATTGGTAATGGATCTGCGAGATTAGCTTGTTATCATTTACACCACAATTGGGATCGGCACGGCTTTCTTGTGACAAAAGGTCGCAACGACGGGGCATCCTGCGACGATCGAATTTCTGTATTATTCTGTAATAATGGATCAGCTAGACTAGCTTGCTATCCATTTACACCACGATGGCATCCAGCGAGTATCGAACTCGCTATTCGGCAGTAATGGTCCTTCAAGACTACATTGCTAACCATTATACCACGTTAACAACAACAACAACAACAGAGCAGTGACCGCTCACCGTAAAGATGAGTCTCCAGACGACACACAGACATCATTTATCTGAGAAAATGTCTCAAAAACAAACATAAATTCACATGATATAAGAGAATGAGGAACACAAATCTATCAATAATGGAGATTCGTTTCCGGTTTTTGTCTGTAACAAAAATTAAGTCACTGCTTACGTCACATTACCCAATATCGTCATAAGATAGAATAAATACACTCAAAATTTGAAACATGCAACATTAGACAGTCCTCATTGTTTTTTAAAACAAGTTTTAATAAATACATGACTGGTATCATATATCTATATATAGTTTGTTTTATTTTAATACATATTTAAAATTTACATTTCAAATTGTTTTATTTTTAATCCTTTAATGAATTTGATGATTTTACTTACTTAGGGTACAAACTCGCTGACATTGAATCTTTTACTGCCACCCCTCAGGCAATATGTTTCAAAAAATCTTTTTACATCACCCGGAGTGTGTTTTTTATTTTGTACTAGTAAAGATAATGTCCTAACGAAAATGGTTCATATAGATTATTTGTACTGCCCTCCGTTATTAGTGCGCTTCAAATTCTACAATATATCTTATATATCACTAAGAAATAAAGGTTTACATAATATATAGTGAGGGTAATTTGCATACCCAACACTAAGGGACACCAAAGAACAACCAAAGGAACATACCCAGCACTACAACCAAAGGATCATACCCACTAAGGATACCAAAGAACAACCAAAGGATCATACCACTGATCATACACAGCACTGAGGGACACCAAAGAACAACCAAAGGAACATACCCAGCACTGAGGGACACCAAGTAACAACCAAAGGATCATACCCAACACTAAGGGACACCAAAGAACAACCAAAGGATCATACCAACACTAAGGGACACCATAGAACAACCAAAGGATCAACCCAGCACTGAGAGACACCAAGGAGCAACCAAAGGTTTCCTCACTAAGGATCATGCTCTACTTAACACAAGGGATCTCCGCTGGACAGTGCTCTTGCTTGGAGCCTAAAGATGGCCACAAAATCGTAACAGTTTATGGGCCCAGTACGCTTCCAGTTGTTATGAGATGTCATGAATTGTGAAGCAAACTTGTAAGTAAGGACTTAAATTCGGGTCTGTCATATTTAGAATCAAGGGAACCCGTGAAAATTTACCAGTGACTGTGGTAAACTTTTAGTCCCTTAGAACGCGTCATGACAGACACATGATATAATTTTATTAGAGTTAGATTAGATTCAACCCGGGTTTTGAAGAGAAAGATATGATAATCTTTCTTTCTCGGGTTATCTCATCTGCGGGGGAAAAGATTGAATCATGGGCTAATAAACTTGATCAAGAAAAAAATCCAAGTCTTTTTAGTTTAATTAAAAACAATGACTAGCCCAGAAGAAACACAGTAAAAGAATTAAGAAGAACAGAGAATAACTAGACAGAAACATGGTGGCAGAAGCAATTAGAAGAACAGAGAAGAAGTACTAATGAAGTTAACAATAATCAAGTAAGATCACCCTCTCTCTAATTCTGTATCTGTCTCTCTGTCTCTCTCTCTCTCTGTCTCTCTCTGTCATCCGAGAACTCTCACTCATGGTTGATTAATATTATTTGGATTATTCGGACTATTGTCCTCATCTTCATAGTTATCTTAGCGGGGGCAGCAGTAACATAGAATAATAATTAACACAGCTTAACACCTGTACCCCAGCTATGGTTAGCGGAATGAGAACAGGATACCCCCGTGGATTGAATAAAGGGTTAGGTTCAAAGTTCCGCGAAGGCTCCCGATTACGACAAGAAGGTTCCCGAGTTCGAATAGAAGATTCCCGAGTCCGAGAAAAAGGTTCCCGAGTCTGAGAAAGTTCCCGAGTCCGACAAGAAATATATGAAGAAGGCCAGGGGGCACATCGGCCGAAACGTTGTACAGATAACAATGAAGATGAGGACAATAGCTTGAATAATCCAAATAATCCAAATTATCAAGCCTCATCTCAAAGATTCCGAGAAATACCGATGTTTGATATGGGTATATATAGATAGCAACCCTCCGCACGAGCTGGATGCGACGAAAAGTCAACTGGTTAGCTAGCCATGGTTAAAGAGGCCAACAGCTTCGTCCAGGAATTGAACTCGGGTCGACTAGTCCATTTCCAACGACTCTAACCATTAGACCACGGGGCTCCATATATAGGTATATAACACACTGACGCAGCATAATCTTCTTACTCACATTTCCTGAGTTCGGACTAGTTCATGACTCAGCTAGATAAAGTATTTATATTTACAGAAGTAAAACCATTGGCGGCAAATCGTTTGTATGTTGCTGTATTTTGGGGCGACACTTAGATGGTTTGGATTCACTAGATTAATCTGTCTGAACTCCAATGAAGAAGAGAAATATAAAATGTTATTTTGCCTCGATGTGTAACAACAACAACCAGCAATATCCATTAAGTTTGCTCTATAATGTCAATGTTCAAAGTTGGTGACGTGAAACACGTTTTGCTAAATGCTCTCTGGCAAAATTCCCAAATGAATTACAAACTTGAACTGGAAATAGTTTTTGCACTGCAATTCATATTTACTCTGAAGAATTAGCTCATATATATATATATATATATATATATATATATATATATATATATATATATATATATATATATATATATATATAATATACCAAACTTGTTGGTAAATCCTCGCGGTGAAAAAACAACCAGCAAATAGTTTGATTGTAAAAATATACTACCAAACATCAACCGAGGAGAAACATTTAGAAAAAAAAGAAAAGACCAAGATAATCGTACCAACAAAAAAATAATCTATTGGTACAATATTTGGCCAAAAGAAAAAACAATTTTATATGCATATATATATATAAGATATATATATATTTATACAAAACCGTCAGGAGACTAAAGCTAATAAGTAAAAAGTGCTCAATACCTAAGTAGAGCAAATAATAAGGATAAATCTAATGACTCAGATAAACCTACTAAAAAGTTTCGCTTAATGTTCTGCAGGGCTAAGATCCGATTCGGGTCTTAGCCGTGAAGAGCATTAAGCGAAACATTTAGTAGGTTTATCTGACTCATTAGATTTATCTTTATATATATATATATCTGTTTATATATAGGAATATGCATTAAAAGCACGCATGCAAACACACGCATACACACACACGCATATATATATATATATATATATATATATATATATATATATATATATATGAGGTTATGAGTGTAGGAGTAAATCCGACAGAATGTGGTATAGAATAGAGAGAAAAAGTGGATAAAAAGAGCAACTCAAATAAGTAAATATAGGAAATATTTTTAATAAAAGACTGATGAAGTCCTGCTCAATGCAGGACGATATATATCTCCTAGATCTACTTGTTTGAGTTACTCTTTTTGTCCACTTTTCCCCTCTATTCTTTACCACACACACACACACACACACACACATACATATATATATATATATATATATATATATATATATATATATATATTGATAAGTACCTTCAGAATATAAATTTATTTCGAATTTTGTGGTCTCATCATTCATTTTTTTAAAAAATTATTCCACCGTCGATTTTACACGTGTATTTTCCCATTTCGTTATTTTCTGTTTTTTTCATTTAATATGTAAGGTAATCCAAATAAGTAAGAGATAATTCCATTTGGAATCATCTCACTGAACAGCCATACTGTATGCTCTTGTTGGTGAAAATATATATATACTCAACAGGTTTTGTAAAACCCGTCTGAGGAGGCTAGAACTCAATTTCCGAGTTTCGGTTTGAAATAAAAAAAATATAACTCGTAATAGTTCATCAGGTACTCTCACAAAGATATATATATATATATATATATATATATATATATATATATGTTTTACCTAAACATACGTATACATAGATATATATGTAAATATATATATATATGTGTGTGCGTGTGGTGTGTGTGTGTGTGTGTGTGTATAAAATATCATTAGGTGCGCACAAAAAATACACTATATATGTGTATATACTTAATATCTATATAAACATACATGTACATACATATATATGTAAATATATACATATATATATAAACATGCATATATATATATATATATATATATATATATATATATATAATCATCTAGCTGAACGTTTGCAACAGCAAACATTATACCGTCTAATACAAAATCCGTATTCCACCCAACTTTGCATAAAACATCATATAACTGTTTGTGTTTTAAACGTGCCCAGCATTGGCATTCCACTCATTATTCATATCTAACATTTCACATTCTGTACATTTATGAATTCCCTCGTAACAAAGTGTCAAAACACGTGGTGAAATCTGTTTTCCAATACATCAACTGTATTTCCTTCTTTATAGCAAAGTCGTGTGCATGACATTCTGCACATTCTGTCAAAATGGATTACTATCACGTTAACGAAAAATTCTTTAATGGTTTGACAAAGAAGTTAACTACACTATTATTATTATTATTATTATTATTATTATTAATAATTTCACTTAATTCTTTTTTAATTCTTTTAACTCTTTTAGACTATATGGGCGGTCAGAGAGACCATACTGATCAATCGGCTGGTCGTGTAAACCACTTGCACATAGATTTATTTACTAAGTTTAGCTAGAATGTGGCACAATGCGAGAAGTATGGGGCACACAGTGAGAATCGAACCCACTATATGATTGAGACATCTCATGTAGTTTAATGGATAGCAAGCTATAATTTTATTTTATTGTTATAATATTACCCCACACGAAAGCAGTTATCTCCTATCAGACAAACCATCTGCTTAAGACGGACAAGACATGCTGGAGATACTGGAGAAGCAAGGAAGAACTGATAAGTGATATTCTCGATTCTCACTAAGCGCTCCATACTTTTGTCCTTGTGCCACATCAAAGCAAGGTATAATGAATAACTATATGATTGTTCTGACCGTATTGGTCTTCTGGTAAATCTCCAACCCTTTTTATTAAATGTGCTAGAAGGCAGGTTGTGGTCTAAGTGTCCTGTGTATGAGGCTAAACTGAATCTAGTGGGAAGGTTCCAATACTGGAGATCTGAAGTGTATGGAGTACACCTTAATCACCATTACTTCCAGGTCCACTATGACCTGGAGTGGTTGTATCTGTTAGAATCTCATCACTGGAATAATGTTTGCTTCTCTTCGGTCCCATTAAAGAGGGTTTGAGAGGCAACATATTACTCAAGTGACAAGGAAGTGAAATCTGTAGTTAAGCAGTGGCTCAAAGAACAGTCAACAGAATTTACGGGACAGAGATACATGCTCTAATACGAAGGTGTATCATTGCTATCGATAGAAACGGTGAATATGTGAAGAAGTAGGGATGTCACCAGCTTCATTTTGATTTATGATACATGTTACTGTGTTGGTAAAACAACACCTCGTATAAAGAAAATAGCTTTATTTCAATATAGGGATTAAAGTTATAAATGAAAGATCTGAAGATAACAAATCTATAATTTTATTTCATTGTTATAATATTACCCCACACGAAAGCAGTTATCTCCTATCCGACAAACCATCTGTGTAAGACGGACAAGATATGTTGGACATATTGGAGAAGCAAGGAAGAACTTATAAGTGATATTCTCCTGTGGAAACATGCACATGGACACGCCAGTGAATGCCATCCATCAAGGACCTACATCAATCAGCTCTGTGTGAATTCCAGATGCTGCACAGAGGATCTCCCGGGAGCATTGAACGATAGGGGCCGTTGGCGAGAGATTGTCATGGATATCCGTACTGCCAACGCGACCTGATGATGATGATGATGATGATGATGATGATGATGCAATTTCATTGTTGGAGTGCTAATCCCTGAATAATCTTTTGGGGTTTGGGTAAAATCCAGCTATGTCACAAATCTTTTAAATAATCTTAATCATTTCACTTAATTATTTCTTAATTCTTTTTAACTTTTACTTAGGCAAATGAGTGATCGGAGAGACCATTCTGATCAATTGGCTGGTCGTGTAAACCCCTAGTACATATAGTTATTTACTAAGTTTAGCTTGGATGTGGCACAAGGCTAGTTCCTTAATCTTTTGAGCGTTATCATTTTGCAACAAACTTTGGTTAAAAATGAGACCATCCAAATCGTCCAAGATGAAATGCAAAAATGTACATCCTGGTTATCTAGTGTTGCTTATCCGCCAAATTCTTATTTCTTATGAGTGTTGTCACTCAGCTGAATAATGGACAACTCCCTTTTGATTTTGAAGAAATAAAGAGAAAAAAAGGACATACTACTCAGAAAAATACAATAAGAATGAAAAAAAGAAAGAAAGAGAGCAGGAGAAAGATAGTGAGAGGGGGTGAGTTTGCGGAAGCGATAACGCTTATCTGTTTCAATCAAACATAATGAAAAGATGAAAAGAAGTAAATAAAGGAAAAAAAAAAGGAATGGGGGAGAAAGTGTTTGAACAAGATTCTTATATCTTTTACATATTGAACTATTTTGCAGTAGCTCTTAAGTAAACATAGCAAATGTTTTAATAATTAAATTATCATATTTTTGTTATATCCACAGGTCTTGCTAATTTCGAATATTACCATAAAGATTTTAGGTGTTTCCAATTTTTTGCAAGATACTGTAAATATATCCAGTGTGTAGCTGAGAGCGTTGTAACTTAGGTAATTGAAACTAATGGTTTTTCTTTGAGTTAAAATCTTATAGCAAGCACTTGGTCAAGCAAACTTTTCAACTAATTCAAGACGGACAAATGCTATTCTGTGACTGAGACATTAGGAACCCCCGGGCTATTCCGTTAAACTCCTCTGTACAGGAACTAAATGAATGAGTGGAGCCTCATAACTTTACAATAGTTGAGCCAGAAGATGAGAAAGGGTTAGTTTGAAACTTGTCTGGTAGGGACGGTTTATTTAGACGGTAAGACATCAGTCTGGAAACCACAGAGTTCCTGGTTCGATATCGGCTTTCGCCAACTCACCGTAAAAACCAACCAGCCAATCAACAAAACTGTTTGCTTTCTTTACTCGACCTATTTTTCTTTTTTTTCTTTTCTTTCTTTTAACCTTACTTTCGTTTTTGTTCCTACAATGTTTTTCATTCCTGCTTTTTTAGGTACACACACACACACACACACACACACACACACACACACATATATATATATTATATATATATATATATATATTATGAGGATATGTGCTTAATTGAAGTCATACCTAATTTTGAAAAATAATTATTAAATAATTAATGAATTTAGGCTGGCATATATGTTCAAATGTAAGGCTAAACAAATCGAGAAAATGTCAATCCCTGAATGTACATTTCGACCTATTAGGTCTCATCAGCAAGTATATAATAGGTCGAAATGTACATTCAGGTATTGACATTTTCTCGGTTTTTTTAGCCTTACATTTGAACATATATGCCCGCCTAAATTCATTAATTATTTACTAATTATTTTTCAAAATTAGGTATGACTTCAATTAAGCACATATCCTCCAAAAATTGTCGGCTTAAAGCTATATAAAAATAAACACATTTGTTTGTTTACTTAACCTCATATATATATATATATATATATATATATGATGGACTCTCCCGTCGATTTCGATATATGAGGATCCATCAACTTACATTGTCATTGTTTTCATCTATCTGTCTTTGTGCCTCTCGTGACACTTCAATCCAGCCAGTGACTTGCAAACAATGCCGCAGGTAATGCAAAGATGAGCGACGTGAGGCTGAGTGCATTAGGTATTAGAAGTGTCTTTTCTTCTTTTCCTTGCCATTTTCAGAAGATCAATACTGCTGGTCGAAAAATTTCGTACGCCTTTTTGATATGATAATCTCTATTTGTCCCGTTTAGTAGCAATTTTCTCGAAGCCGCTTTGCTGTATATTGATTGCTGATTGGTTGGTTTTCAGTTTGTCCTTGTATCTAAGCCATGCTGCCCAACATTCTTTTCCGTTGCTCAACTGACATACATGAGAATTTTCGGTATCCTGTTGTCTGTCGTGACCAATCCAGCGCAATCGGAACTGTATCAGGAAGGCATCAATTTCACTAATTTTGCATTTTGTGAAAAGATCAGCGGTTATCATCCCCATCTTTGAGGGGGGATATTCGCTGACGACCACCAACTAAAAGCGTAAAGGCAACACTCTCCTATATAAGGGATGGAGCACTCTATGATAGCCTTTTCATACAAAGTGATGTTTGTATTAAAACAGTTAAAATCCCCTTCGCATTCTGTAGGTGATGACAGCCTGATGGTTAAGGTGTCGGAATGACACTGAACCGATATATATTTGCATGCCTGCAATTATTCTGCAAGTATACCGTGATCTTTTAAGGACCAGAGATATAACATGAATTAGGGGTAGTGTATCACGATCATGCCGTAATTGCGCAGTTGGATTCATCACGCTTTTGCCGTTTGGGAATACATAGATGTCGGGATATCACAAACGACGCCATTGCTTCAACAACTGAATTTTAACCCAAGCCCATCCGCATGTTTATAATTTAAGACTCATCCTATATTTCGTGCATATCTGAAGTCTGTAAAAATATCTAAACAAGTTCATAAGGAATCAACATGCACAGATATTATGTTAACTAGCTGACCCTGCAGAAAATCCCCAGGGTCAAAGCAAAGAAGCTTATCCATTTCCTCAGGCCGATGCTCTTTGCTTACCCTCGTATCTACCTGTTTTCTTTTCTAATATCCCTTCCAAGATTCATGGGATGTTATTGTTTTTATACAAATGTTAAACACGTAAGGATTAGTTTCATTGGTAAAAAGAACCCAAAAAAAACAAAGGAATACGGAATGCGCAAATATTCTCTGTCACCTTCTCCGCTGCTATCGGTCAAGTCACGTTGAAAGCAACAGTTCCCACTAGATGACCGAAGTTAAGCAACAATGGGTCTGTGTAATACTTAGATGGGTGACCATTGAAGCAATAGGGTACTCTAAGTATACCGAATATCAAAATGACTTGATTCTGCATTAAATGACCCAAAAAAGTTTGATATGCCGTAAAATAAAAACAACAAACGAATTAGAATACGCTAAATAAACACCCAACCAAGAAGTGAGAAACTTGGTCACTGAATGAATATCACAAACATTTACAAGTTTCGCTAACGAATTGGGGAGGTTATTTTGATCCAGGTGTACTATATTATATTTGTGCCTTTTCTGTTCAGAAAATGACTATAATGAAATTTTCAATACATATATTAATAAATGTCTTCCATAATTGTACGACCGTTATCATCTAGCAACACCTGGTTAGAAAATGAGACCGTCCAAATCTTAGATGAAATGCAAAAATGTAAATCCTGATTATCTGGTTTTGCTTATCCGTGTTCTCACCTCAGCTAAATAATGCACAGTTCCGTTTTAATTATAAAGAAAGAAAAGGAAGAAAAGGACATGCTAAACAGAAAAATATAATAAGAAAAAAGGAAGAGAGTAGAGGAAAGATACAGAGAGAGAGAGAGAGAGAGAGGGGGAGTGCGCGGAAGCGATAACGCTACTCTGTTTTAATCAAACAAAGAAAAGTTGAAAAGAAGGAAAAAAAAAAAAAGTGTGAGAGAGATTTAAATAAAGATTATTATACTTTTTACATATTGAACAACTGGAAATACATACTGAAATATTAAAGCAACACCAGATAATCAAGATTTACATTTTTGCCTTTCATCTTGGATGATTTGGATGGTATGGCTTTTAACCAGAGGGTATTGCAATATGATAACGATCCTACAAATAAGGAACACGATTATTAATATATCAGATGGTATTGATTGACTGACTGTCCATACAACCTAGAGAGATTATGGGTGCACTACCACTGTATCCATAGGAAAGTAAACGGTGTGGCCTTTTGTTGATAACAGCAATGGAGTCTCTTCCCCTTCCGCTTCTTCTAGACCGGGGAGATTTTTTTCTAAGACGGGGTGCTACACCAACGGTCAGTTTCAAAATTCTTTACAAATCAGATTATCTAACCTATATTAATGTACTGAGTTGGCGAGGACCGATATCGAACTTGGAACCTTGCGATTCACTCGGCGAATACTCTACCGACCTGACGTAAACCGACCCATTGAAATGTAAATGTGATGTGTATTAGTACGAACATGTGCATAAACATCCACGACCGGAATTTGAATGCAACACTCCACTTTGGCCATTATTTAAAACTAGACAGTCAGTCGGAAATGCCCCTTTTGATCAATTGGCTGATCATGTAAAACCCTAGCACCTATATGATTGTCCCGTATTTTGCTTATGACAACCTCAACCATGTTTATTCTATACGTACTAGAAAGTAATGTCTGAGGGTGTTAGTGTCCTGGGTAGGATGTTTAACTGTATCTAGTGGTGAAGTACCAATTCTAGAGCTCTGGGGATTGTGGAGAGTACCTTCATCGCCATTAATCCCAGGTCCACTCTAACCCGGAGTGGTAGTATATGTTAGGATACCGTAAATGAGTTTAAAAAATAGAATATCCAACGAGAATGAATTTAAAAAAAATCGTCTTTGGTACAAAATAATCTAAAGGTTGACATGCCGGGAAAATCAACAACCAACCGGGATTCGAACTCATTTCGCCTAATCCACCGATAGCAGTGTGGCGAAACTGAAACCTTCCTAGATTAGTGTATTGTCCTTTAATTAGTACTAGCAGCGACTATCCAGTGTCGCCTTGGTAGAGAGTGATTTATTTAAGTTAGTCCCGCTAATCCATTATTACTGAATCGTGAGTTGAATTTCGTGGGATGCCCCATTTAAATCCCCATGTAAAAAAAAAAGACCTTTCATTGATCCAGCTACTCTGAAAAAAAGTTAATGTCTTCTATCTAA
The DNA here is from genome assembly GCA_023376005.1 of Doryteuthis pealeii. Classification (NCBI taxonomy): domain Eukaryota; kingdom Metazoa; phylum Mollusca; class Cephalopoda; order Myopsida; family Loliginidae; genus Doryteuthis; species Doryteuthis pealeii. The sequence continues at coordinate 349,183 of CM042158.1, read as the reverse complement.
AATATTAAATGAAAAAAAAAAAATCCATGCTGTTATCATTTAAATTTTATTTTTCAATTATCTTCACGAATATAAATCAAATCTCTATTATTTTTGCTCAAAAACCAAACTCTGGTGATATTTAATATATATATGTATTTACTTTGTCGTTAATTGTTTTATTTTCGAAGTTTCAACCGGACATACATATACACACAACTACCCTTTATATATGTATAAATTGATTTGCGAAAGACTGATATCGACCTCGCCACCTCTTAATTCAATCGGCCAATACTCTATCGACGGGGCTGAACCGACATATAAATATGTAAATGTAAATGTGCTATGGTACAAAAGTGTGCATAAATATCCTCAACTAGAATTCGAACCGTTTCACCTAATCAATTTTCCGCGCCGACAGCAGTGCGGCCAAAATCGGACCCTCCCAAGATGGACGTACGTAAAGTAGGCAGGGTGGCCTAATGTCGGTATCAGCCAACAGCAAGGAAATATATCACTTTTTCACTAGCGCTAGGCCAAGGAAATTATTTTAACGTCTGAGATAGAGCACCACACCTACACTCAGCTCCTCACTTTACCGCATAGATCCCTGTGCTACACATAGGCAAAATTTACGAGGGCCGTTATTGAACCAGGAACCTTGAGTATTGATTAATAGAAATGTGTTTAAAAAGCGAGTTCGAAAAACCGAATACCGAACGAGAAGGAATAAAACAAATATCTCTGATCCTAGCAGTTTATTTGGCGAATGCTCTATCGACTGTGCAAAACCGACCCATCTATATATATGTAAAGGGCAGTTGTGTGTATGTATGTCTGAGGGAATTACGAAAATAAAACAATTCACGACAAAGTAAATATATATATATACACATTAAATATCATCAGTTCTTGCTTTTTGTGAAGAAAATTATGAAGATTTGATTTATGTTCAAAGAAATTAAAATTAATAAAATAAACACAAAATTTCTACTTAAAATTCTTCAGCATTTATAAATCTCCAAAGTGAACAAATCATTACAACAGTTGCAACTCATACCCAGGCGATGATGGGTAGCCCATTCTAGTAGATAAATATGAAGTGGTTTAGTAAAAACGTGCATGAACATCACAATAGAGTAGGTCGATTTTTCACTTTTTAAAAATTTCAAATTGTCCATCAATGCGAAAGTTGTTAGTATACTGAATATTGATACCAAAAATTAGATCTTTTTCTTGTATCATTGTTTGAAGAAATAGCATCAAAGATCGTCTACTAAAATGCACTAAAAATCATCGTTTTCTAAAGGCTAGATTTTGCGAAAACGAGCATTTTTAGTGCATATTAGTTGATGATCTTCGATCTTTAATACTCTTTCCTCAAACAATGGTAAAAGTAAAAGATCTAATTTATGTTGTCAATATTCAGCATACTAACGCACAACTTTCTCGTAGATGGATTATTTGATATTTAAAAAAAAGTGAAAAATCGACCTACACTAATCCACAAGCGGAATTTTGAACTCGTTTAATCCACCATCAGTGACGCCAAACGCGGACTTTCCCAACATTTGGGGGGTAATGTGCTTTAAATGGTATTGATTGGCTGACTGACCTAAACGTTTGGCTAAATTGCAATCTCTTGCGCCTTTTGAAGGATAAGGATTGTTCTAATTGCCAAGAATGTTATCATAGGATGATTGAATTCAATTGGATATTCATTAAATGGATTTGACGCGGGAAACAATTCCCGCCGACTTTGGCTCACGTTCCATTGAACTTTCCAACGCCGTCGCTCATTAATGAGCTGTTGTTAATTACAGAAAGATGCTAATTATCGGTTAACCCTGTACAACGAATTTCAATTATTGCAGTAACTAAATTGACACAAGTTTAATATAGCATACATATTTAACTTAGCTCACGTATTCAACTTACGTTGCTAAATCGACTCAGTCTTTGATAGGTGCGTGTATAGATGTGTTGATCAGGTAGGTGTTTACACAACCCACGAATAGAATGTGACACAAGGTCAAAAGTATGGAGCTGCTACGATTCTAGTCACCATTTTAGGCGTTCAGTTCCCCTGTCGGTAAATCACATGTTCAATTCCTGGCGCGAACAAACACGCACTTCAAAACATACGTCGAGCATAACAGTTTAATATTAATGGCTTCGAAAATGTTGAATCGTTGTAGGTAATTACTGAACTTAAACTGGCATAATGCCACCAGTATGGTGTACACAGGAGCGATTGAACTTATTCCTCTGTTGTGAAGATCTGCAGGAAAAAAAAAAAGAAGCTTGCTAATGATTATCTATCAGTTAGACGGCCATCATGAAATGTTATATCATCACTTTGCACGAAATAGATTTTATGTTGTCTTTAGGGAAATAAACGTTATTTTCTAAAGAAAAGCCAATCGATATATCCCAGCGGCTTTTCTTTTCTTTTCTTTTTGAGAAACAGTTGATTTCAGTATTCATGTGCAAATGTCATTGCACAAGAGAAATGCATTTTACAATGTAGTTATATGCGAGGGCAAAGTGCTTCTCATTTCTGCATGGAAGAATCTTATTAAATAGAAAGAAATAAAAGAAGCAAGAAAAAATAATTCAATGTGTTCTTTTTATTACGTCACAATTTGCCCGCAGACGAATTACAAATATCTCTTTTATTTATTCATTGTTTACTTATTTCTTTTTTAAATTTCTTCTCTGAAATAAATGTTTGTAATCGTGAGCGTCTTTATTGGAATGTATTTCAACAAGCAATAATTCGAGACGTTCAGTCGACAGAGCTTAGAATACGCTGACTATTTACCCTGGAGAGGAAGGAGAACCCCCACGCTAAAATGACATCCTGGACATGCTCTAAACTGGATCTGATGGTGAGTCTTCAGTACCGGAATCTAGAGAGTGTGTAGTAAACTATTCATTAATCTTAGGCTCACTTTTCCTTTTCCTTTTCTTTTTCTTTTTAGAAGTCCATCGCAAATGACGAATGACGTCACAACTTGTCTTCAACAGTGTTGGACCCTCTGGTGGCTAGTTAGTCCATTCTGGACTAGCAGATGCAGTCACACCTTCAAGCCTGAAAGATCTGGCCTCCAATAGACAGGGTTGGCGAGACGGATGCCGCACAGAGATACGCGGTTCAATATCGAGATTAACAGGCCTGTAGAGCGGCGACGTCTTCGTCGTCATGAACCACCAAACGTAGATGGGAATAGGTTTACTCTGATCCGTAATTGGTTGGTTGAATTTGACGGCATGTCAACCATTGTTATATTTTATAGACGTTTTGTTTTATTCATTTTTGATGGGTATTCAAATTTGTTTTAAAATATTTTTTAAACCCATTTTAATCAATTTAACAATTGATGGGAGCCTAACAGGTTCTACCTATAGGATCAGAGTGGATCTGGAGCAATTGTGTTGAAGGGTTCTCCACACTCCAGAGCTCCAGCATAGTAACTTCACCATTAGATGTGCGCAATAGTACTCGATAGGGTTCCATATAAAGGTCAAATAGAACCATTTCAAAACTATTATTATGGATAGAAACTGTGCAATTTATTTCTATAATTAAAGTTACATGAGCTCTAATTGTCTATTGAGCTTACCATGATTAATTACTTAAAACCATAAAACGGAATATAAATATTTACTTGAAGCCATATAATATTCTTCAGGTATGGAGGCGCATGGTGTAATGGTTAGAGTCGTAGGAAATCGACTTGTCGACCCGAGTTCAAATCTTGGACGAAGCTGTTTCTAAGACCAAACTAAAATTGGCCTACAAACTATCGCTTAAATATCAGTTTATTAATTCTGCTAATTTATTAATGTACATGGGGTTAATGAAATTTATTTCTAGCAGTTTCTAAGACCAAATAAACTACAAATTAATTTCTTAAATATCATATCTATTAATAATGGATATTCGCTTCCAGGTTTTTGTCTGTAACAAAATTACGTCACTGCTTACGTCACATTACACAAAATCGTCATGACATAGAATAAATACACTCAAACATTTGAACATGCAACATTAGACAGTCCTCATTGTTTTTTTAAAAAACAAGTTTTAATAAATACATGACTGGTATTATATATCTATATATAGTTTGTTTTATTTTAATACATATTTAAAGTTTACATTTCAAATTGTTTTTTTTTTAATACTTTAATGAATTTGATGGTTTACTCACTTAGGGTACAAATTCGCTGACATTTTACTCCCACCCTCAGGCAATATGTTTCGAAAATCCATTTTTACATCGCCCGTAGTGTGTTTTTAATTTTGTACTAGTATATTTAAGAAAATATCATTACTAGTCCATAAGGGTTGATATGCCATTAAGAAAATAACCAATCAGTTAACGGATCAATCAGAAAGGTTTCGTTTAATAACAAACAACGTAATGGAGTGATGACGTGTTGATAGTAAAAATAATTTTCGTATACTTATTTCATTTTTTTGTTATAGGTGGAGAGGCTCAGATCTGGTTGCTGGTCTGATGTTCAGTTGATGTTGACAATTTTTTCGATATTTTGTGTTTGGTGTGTTGGAGGACATTTTGTCTTTGTAATAAAAACAAGGCAAATTATTTGTTATCATGAGATTTTGTTTATTTCCTCCCAAGTCAAAACTGCCCAAAGCGAGAGCTCACGTCTCACTTCGTCAAAGTATTGTCCGAAACACACCTAACATTCTCATCTCTGACTCTTCTTCTCTCCCATTTAACCACGTGACGTCCTATGGACCAATAAAAAAACGATATGTTGCGTTGTGCTGATTTATCCTTAAACATTTTCAATGCTAACCTACTGGCTCTTTCCCTCACTCTCTCTCTCTCTCTCTCTCTCTCTCTCTCTCTCTCTCTCTCTCTAATCTAAGAAACTTACAGTGTATCTCACGACGAGTTGTAACAATTCTAAGATGGATGGAGACTAATTGTCTCTATTCTGCTCTCTAATCCGAGATGGAATATGTTCTTTTTCGCTGAACGAGCGAGTATCAAAAACAATGTAGGTCTTGTCTACTCAAAGAAAGAAAGTGTAAGATGAGATTTGAAGGAGTTTGAATTATCATGTGACCAACGGAAACGTGGCGTGAAAGTGAGGCAAAACAATCCAATGAAGACCATTATGTTTTGTCTCCCTAAATCGTTAAAATCAGTTAATCATTTAAATCAGAACGGTTTTAGATTGGTAGAATTATTTGACCTTCACACATATTGATGTTTCTTAAAGATAACTCGTCAGTTCCCTAAATGAAAAAAAAAGTATTTGTTAATATTTAGAGAAGCAAGGACAAACACGTAAGTGACGTTCTCCTCAGGACACCGACGCATGGATACACCAGTGTGGGTCGACCCTACTAAAACCTACACCAGTTATCTATTTGTGATTTCTAAATGTCTCGTTAGCGGTGACAGATAGGGACTGTTGGCAAGAAAGAGTAATGGTAATCTCTGCCGAGAACGCGACCTGAGATAAGACAAAGCAAATTATACCCCCCCCCTACAATGTTGCTCTTAATTGTTTCACATTGGTTTATTAGTTGCATTAAAAATAAAAATAACTGACTGTTTTTATACCCCAGTGGCACACTACATATGCTTCATATTGGATATATTAATATATATATATATATATATATATATATATATATAGATAGAGAGAGAGAGAGAGAGAGAGAGAGAGAGAGAGAGAGACAGACAGACAGAGACAGACAGACAGACAGAAGACAGACAGACAAGGAGAAAGAGAGAGAAGAGAGAGATTATAAATTGATTGAGAAATAGAATTAGGAAATATATATCAGAAATTAGTGAAAGAGTATGAACAGGTAAAGTTTACATGAAATCATCCAATTGAATTAGGAGATAAATGTGAGGGAGGGAGAGACAGAGAGAGAGAGAGAGAGAGATAGCACAGCAGAGACAGACAGACAGACAGACGAGGGAATGATAGATGAGTTCTTACCTGCTAACTCTTGTCTACTGGTTCCTGCTTCTAATTCGTCGGCCATTTCATCAGGGTTGATTCTGTGGGTTGCTTTCTTCGGGTTGATTTCTTTGGGCTGGGTGTCTATGCCTTTTTATTTCAATTAATTAACAAGACTTTGTTGTTTTCCTTTAAGTTTTTTTATTAAACAACCCCAGACCATAAAACGGCACGGTGAGATGCGACTCTTGAGAGACATCATCCCCTCTCGTCGAGTAACTGGTCGAAAGCGCCAAAAATCTAAAACTTCTCTCTCTCGCCTCAGCTGGAGCGTTTCCGGAAGGGGTAAATAAAAGGTTATTACCTGATAATAACATAACGGCAAAGGCTAAGTAATTTTCCACTCGACATCCGTTATTTTGAATCTAATGAACTCTGGTTCGAAATTTACTACTACAGTACGCACATAATTCATAAGCGACCTATGGATTATGTAACAATTTATTCATATGTTATCTGCTTAACACTTTGAAAAAATAATGATGAAATCTAAGGAATTCTTAAGTAAGATTCCCAGGTAAATAACGAAAATCCATGTTCCACACTGCATACGTTAAACAATTGACTTACCTTTCAAATCGTCTATCTATCTATCTATCTATCTGTCTCACTGTGATGTATTATGTGTTTGCAGGGGCTTGTGAGTGTTCGTGCGTGTTCTTGTGTGTGTGTGTGTGTGTGTGTGTTCTTGTATGTGTGTGAATAATTTCAATATTATGTAAATGAGACTATCGTTATTTGTGTCAATGTATACGACCCCAAAAATCGAAGAGTCCGTTTTACCCCCGGCTGATTCTGCCCGGCTTATTAAACCGAAATGCGAGTGTGACAGATTAAAAAGTGTCTAAACACGACGGCAAGGTTAAATCATTTATTCCATTCGGTTTCATCTAATGCAATTTAATCAAGAGAAAATAATAATAATAATAATAATAATAATAATAATAATAATAATAAATAATAATAATGCTGATGTGAAAACAAAAGGAATAATAATAATAATAATAATAATAATAATAATAATAATAATATAATAATAATAATGCTGATGAAAATCAAAGGAGTAAAATAATAAAATAATAATAATAATAATAATAATAATAATAAATAATAAATAATAAGAAGAAGAAGAAGAAGAAGAAGAGGTTCTCATTTCGTCATCATCATCATCATAATATTTATCATTATAATACCGATTTAATAATAATAATAATAATAATAATAATAATAATAATAATAATAATAATAATAATAATAATAATTTGGTGCTCTTGGAACGGTCCCCAAAGCCTGAAAAGAATTTGGGAGAATTGGAAATCAGAGGAAGAATCGAGATCATCCAAACTACAGCAGTGTTGGGATCGGCTAGAATACTCAGAAGTGTCCGGAGACCCGAGGAGACTTGCTGTCACCTACCTCCAGTGAACAACCACTACGGCAGATGTGAAAACATCATACTAATTATGATAATAATAATGAGAGGCTTAAAGTCAACATCATCATCATCATCATCATCATCATCATCATAACATTGCTCCTTTTAATTCAAAAACAAGGAAGCAGAAATGGGAAGAAAAACAGCTACATAGACACTTCAAGAGAAACACAGGGGAGATCGCACATCAGAAGATATGGACATGGCTATGAAGAGGAAATCTCAAGCGAGAAACAGAAGCTCTTATAATTGTAGCACAAGACAATGCTATAAGGACAAATTATATAAAAGCAAAAATAGATAAGACACAGCAGAATAGCAAATGCAGAATGTATGGGGAAACAGACGAAACTATCAATCACATAATAAGCGAATGCAGTAAACTCGCACAAAGAGATCCCCTAATCTCAGCCAGGAGACCAGACCTAGTTTTGATTGACCAGAAGAGGAAGACTTGTCATCTCGTGGATTTTGCCGTGTCGGCCGATCACAGAGTAAAAATGAAAGAGAAGGAAAAGATTGACAAATACTTGAACCTTGCCAGAGAACTGAAAAGACTGTGTAATATGAGGGTGAAGGTCGTACCAATTGTAATTGGGGCTCTTGGAACAATCCCCAAGGGGTTGGAAAAGAGTCTGGATGAATGATAATCAAGGGAAGGATCGAGACCATCCAGACTACAGCATTATTGAGATCGGCTGGAATACTCAGAAGAGTCCTGGAGATTAATAATGTTTGTACAAATGAATCTACTTCATGTTACTGTAAGTCAAATTGTGTGCAAGTCGTTAAGATAAAAATTTACGCATATTGTTTTTTTAACCAACTTGTTGTTAACCAACTTTTTATTATTTTTCATTGAAAACTTTTAAAAGATTCTATAAATTAAGCTCAAATTTGTTAAATGTAGTATTCTAATGGTCTTTGAGACAAAGCGAGGGAATTCTGTTACTTAAAATGTTGATGTAATAGAGAAAAACTAGGGTAATTTTTGGATACAGTCTAACGTTTAGTGTCAGATCTAACTAAGCAAGATTTGTAATGCCCAATGAAATATTTTATTAGTTCCCATTAAAAGAATATAAAAAAAAAAGAAATTAAGCACACATTTGTTAGATGGTGTTTTTTTTGGTGTTTGAGAAAAATTGAGGGCATCCCGTTGCTCAAAAAGTTGATATAATAAAGAAAAACTGGTGTTATTTTTGGATTTAGAGGTAAAAGAATACAAGTGTCAGTTCCATCTCAACCAAATTCGTGTTCCCTGGTGGAATATAATAATATATTATCATCACAATTATGTCTCTATTCTTTTCTAATCATAATACTCATAATACTACTAATATATATATATATATTTACCAACCCCTCTACTCGTGTTTAGCGGGGTTCAACAGGATTGGATTCAGAGTTTTATTTCTACTAGACTGGTCAACTTGCCATGGTTAAAGAGCCCTGTCTGACCTACTATTTATCCTCGGCTGGATGTTTACATTTCTTAAGGATATTAGCACTATATGAAATGCAAATAGTCTCGTGCAGGATTTAAACTCAGGTCGACGAGTCCGTTTTCTACAACTGTAACCATCACACCACACCTCTCAATAAGAGTTAAGATATATGGTAGTTCTAATTTCATCAGCACTGCAACAATAATCCCGATTATAACTGTCCCGATTCGGTTCACTTTACTACTACTACACCACCACCACCACTACTACTACTACTACTACTACTACTACTAATAATAATAATAATAATAATAATAGGAAACTTTGGAACATGAAATTGAAGGTCACACACCAATTGTAACTGGTGCCCTTGGAACGTCCCCCAAAGGATTTGGGTGAATTTGAAATCAGAGGAAGAATCGAGACCATCCAAACTACAGCACTGTTAGGATCGGCTAGAATACTCAGAAGAGTCCTGGAGACCTGAAGAGACTTGCTATCACTCAGACTCCAGTCAAAAACCATCAGCTAATGCTGGTGTTAAAAAATAATAATAATAATAATAATAATAATAATAATAATAATAATAATAATAATCTAAATTAAGAACTAAAGTTCCAATTTCGAAATTAATCAAGTTCTTTGAGAAACACTTAAGGCGAAAAACTGAACATAAAAAATAAAAATAAAAATAGAAAATAAAAATAAAAATAAAAAATAAAAAAACGAAGGATTGAAATAAAAAAGAAGAAAAAATCCAATCAGATTTTTTTAAATTTTCCAACAATCAACATAAAATGGCCGTCTATAAAGAGAAGACAACTCTTTCACCTCACACAACCCCCCCTCTTTTTTGTTCATTTAGTCATTTATCGACGATGGAGAGAGAGAGTGAGTGATATATATATAATATATATATGTATATATATATAGATGAGAGAGAGAGAGAGAGAGAGACATACATACAGACAGCGAGAAAGGGGGAACAGAGAGAGAGAGAGAGAGAGAGAGAGAGAGAGAGAGAGAGAGATTCCCGTATTGACTGTCATTAAAAACTGAATTCAATGTCATTATTGATTATTAGAATTACAGTTTTAAGAAGGGTGGGGGGCATGAATTTTATTGTTGGCTTTCCGTGTTTCGGTTGATTTTTTTGTTGTTATTTTGGCATTAAAATAGAATTTAATACCAGAATGAGACAGAAAGAGACATTTTGTTCAAAAGGTAAAATCAAAGAGGTTTGTCTAATCTAAATGTTGATAGCGTGGAAAATAGTGTCGGTAAGCCGGGTTAAAATCACTACAGAGATCCTTTTGTGTTCTCTCCACACTAATAGTTATGAGCGTGTAGAGTAGAAATGGACCGTTCAATTAATTAATGGAAGGTTCTATAGGCAAACATTGAACTGCGAAGGTACCTTATGGGGCTAAGTTAAGTTCGTTGTTACTGGTATATTGTCCCAATAAAAGCTGATTCTTTGTTCTTGTGGGCTGGTACGCTGAAATGGAACTTAGGCAACGAAAAGGCACGAGAGAGGAAAGATACAAAGGCAGAAGGTGGCTTTATTACTTAGGCTTTATTGGCCAGGTCATAGTCGCTTGTAGCGAGGGAAAATCTCCCTGGCTAATAGGACCAACTAGACCCAAATACGGCCTCAGTTTGAATGGCCGAGGGATTATTTGGGGGTAGGGAGCGGTCAAAAAGGGTTCCCGGTCAATGCCCATGGGAGTCTGTTGTTTTTTTTATTTTATTTTAATTTTATTTTTATTTTCGTATTTTTAAATACCCCCAACCTCTTCCGATGATATAAAAGGGTCCGAACTATTGACTGACATGCCCATCATGTCAATTGAACACAAGGATCGATTAATGTGGAGAGTTACACACGGACCGTGGCAAATGTTTGGCTAGGGGTAACAATGTATTTCTTCGGCATTCTTCTTTTGAGGGGCCTCAGGCATGGGCAATAAATCCAGTCATGCCCCTTTTAGACAAAGGCGGTAGGTATTGCCTGCTGGTATTGCCCACCTGGGATCACACTAATATTAATATCTTCGAATATTCTGTATATTCAGTTCACACCTACACATTCAGTTGTTTACATGAAACTCAGTCCATTACACATCTACAATGTGTTGTTAATGAATAAAGCAGACAGGGCAAAAGGGTTGGGAGATTCATATAGGTGCTTGAAGTCAATTAGTCTACTGTTGGTTTGAATAACAGCAACTAGCTAAGCACAACTGAAGTAGTGTCAAGACAGTTGGTATTTATAGAAATCAAGAATGATCCATTCATGCATTTGAGTGATTCCATTCCCTGAGTGCTGATAGGCTGCTTGGTTTTTATGATATTGTGGAGCTTTATAAATACCTTGTCATTCTACAGTAGAATTGCGACAAGACGGGATTGTATTAAGTTACAACGCTTGTTGAGTGTCTTACCAATTCGATGGTAATTGGAACTTAGCTTGATTATTCTTCTTAGTCGGCGTATTTTTACAGCCCAACAGAAGGTTGGTCCCGGTTAATTAAATATTGCAAAAACTTTTAAACCTTGGTGTTTCTAAAATAGACATTAAAAGGTTCATCTTTCCTTTGTAGACATCCTGTATCTCGATGCATATTATCATCAGCATCTTCAATGTCCTAATTGAACCGATTCTAATGTCTCCTTTAATCATTCTCTTTACTCTCTGTGTTAATTACTTTCCATGCAACCCTATCATTCACATAATTATGTTTCTTCCCTTGTCTCCTCACCACCATTAACATCAGCAGCATCACCATCCTCATGATTATAATGACTCTTTCCCGCGCAGCAATCATGTCCTTTCTGAGGTTTAAACTTGATAATCATTGCAGGTATCGCTCTTCTGATTAATATCCTTTTTAGTGTTCAACACACGACGATATTGACATGTCCCGAACCTCATTGACTGCAACAGGCTTATATCAATTTACAACTCGCAACACTATTAATCAACGCTACTTGAGTATATATATATATATATATATATATATATGAGAGAGAGAGAGAGAGAGAGAGAGAGAGGGGAGAGAGAGAGAGAGAGAGAGAGAGGGAGAGAGATAGATAGATGGATAGTATATGTATAAGTTAGGTTAGCATAGACATGAAGTCAAAGGAGCTTGGGTACAAACTTTTTCTCGTTTATGCGATCTTTACACCAAGTGCACTTGGTTGGAAAAACCGCATTTGCACTATCAACGATGTTATGTACTATTTATTCAAAAATATAGAAAACTATATATATATATATATATATATATATATATATATATATATATATAGCGCTAAAATATTGAGTTGATCACAAATATTTGGTTGATACAAGAATTAACCAAGATAAGTCAGTGTTTTAACAAATACATAGTGCTCAATACGTTAGTAGATCAGATTTATTATTACGGTGTGTACAGAAATTGATTGGTTAATTACAGTTAATTGCGGAAGTTAACTTCCGCAAATAAATGTAATTAATCAATAACTTGATTAATTCTAATTCAGTGGAATTAACCCTGAAGATCCTAATGGTGAAACTCGAGTAGGTTATTTCTGTACACACTCCAATAATATATATATATATATATATATATATTATATATATATATACACACACTCATATATATATATATATAATATGTGTGGTGTGTGTGTGTGTGTGTGTATGTGCGTGTGTGTGAAGAGTGTTCAATATGGATGATATAGCATGCGTATATCTATTTGACATAGCGTCAATGGCACATGGTAACCGATAGTTTCTCACCTGCGCGATCTTAAGACCAACTTCTGATGACCAGATAGATAAAGACATAACCGTACCCAAGTGTCGTTGACGTTGTTTCTACGTTATTCTAACTTATTCTCCCTTCTAAAATTTCTCGATGCTATCAAAAGTCTTTCTCACTGATTAGTTAGACGTCTTAGAGACTCAAAACAAACAATTCTTGTAAAATATTCCCCAATAGAAAACCATGCTCTCTTTTCATATCGAAATGGTGCTTTTTGGCAACTAAAATTATTATTGAAGAATTTCTGCAGGCCTTTAATTGTCAACATTAAATATCCGAAAAGAGAAAAGACCCAGTGGAATTGTGAAACTAACACGATCAATTTCTTTCAAAAAATCTTCATGTCCCGAGAATAGAGAAACAGTTATCATTAAATATTTATTCTCTCTGGGACATCCTCTTGGTGTAATATATTTTGCGACATAAAATAAAAGTGACATTTTAATATCTTCGATGATGCTAGTTTCTAGGTCTTGTATCATCATTGGCATTGCAATCTCGGAAGACTGTATAGTTTCTGTATCCCTAAAGCTACAGGGCCTCCTGCGATTGTGAAGACCAATGTTCGAAAACACGGATGTTGCATATAAAAGGCTGTCCCTGCAGATGTGCCGGTGCTTTGTTGCCGTCCCTTTCTTCTGGCCTCTTGGTTTCATGGTGTTGCACCGGGGTGAGTTCAGACATGAACAGCTCGCTACGGAGAGCCTACCGCCACCGAGGGCGGTCCTGAGCTAAATTTTCCCTGCTGGAAGGGGTAATACCAAAGCAACTGATATCATTCTTTTAGATATCTTAAAACGCAGATGTCCGAAGGACATCCTCTATGCAGAGCTTTCGTCTGGTAAAAGAGGTAGTATATAGAATTGGTACCGCACTTAATCCAAGAGAATCTTTATTTTCATTAGCCCCATTATTTTATTCTGCTAATGTAATGGATGTTTCAGAAAAATGATATAATTTCATAATCTAATTACTTGAATTCTTATTGAAATTCTCTAAAACATTTACAACATGTGTAAAGAACTTTGATCTTGAAACTTGTTCTATTACTTTTGGCCATATACATCGTAGGAAATGGACTAGTCGACCCGAGTTCAAATCATGGAAGTGACAGTTTGCATTTCACATAGCGCTAATAACGTTGGGAAAGGTATGCATGCATATATTCTCCCTCCAGCTACGGGTAAATAGTAGCGGCAGACTGGACTCTAACCTTAGATAGGTAACCAGTCTAGGAGATGGAAAACTCTGAATCAAACCTTTAAACTCCACTTAAGAAATTGACTTTGTGTTGCATCCTGCTCGTGTGGAAGGGTCGGTATATATATATATATATATATATATATATATATAATATATATATATATATATATATATATTATCAGCGATTACATTATTATAAACATAGAAATAATATCGACAGTTGAAATAAACTAGTATTAGTTAAAACACTGAAAATTAAATGAACACCCTTTTTTCTTCGATAAGTACTAGTTTTAAATTAGCAGGACCTATGGATATACCGACAGTGTGATAATTTAATCATTACAATGTTTGATATGTCACTTAAAAGCTATTGCTAAATAGTTCAACATATAAAATGTATAATAATCTTGATTTAACTCACTCTCAATTTTTTTCTTTCTTTTTTCCATTTTTTCCTTATATTCCCTCTCTCTCTATCTTTCCACTACTCTCTTCCCTTTCTTTCTTTATAATAAGAACGGAATGGTCCCCTCATTTCGCTTAGGTTACACCATCATAAGAAATAAGAATTCGGTGGATAAACAACACCAGATAATCATGACTTACATTTTTGTATTTCATCTTGGATGATTTGGACGTTCTTGATTTTAACCAGAGTTTATTGCAAGATGATGGAGGTTGTGCTTTAAGGAACACGAGTATTGATATATAGATTTGCATAATAATATCACCTAATACATAGCTATTAACTCTTACCAAAAAAGCCCTGTCGGCTGGGGCTAGGGGGGAGGGGGTAGACCGCACCCCTAATCGTACTACCTGCTGGTTTTCAATCAATTATTTAATGTTTCTAATAAACTATTCTCTGTAGGAGGGTGTGACGACGATGTCATATTTAAGCGAGTTTTCCTTCTCCAAGACAGTTAGTCTAAAGAAGGTTAACAGTCCAGTCTACCTTACTATTTACCCATAGCTGGAGAGAGAATATTTGGGTGTTACCTTTCCTAAGGGTATTAGAGCTATAGGAAACAGAGTGGCTACTACCTGCTAGGTTCCATCCATGTGTCATATACAGTAAAATAAATTCGTCGGGATGAACTAATTGTCGGTATCAGACAGACATTGAGGGAGTCTCTAGACCAAGGAGATTGTTTTCGCGTATGAGGTGGAGCGCCACATCTACCATCCGTTCTTCACTTTACTGCACAGATCCCTGGGCTACTCATACGCCGAGTTGGCGAAGATCGGTATCGAACCAGGAACCTTGTGGTTCTTAGTCGGACACTCTACCGAATTAGCTAAACTGGCCCTATATTTAAAATAGCCTTAAGTGGTTTGCTGTGCCTTTAAAATTAATTCTTAATGGACGATCGACTTATACACGAGTATATAGTAATTAGTGGTGTAGATTTAATCGAAATTAACAAAGAATGATATAAATCGAAATTTTCAAAAGGATTTGTGTTCGTAATTTAGTAAAATATGCAAAAAAAATAAACAAAACCAAAACAAAATAAAAAAATAAAAAAAATAAAAAAAAAAACAAGAAAGAATTTTTAAAAAAGAATTAAAAGTAAATTTAAAAAAAAGAGCTTGAAATAAATATAGAAACCAAATAAATAATATTCATCTCCCAACCAAAAAGAAGCCGATAAAGAGAAAACGAAAAAAAATAAATAAATAAAAAAAAAAAAAAAAAAACAAACAAAAAAAAAACAGTAGATTGATAGTGAAGAAATGTGAACCAGCAAAAAAAAAAAACAAAAAAACAAAACAAAAGAAAAAAAGTTGAATCCCCTCCACACCCCCTGGGGCTAGTCAGTTGTGTCTTTGATTTGTCATCATTGCATGTCATTGTGTGGGGAGGGCCACCTGGAGATTTTTAATAACTTTTACTTTTCGCTCATATTATTGCGTTTGACAGTTCCATTACTTTGCTCTCTTGCCACACTTTGCTTTCTCGAAGAATCAAAGTAATTGGATTCTACAATTTCATCGAAGACAAAATTAAAGAAAAAGAAAGAAAAAAAGTAAAGATGGCCGTAGCCAGACGGCAAAAGACAAATTCAGTTATTTTACGCGGGATCTACGAAAGAAAAGAAAATTAAAATCTCTCCAATATCACCTTTCCTGGCTACAAAAAAAAAAGAAAAAAAAAGAAAAGAAAAGTGTCATTATATTTTTCTTTAAACATATATTCTATAGACACAGAAGAACACACACACGTTCATTTACATATATGGAGATGAAGAGACTGAAAGTAATCCCGAACATCATTCTTGTTAGATCATTTTTATTAGTTATAATCGCTATTTATATTAGTTATACTTGCTTTTTTTCCTTTGTTAGATTATTATTATTATTATTATTATTATTATTATTATTATTATATTGATCTAAGAAATCCCCTTCCTCGTCACTGGAATAATGTTTGCCTTTGAAACCCTCTTTCATGGAGCCGAAGTGAGGCAAAAATTATTCCAGTGACGCGGAAGGGAAATATGTAGTGAAAAGGTGGCTCAAAAAACAGTCAACAAAATTTTATCGGTCATGAATACTTTCTCTGATTCGAAGGTGGAACATTGCTATTGAGAGAAACGGTGACTATGTGGAGAAGTAGGGATTTGATCCACAGAGGATCAGCTTCATTTTGATGTATGATACATGTTCCTGTGTTGGTAATCATTCCTATCCTTAAAAAATGGCATTACTTTTTGATTCACCCTCGTAAATTTCCTGGGTTATTTAATGTCAAAGCCATCCTTGTAGAAAAAAAATAGTGGTACTATCAAACTCCTAGTTGGGAGGAATGAAGGAATTCATACCATTTCCTAATGGTATTTGTCCAAAAGTGAAAGTCATAGCGGAACTAGAGTTCGAACTCGCTTAGTACGTCGTTGCAGTCCATGACATTAGCCACTACAACACGGAGACTCCTTTTCCTTATATTTGAAAGTGATGATTAAAGCTCCAAAGAATCCTCAATGGTGAACTAGTTTCAGTCGTATAGAAAACAATTCGGAAATATTTGCCGTCTAAGTTATTCATCCGGTAGGTCGACTACATTAAAAATCTCCTTAGTTGACAATTTTCAGTTTTGATGAAATGTCTTTGTTAAATCACCGGAAAATAACGAAAGTGACTCAGGCTAGAATTTGTCAGAATATTCAAATTCCAAAGATTATGCCCTTAAAGCGATATTTTGGCGAGTTTAAAGCCATTCTCTCTTTAAAGAATTGATTTAGAATTGCTTTGACTTCCTAAATATATGTTGTTTTTTTTTTATAAGAATTATTTAGTTTGACAAATGCGTATTTCTAAACGTTGCTTCCAGCGTTACATTTCAAAATTCATGAAAGTTTTTTATAAAGAGAACAAAAGAATTCACGAATATTTCTTTTTCAATATCCTTTTTATCATATGAATGCATTGAAAAGTAGTTTTACTATAAAAATGCATTAGCGATGAGGTTTACTATGATATTCCTTAGACATTTTTTTTTTTTACTATAGAAGGATTTACCTAAACCTAACCCTAAGGGTTAGGGTTAGGGTTAAGGTAAAATGATTTTTACTATAAAATGCATTAGCAATGATTTTTACTATAAAAATGCATTAGAAAATTTTTTTTTCAACAAAAATGCATATAGAATAAGTTTTACTATAAAAATGCATTAAAATGATTTGAGCAGTAGAGATGATTTTTACTGTGAAAATGCATTGGAAATGATTTTTACTATAAAAATGCATTTGAAATGATTTTTACAATAAAATTGCATTGGAAATGATGTTTACTATAAAATGCATTGGCAATGATTTTTACTATAAAATGCATTGAAATGATTTTTACTATGAAAATACATTGGAAATGATTTTTACTATAAAAATGCATTGGAAATGATTTTTACTATGAAAATACATTGGAAATTATTTTTACAGTGAAAACGCATTGGAAATTATTTTTACTATAAAAAAATACATTGGAAATGATTTTTACTATAAAAATGCATTGGAAATGATTTTTACTATGAAAATACATTGGACAATGATTTTTACTATAAAAATGCATTGGAAATGATTTTTACTATGAAAATGCATTGGACAATGATTTTTACTATAAAAATACATTGGACGATGATTTTTACTATGAAAATACATTGGAAATTATTTTTACAATGAACACGCATTGGAAATGATTTTACTATGAAAATGCATTGGAAATGATTTTTACTATAAAAATGAAAGCAGAGAAAACGGAATGATTTATAAAACTCACTAAAACTTGTGCAGTTAAAAATCTTCGAATTGCGACAACTATGAATGTGACCCATAAAATATATATATATATATATATATATATATATATATATATATATATTAATCAAGCCTTTCGTACGACTAGGATGGAACTCAAGGTAATTTCTTAATCGAGTTTAAAAGGTTTGAATTTCAGAGTATTCTGTCTCTTAGACGGGTAATCTAACCAAAGTTCAAGAGCTCAGCCTTCTATACTATTAACCAATAAGATCTAATGTCGCTAAGTTACACACACACACACACACACACACACACACACACCCACACACACACAGTGAAAGTGAGAGTCTGTTTACATTTTCATATCTACAACAGTCGTTGTTCAGCGTTCGTTTTATTTTTCAAACATCCAAGAACGCTCGTTTTTCATTCAACAATTTTTAAATAGACTGACCGACAAAGCAAAAGAGTCTTGCAGTTTCTTATTTTCGGTGATAAATTTATTTTTTCTTAAATTAACTAAAGCCCCGGTGAAGATCTATTGAAACAGATCGAAACATGCAGCGTAGGCGAAATAAATATTACTCGCTTTATGAACATGTATTTGTTCAATTTTTCATTATATCACATACTGTCGGATTCACTTGTTGGCCAGAGAGTTTAAAACTCGTGAACCAGAGGCCTGAGAAGGATTTGAATCGAATCCATTTTCTACCACTACACGATCCGTCCAGAGTGTTTTAACAAAACACACACCACACGCGGCACAGATATATATATATACATATATATATATATATATCTATCTATCTATCTATCTATCTTATCCTGGGCATATTTATCTATATATATATATTCTATCTATTTCAGTCTTTTTATATCTATCTATCTATCTATCTATCTATCAAACAATATGGCTGACCAATACTTCTGTCCTTGTGCCTCAAATGTGCTAAACTTAATATCTATCTATCTATTTTTAGGAAAAGTTAATCTATCTTTCCAGCTAGCGAGCTATAAATCTCTCTCTCTCTCTCTCTCTCTCTCTCTCTCTCTTTCTCTCTCTCTCTTCTCTTCTTTCTTCTCTCTCTCTTTCTCTCTCTCTTTCTCTTTCTCTCTCTCTCTCTACACACACACAGTTTAGCCCGACGTCAAGTGGAACATCTGTCAGATTATATATATATATATATATATATATATATATATATATATATACAAGGTGTGTCAAAAAAGTATCGGGATTTAAAAACTTTTTGACACAAAAAGTACAAAAAATATTGATACTTTTTTGACACACCTTTTATATATATTCCTTTAATTTCAATTTGAAACAAACAAACCACATAATACGATATCACGGGTGAGTGTGTGTGGTAGTTGAAAAGGTTTGAGAAGAATAAGTTAAATGAAAGGAAATTCGAGATGTTTAATTTGTCCTTTATAAACATGAAAAGCAAAATAAACTCAAGAAATAAATAAATAAAAACCCCCCCCAAAAAAAAAAGAATAAATAAAATATTCTGAAATTCTAACCAAAGGCCGTTGAGTTATTATCCAATCAGATTCATTAAATATTTCCCTTCAAACAACGTCACACTTTTTTTTTGTTCAAGTTTTCCCGCCAATGTCGTTGTCCTCATGTTTCATCTTCGGGGCACGGCATTAGATTCAGCGTTTGTTTTTCAAATGTTTTCCCTTCCATCGTTCTGAGTTGAACAACCCATTCCCACCCCCACCCCACCCACATTCTGTAAGGTAATTGTTCTCGGTAACAATTGAGTATGAACCCTTATTAATTCAATTCTCATCACGTGGTCTGTTGATTCACTTGTAAAATAGAGTTATCTCTTCAGGAAAATGTTTAATGCAACAATCTTTTCAAATGTCACCGGTAAATTATGAATTAGAACCATGACAATGGTTTTGGTAGAAGAGAGGCCAAAAGCTGGTGGAGATGAGGAGGAGGAGGGGGGAGGGGGAAGAGAGGGAAGTAAATAATACTTGACCCTTTCACTGTCGTGTGCAACTCTGGTTGAATTGTTAAAGCCGCGTTGAATGTGACAATAATCAAATACAAGTTGTTTACAAAAGAAAGAGTTTAAATACCGGGTTGAGATTAGTTTGATTCTTTGGGGGAAATTTATTATCAGGGAACTTCAGTCGGGCAAGTGGTTTGATGGTATATCTGCAGTTTTCAATTTTGGATACGGAAAAGAAGAATAAGACAGAATGACAACAATTTTAGATAACGAATTTTATATAAAGAAGAGAAATAAAAGAAAAGAAAGAGGAGAGAGAGAGAGAGAGAGAGAGAGAGAGAGAGAGAGAGAGAGAGAGAGAGAGAGAGAGAGAGAGAGGGGGGGTTGTAAATTAGTTCAGATAATTTGGAGGTGCGTGGTGTAATGGTTAGCGTCGTAAGAAATGGTCTTGTCAACGCGAGTTCAAATCCTGGACGAAGCTACAGTTCATGTAGCGCTAATACTCTTGGAAAAGGTATGAATCTAACTATTCTCTCTCCAGCTATTGGTAAATAGTAGGGAAAACCTGAGCCCTTTAACCTTGGTTAGGCAACCAGTCTAAGAGAAAGAAAACTCCAAATTCGAACCCTGTTAAACTCCGCTTGAGTTGGTCACTACTAGAATAGATTTCGTGCTAGAATAGATTAGCGTTCAATTTCAATAATTTGCTAATTTACTAATTAATTCAATTTACTAAAATTGATAATTACTTGTCCTCATTTGAGCAACTTATCTACAGGTGATCGAATACCATGTTCGTGTTGACATGTATCTTTTATTCAGTTCAAAATTTGGGGTTAATTTTTCTACTTAATTTTCAGGTTTAGTTTTTTTATTTGAAGTTCTTTGTTTTTCGCTCCTAACAATTTTCATTTAGGTTTTTGAAGCGATTAAAGAAGCGAATTCGACCACCATTTTGGTGCGATACTTTTTCTTTGCATTGAACACGAAGTAGAAAGAAAGTTTTTATCGTTGAATTGACAGTTCCATTCGAAGAAAATCTTGATTGGGCCCATCAGCGTAAATTGGAAAAATATGAAGACCTTACGTGAACAATGTGTCAGAAACGGATGGATAAAAAATGTATTTCCTATCGAAGTCGGATGTCGGGGGTTATTGCCAACTCAACCTCGGCATTTTTGTCTAAACTTGGACTTTCTCCACCAGACAAGAGGAAATACTTAACAAAGATTCAGGAGAAAGCTCTAACCGCATCAGCGTGGATATGGCAGTCCTATATTGTGACATCAAACCAACAAAGTCTGGTGGTTTCGTGAGATACTGCTGGGGCGCTCTGGGTTAGTGGTAATGATGCTTCGGCCCCGAAATCATCCCTGAACCCGTAGTCATCATCTGATGAAGGCTTTGTTGGTTGCAATGCTACTGTTTAAATAGCAGTCATTGTATGAAGATTATCTTCCCAGTCTGAACTTCAAACTAACACTGAAGTTAGAGCGCCACACCTACCATTTCACGGAAATACCCGACACATTTTAAACATACTTCGGGAGTTTGCATAATCTAATGTTATTTACTCGTAAAATGCGATTCTAATGATATTATCTCTTGCGCGCTATACTGCATTTGTTCAAAAATCAGTAAAGTTGATATTCAACTTTTAACCACATTCAATTTTTTTTTAAAAGTATGTTTCAATTTTTTACTATAATAATTTGATATTCGATCGGCTAAACTTTGAATTAGTGTTATTTTAAAAAAATCATTTATTGTATTTTACATATTGCAAAAAATGAAATTAAAGAATTATCTTAAATTTAGATAGTTTATTTAATTTTTTTTTCATATTTTTTTTAAAATTTGAAATATCAATTTATCAAATCACCTCATTTATATCTTATCTTAAAAAATATTGTTAATTACTGAATTAAAATTTCTTACTATATCATTATGTTATGTCATTTCCTCTACTCTGACGAAAAATTCCTTGACCTCCCACCAGGCCAGATTTAGATAAATTCTTTTTTACGTTGTGATTTTTATGGGTCATCCTGCGAGGATCGAATTCGCTATTCAGTACTAATAGATCTGAAAACGATTATTAAACCATGTTTTTTTATATATACACATTAAATATCAAGGACTTGGTTTTTGGGCAAAAATAATAGAGATTTTATTTATATTCTGGAAGATAATTAAAAAATAAAATTTAAATGATAACAGGATGGATATTTTTCATTTAATATTTTAGATAGTAGACATTAACATTTCTTTTCAGAGTAGCTAGGTCAATACAAGGTCTATTTTTTTACATAAGGATTTAAATGGGGCATCCCACGAGGATTCAACTCACGATTCAGTAATAATGGATCTGCAGGACTAACTAAAAAAAACCCAGGCGACACCGGTTAGCCGCTGCTAGTTAAGACTAAGTCTGATCATTTGGTGAGGAATTAGTGATTCATTTGTATCTTAAAATCTCATCGAATTAACAAACATAAAAGTTTGTTGATTAATTAACACCTTTTAGTTATTTTTCTTTGCATCTTTTGAATCGGGAAGAGTTAGATCCGTGAAAACAAAACTATTTCAAACATTTGGTTAGAATTAAATAATACCATTGCTGTTCCATTCTAGAGAAGACTTTGTCATTCAATAACCCAGGAATCTTGATATGCTATGAAACAAAGAACCTAAAAGGAAAGCAAACCCAACTGAAAAGAAGAAAGAAAGTTGAGAAAGTTTTTAACATAAATCAACTGGTCAGCTTTGACGCATGACTGACCACTGGGAATATTACAAGATTAAGAAATAAGAAGCAAGTCAAATAAGTTTCAGCTTTCACTTTTTGGGGAGGAAATTTTAGGTGTCCGCCATTAGATTAGGGAAAAGCAATAATGCCATTACTATTCCCGCCAAACGTGTACAGCTAAAGAAACTGCCGCCTTTCGTTTCGGCTTTTTATGATTCAATAGATTTCTGTCTGTGAGGGGAGAACATTCGCTTAGAACGACAAACACACTTTCCTAATATTTACTTAATAGGAAGTATTGTTTGTAAACAAGTCACAGAATCGAAGTTAGCTTCTATTATGAGAATTATTTAAAGATTGATACGTGTATAAACTTTTTCTAGCGTTTATACATTTATTGTACAAAGAATATGCGTGAATACATGCACATACAAACACACACACATTCACTCACATACACACACACATACACACACGCATACACATACACACACACTTAGTCAAACACACACACACACACACACACACACACACACACACACACACACAAAGACATGCACATACATATACATATCATCACTGGTACTTTCTTTAGCGTGCATATATGTATATGCATATATTTATTATACAAATAATATGGATGTGTGAATACATACACATACACGCACACACATTCACTCACACATACGTACACACAGTCACACTCATTTATTCAAAAACACACACACAAAGATATGCGCATTGATATCATCACTTGTACTTTCTCTAATGTGCATATATACATTATTCAACGAATACGGATGTGTGAATGCACACACATACACACACACATTTACACAATCGCATACATACACATGTACTGACTCACTCGCACATACACACTCACACACACACGCACACTCACCCAATCATACACATACACAAAAACGTGCGCATAGATATACGTATAGTTACTGGTCCTTTCTCTTGCGTTCATTTATGTATTATACAATGTGTGTGGTTAGAGTCGTAGGAAATGAACTCGTCGACCCGAGTTCAAATCCTGAACGAAGCTGTTTTCATTTCACATAGCGCTAATACCCTTGAGAAAAGTTTTAATGCAACCACTCTCCCTCCAGCTATGGAAAAATAGTAGGACGAATTGGGCTCTTTAACCATGGCTAGGTAAGCAGTCTAGAAGGAAAACTCTGAATTAAAACCTGTTAAACTCTGTTTAAGAAATTGACCTTGTGTCACACCCTTCTTGTGCGGATGGGTTGGTATATAGATATATGTATTATAAAAAGAATACGGATGCGGACACACATACACACACACACATGCGGGCGCAGACACACAAATGCACACACATATACATTCACGCACACACGCGCGCGCACACACACACACACACACACACAACACACACACACAAGCAGGAGCCCTTAGATATACATATGCTCACTGGTACAATAATCTGCATTGGATATGGATGCACTAGTCATGTGGTGTGTCTTGGTGTGTTCTTTCTAATTCTACCATGTTAACTATTACACATACGTACATCCTTTTTTATCATATACGTGCTAGAAGGCGATGGCTGAGGGTTTTAGTATTCTGTGTATGACGTTAAACTGCATCTAATTGTGAGGTTCCAATTCACTGCTGTGTGTGAAGTAACACTTTATTGCCATTACTACCAGGTCCACTATGACTGTCGATGGAATTGACAAAAATGTGTTTAAAAAGAGTTTACTGTATACCTTGAAGAATGAATAAAACAAATACATCTTTGCTATAGAATAATCCATGGGTTGACATGCCGTAAACATGCAACCAACCAACCAACCAACAACCAACAAACCTTTTTTGTTGGATAAGTATCACTATCTAACCTATAGAGGGACCCTAACAGATACTACCACTCCGGTCACAGTCGACCTGGGAACAATGGCAATAAATGTGTATTCCACACTCCCTAGAGCTCCAAAATTGGAATTTCACCATTAGATGAAGAATACGTGTGATACATATATGTATGTGTGTTTGCATGTTTGTGAGTGTGCATATTATTTGTATGTATGTATTAGTGTATATAAATATATATATATATATATATATATATATATATATATATGTATATTGTGAAGTATGTATGTAGCTATACATTTGTGCATATATGTACTTTTGTGTGTGTATGTATATATATATATAATTGTTTGAGCATATATATATATATATATATATATATATATGTGTGTATTATATATATATATATATATATATATATATATATATATATATATATATATATACTACATAATCTCCTTCCTTTCTAAGACAATTCATCTGAAATAATCACATGGATTAAACACTATACAATGAACATTTACGATTCAGTTTCAATTAATAACTGTTTCTAATCCAATCTTATATACTTACGGAGATGATGAATATATTTCTGACTGAAATGAGATGTCATAAAATTGAAAAAAGTGTTGCATGACATGGACAGCTCAGCCACCAGCTCTCCACCCCTTAATCATCACAAATCACCCCGAACGGCCAACAGGAGATTTTACCCCTCAGTAGAGGTGCAGTCGGTGTATTCTACGGCTCCATCCGAGAAGGGCTGATTTTATTTTAATTCTCGACGCTCTCTTTTTTTTCTAATTCTTTTTGAAAAGTGCGGAAGCAAAATCGTTTAAACTAAGCAAAACACCAAACGCGGATAAGGAAGGATGTTACGAATGAAACACACGCAGATGAGTAATCACTTTACAACTATTAGTATTAGTGATATTATTTAGGAATGAGCCTATTCTAGTAGAGACCATCTCGAATGGATTTAACAGCTGGGGGTAGAGTAGTTGGATTCATACTTTCCCAAGGGTATCGGCGCTATGTGAACTGTAACTTTGTCTAAGATTTGAATTCGGATCGACGGCTCCATTTCCTTTGAGGTGTGTGGTGTAATGGTTATACATTACACCATACACCTCAAAGGAAACAAACGCATTTTATTTTAATTCTAGCCTGCAGCACGCTTTTCTTTCTAATTCATTTTTGAAAATGGCGGTAGCAAAAGTGTTAAAACCGTGTGAGACAGAGAACGCGGATAAGTAAGCCTCGTGCGAAGGAAACACACGCATTTGATTTTAATTCTCGACGCTCTTAATAGCCTGGAGGACTCTTTCTTTCTAATTCTTTGATGCCGTCTTATCAACAACTTTCAATCCATTTATCTTGAGCGGACTGGCCATTTCTTTGCATAGGCGTGTAAAACAAAGACAATTTACATTAAAGATCGACTTGAGTAATTGGACTTTTTGACGTGAGAGAAATGAAATAAACATTCCTTCAAGTATCGACTGCTATAACGGTGTCACATCGACAAGGTTCCCATCAACCTACCCCATAGCGACCCCCCACCAAACCACCAGCAACCAATGGAACACACTCGTTCTGTCGATCTCCCACTCAATAACTCGTTTACGTCCGCGTCCAGACAACGTCTGCGATGCTCAATGAAAAAAAGAATCAGATTTAGACCCACGTGATTGTAATCGAAATGTTCTTTTTTTTAAAATAGAGAACGAATAGTGATTTGGTGAGAGATCGTCTAATAAAAAGTGGTGACAGATTTGAACATTGTCCTGAGTATGGGATTAAACAGTGCCCGATGGTGAGGCTCCAGTTCTGGATATCTGGGAGAGCGTGGAGTGGCCCTTCATTGCCATTACTGTCTGGCCAATTCTGACCCTACTACCTGTTAGGGTTCCATCCATGAGTCAGTTATAGTTATTAAATTTCATCTGATGGTGAGGCTCCAATTCTGGATATCTGGGAGAGTGTAGAGAGGCCCTTCATAGTCATTACTCTCAGTCCAACACTGACCGGGAGAGCTAGTACTGTTAGGGTCCCATCAATGAGTCAGGTATTGTATTAAACTGCATCTGATGGGAGGCTCCAGTTCTGGATATCTGAGAGAGCGTGGAGAGCCTCTTCATTTCCATTACTCCCAGGTTCATTTTGACGAGGAGAATTAGCATCATAAATATCCTGTGACGTCTCAAAAATAGAAATGCCGAAAGGAATTCATGCAATTTTTACATTGGACACTGCATGAGCTTCGGTTTGTGCGTGTCTTCCAACGTTAACCGATCTTGATGTCCATCTGACATGTTGGTAGGTAACTTCGACTACTCTGTCTCTGTCTGTCTGTCTGTATCTCTCTCTCTCTCTCTCTCTCTCACACTCTCTCACAGTCTTCTGTCTGTCTGTCTGTCTCTCTCTATCTATCTATAAATATAGTTATGATTGCGTGGACTTTCTCCAGCCATTTCTTTGAGAATCTTATTGACGAGACAGTGTCTGTAGCGAGGCGGCTTTGACTTCATGTACATAATACACTAACTTACATATGCATGCTCTATCCATGATATGGAGCACTATTTATAAATATAGCACTCTATATTATTAATACATTCATCCCCACACTCATATATATATATATATATATATATATATATATATATATATATGTGTGTGTGTGTGTGTGTGTGTGTGTGTGTGTATTGACTTTCAATATCTACCTTCTCTCCCCTTTCTCTCTTTCTATATACGTCTATACTTCTGTGTGTCAAAATTGAATAAACATTTGTAGCAACATCTTTTTTTTATTAAACAAAATATTCAATGCTTATGTTACTCTTACTCTTACTCGTTCGCAACCTTTTCTACTAATCTGTATGCTATACATTTTCGAAACATGAATAAGCTAAAAACATTTCATCAGAAATCTTTTCTTTGTTTTTTGTTTTTGTTTTTTTGTTTTGTTTTGATTTTTAATGTAAAGTACACATAAATGTTTCCACAATAAAACACATTCCTACTAAATCGATAGAAAAACGTTTATGTTTTTTAGAAACATTCGATTTCTGTTTGTTTTTATTTCGATAAAATGAATGACAAAAGTTCCGTATATGCAATTTTGATTGTAACGAATTCAGAAAAAAAATTTGTTCTTTTATTTAAAATACCTGAATAAATA
Source organism: Doryteuthis pealeii (assembly GCA_023376005.1). Taxonomy (NCBI): domain Eukaryota; kingdom Metazoa; phylum Mollusca; class Cephalopoda; order Myopsida; family Loliginidae; genus Doryteuthis; species Doryteuthis pealeii. The sequence goes on along the minus strand of CM042158.1, from coordinate 321,269 downwards.
TTTCCTGTCGTTCTCTTTTGATGGAAAAAATGTTTAATTATTGATAGATTTCAGAAAATGTAAACACTACCATATATATATATATATATATATATATATATATATATATATATATATATATTTAAAAAAGAAAAATAGCTGTTAACTTTTCAAACTGAATGAATCTGATTCACACAACCACTATACACTTAACATCTTTCATTTTGTTCCTCACATAAACATCACCTAACAGTGTCTGAAGATGGTATAACATACCGAAATACTTAAGTATTGACACTAAAAATTGTTTCCTGATCGTAATATCCTGTGTTTGTTATATTTTTTGAATATATATATATATTTAAATATAATCCAAAAGTCCAGAGAAGAAATCTTCCTTACGACATAGGTTTTTTTAAAAACAACTTGTCGCAGTTTGAGAGCTCAATGTGTGCTCTTATTGTTAGAGTCACAGAGCAAATTTATATTTAAATGAATAAATAAATAAATAGTCTATAATGCAAGATCTATAAGTCTTTTGTTATTTATTTAAATATATTTAAATATATATATATATATATATATATATATATATATATATATATTATATATAAGTTAAAAAGTAACTTACAAGTGAATATGGGCACGATGGTTGGGAGGTGCAAATTCAGGGCGATATAACAAATACAACGTGCTCAATACGAAGTAGAGCAAATTTATTAAAAAATACAAGAGATAACCTACTCGAGTTTATCTCTTGTACCCATCTAGTGTATTGGTAATTCCATGTGAAATAATTCAGAAGAAAAGAATTGTCACCCAAACCCTTTCAATTTTTCTGATTTTTTTTCTAAAATATCTAAAACTATCATTTTAGTACAAATAATGTTCGATACAAGGGCTCAGTCGGTAGAGCGTTCGGCTAGTAAACCACAAGGTTCCTAGTTCGATACCGGCCCTCGCCAACTCAGCATATGAGTAGTACAGGGATCTGTGTGGTAAAGTAAGGAGCTTTGTGGTAGATGTGGCGCTCCACCTCTGACGCAAAAACAATCTCCTTCGTCTAGCGCTAGTGAAAAGGGGATAGACTCGCTCGCTGATTGGCAGATACCGACTTTAGGCCACCCCGACGATTTTACTTACTTTTTTATATGGGAAATAATCTAAAAATTAATATTTTGTCATAGATGCAGTGCCACATCGAGATATTGATCTTGCTATGAAAAGATAAAATAAATCATCAATAACTTAAACTTGATTAACTTTAAGATATTTTATGATAACATTTTTGGATTCCTTTGGCAAAAATGCTTTTATATACTAATGTTTAGGAGTAGGGAAGCCCAGGAACTCATTTAACAGACAAAAACAGATTACAAAAATGCAACCCCCACACACACATTTGGAGAGTGAAAAATCGATATAATTCCATTAATCGATATAACTTTGACATGGGCTGGATGATTTGACATGGAATTACCCGTATCTGATTTGGGATGTATCCATATTCACGAGTAAAGATGCTAAATTTTGAAAATCTGAACTTTGTGGACGTGGATGTTCGTAATTTATCGAATCCAATTTTGATTCTCAGGGGAATTGTTTTTTTTAGTGATTCTGTGTTTGGTTTGTGTTTTAATCCTTTGGCATTTTTTGTGGTTTATTCAATTAAGAGGATCCTATTGCAAGATGGTTGATAAGGTTATGTGAAAAAAAAGATGGGCGGACTGGTGACTTACCGGGGAGTGGCTGGTTTGGTCGATGAAGTCTCTGACGGAATATGAGTACTAAGAAAGAAAGAAAGAAAGAAAGAAAGACAGAATGAAAGAAAGAAAAATGTTTATTTTAGACACATTATATCTTGTAAAAAAAAACTTAACAAATTATTAATGTGTGGAGGATGATCACTAATTAGGACTAAGCCTATTCTAGTAGTGAACATCTCTGCTATTTCATAGATTTTCAGGTTTAAATAGGTTTAGCATATCAGAACAGACATAAATAATTCGTTCAATATACAGTAGAGACTTTTTTGTTGGTATTTGATTACTTCTCTATCTTTTAAACCAAAACAAAACTAATTCCCCATCAAAGTGATACCAGTCTCTTTTGAGCTTTAGTCGATTTCGAAGAACGAGAGACCAGGAAGGGACAAAATTTATAATCTCCTGGTGGAAGTTGGAGGGGGGGCGAGGTAGTTAAACAACACCTATAAATAGGCTGCCCTCCCCTTTCAACTTCATTCTAACATCTTCTTCAGAATCGACTGTTACCACTTTCTGTTAAGTTATACCGTAGTTATTTGCCCCAAGACAGGAGTGGTAAGATGTAGCACAAGGCCAGAAGTATGGGGCGCCAATGAGAATCAAACTCATTAACAATGGCCTGCAAATCTATCTTGCTAACCATTAGCCTACACGAGGTGCCTCCCTTTTTATCATATATATATTTACCAACTCCTCCGCATGAGCAGGATGCGAAACAAAGTCAATTTCTTAAGCGGAGTTTCAGGTTTGAATTCAGAGTTTTCCTTCTCTTAGACTGGTTACCTAGCCATGGTTAAAGAACCCAGTCTGCCCTGCTATTTACCCATAGCTGGAGGGAGAGTAGGATTCATACCTTTCCAAGGGTATTAGCGCTAAGTGAAATACAATTACCACGTCCCTTTTTAACAACCCAGATATGTCGGTCAGCACAGCTCTACCTTGGTCAACAGAGTCGATACTTTTTTTGACAGTTAGTGCGTTAGTTATTAAAGATGTTTTTTAGTATAATATTGACGGTGTTAAATTCTATTTAATTTATATTTAAATAATCTTTTGTTTTCGTTGCAAATTCCCTCAAGGATTAGTAGTTCTTTTTGTTGCTATCTTTATAGATAATTTTTGTTTAGCTTGCTTCCAAAATACACTATATATATATATATATATATATATATATATATATATATTATAATAATGGTAATATATGGTTTCACACTCATAACTTAAAGTTTCATGTAATCCAATCATCAGATGAGATCAGTGGTTGAGATGTCAAAACCAGCCGTGAAATTGTTGAGATTTCACGGCTGGTTTTGACATCCCAACCACTGATCTCATCTGATGATTGGATTACCATGAAACTTTAAGTTATGAGTGTAAATCCATAATATTACTTGATTATAAATCTGCTCTGCTTTATTAGCATTGAGCACCTTTCCATGCAAATACTTTTCCATTTTTTCATTCACTATTCATTATATAAATATATATATATATATATATATATATAATATATATATATATATATATATATATATGAATAGTAGTAAAGATAAAGAATTCACTCTGGGTGTCTCTAGCGGGGCAGGAAAAATATATCACCCGCAAAAGAAACTCAAAAGGAAACGACCTGGACTTGTATCCGGCTACAACGTGTGATTGTGACAAAAAGGTCTGCGAGGTTTATAATTCATAAGGTACGCTGAAACAAGCACCGTCATTATCTTCTCGGAGAATGTCAATCGATAAATGGGGTTAGGAGTCAGGATCACCTCACATAAAATTCTGGACCTCATCGCTGAGCGACACCATGCTGGACATTTTTTCTATAAAGGCAGGGGAATTCGAAGTCAAAAGTCTTAAGCAGCTACCATATATATATATGCGAAATTTACCACAATCTAAATAAATGTGCTACTCATGTGATTGCGTGACATCAATGACAGTTAATAACGGTTGAATACCAACGGTTAATGTCATCAACGGGCAAAAGTCAAGGCGTTAAGAAAATCACAAAATACATTCAACTTGAAATTGCTAAGATGAACGGAACTTATTTACTTTTTCATCTAT
>CM042158.1:297454-314954 GCA_023376005.1 Doryteuthis pealeii | reverse complement strand
ATGTACAGAGTATTTCGTATTTGAAATTTATACAATTTTAATTTTCCTTTGGTTAAATGTGTTTTTTTCTCATTCATCTTTCTTTTCCTTGCTATCAATTTCAATTTCCCTTGCGATTTTTGTTGTGACGTCACATTCAATTTGTAAAAACGGTGGCCATTTTATTCTCATAAAAATTTAATTTGGAAAACAACTAAAATTATATTTTATTTATCAATTCATTTACTTGCATTTGATTTTTGTTGAATTAAAAAGAAAAGAATAAAAAGAAAACTAAAGATGATTATAAATATTCGTGCATAAAACAAATTCATGAACAAAAATGATTGAATTACGACGGTGAGTCAAAAGGCCCACATTGGGAACCTAACGAGACTCAGAGCAAGAATCCTATGAGTAGGACTCAGCTTACCAATTGACTATGTCCTTCTTTTGCATGACAATACTCGACCACAAAAAGCATCAAGACAACGGAGAAAATGTACACATTCGGGTGGACAACTTTACCGCACCCCCCATACTCATCAGATTATCATCTAAACTAATTCGTTTTTAATCCGTTCATTTGATTGGATTTGATTTGATTTTTGGTGAATTATACTAAAGAAAAAATCAAATACATACTTCGAAAATTATTTGTGTATAAAACTTACTGCAAGTATAACACGCACCCATACATAACACGCAGTCTTGATTTTGGACTACAAGATTCTGTATATGAGTTTGTGTTATGTACTTGATGCTATATAACTGCGCTAAAATGATTTCGATTAAAAATAATTGTTTAGTAGGATTATTTGAAATGATCAGTATTATATAGGAATGCTGGATACCATTTAAGTGATGTACATTATTTGTATTAAATAGGAATACTTGATACTATATACTGTAAGTAGATTATTTGTAAATTAAAGGAATGCTTGATACCATAATAACTGTATGAACATTATTTGTACTAGCAAATATATGCACCCTCCGGGTGCAAGTATATAAGTTTTAATGTATAAGATATTGTATTAAATAGAAAGGCTATGAAACTAAATAGAATGCAGAAAAAAGATTTGAAACAGGGGGTATAATCGAAAAATAGAAACAACTGAAACTTACTCTCCATCACTCTCGTCTTTCATTGTTATTTTTTCTAATTTAAGTATTTAGTTAAAAGAGGAAGTAAAGAATAAAATGACAGTTATTTTTCTTGTTAATGGATTTCATTTAAGATTCATAGAAGAGATTTTTGCTTATATTCATTAGCAGTTAGAAATCAATAATACTGCGATTTTTTTATTCAATATGCAAATTAGACTTAAACCGCTGTAGATATGGTTACATAATGTAAACATAAAATAAATCATGGAGAATGTGATGTCAATAACACTTGAGTAGGAATATAGTTTCGGTTACAGACAGAAAAACACACAATCTCCATTATAATAAGATTACGGTATATGTGATACCTTACAACTGAGTGTATATTACTTGTATTAGATGGGAATACTTAATGCCATATAATTATGTGTACATTATGTGTATTTATATGAATACTTGATACCATATAACTGTAGGTACATTATGTATATTAGATTGAAATACCTGATACCGTATAACTGTAAGTATATTATGTGCACTAGTACAAAAATAAAAACACCACCTGGGCGATGTAAAAATAGATTTTTGAAATATATTGCCTGAGGAGTGGGAGTAAAAAATTCAATGTCAGCGAGTTTGTACCCTAAGTAAGTAAAATCTCAAATTCATTAAAGATTAAAAATAAAACAATTTGAAATGTAAACTTTAAAATATGTATTAAAATAAAACAAACTATATATAGATATATAATACCAGTCATGTATTTATTAAAACTTGTTTTAAAAAACAATGAGGACTGTCTAAAGTTGCATATTCAAATTTTGAGTGTATTTATTCTCTGTTATGACGATTTTGGGTAATGTGACGTAAACAGTGACGTAATTTTTGTTACGGAAGCGAATCTCTATTATTAATAGATTAGATATGGATGATTGAAAACATATAACTGTATATACATTAGGTTCGTTTCTAGGAATTTAAGGTTTGTCAACCTTTGTTAGGTTATTTTATGCCAATGACGTTTTGCTCCCTGACTCTGACCCGGAATGGTATTACCTTTTAGGTTCCCATCAATGGGTTAAATAGGAAGATGTGTTTATAAAAAAATGAGTATCCATTAAGAATGAATTTATTTCAAACATTGTGTCGGCATTAAATGACGCACTGAGGTTGATGTGTCATAACCCCCCCCCAAACCCCCCCCAAATAAAACAATGTTCTAAATACATTTTTCAAAACTCATTTTTTATATTTAACCCATAGATAGGACCCTAACATGTACTACCACTCGGGTTCAGAGTGGTGCTAGGATTAATGGCGATGAAAGGGTACTTCACACTCCCAAGATTTCAAAGTTGGAACTTCACTATTCGATGCAGTTTAATGATGTAAAGGTTAGTGAACTCGGCTAGTAGAGTGAGTTCAATTCTCGATGGATTTTTCCCGTACTCTTGGCCTGGTGCCAAACATAGCTCAGTGTCGCAAACATCTACCAAGAGCCAAATCGTAAGTACAAAATAAGTTCAGTGATGGTGAAAATAAACCCACACTGATAGGATAGACCGATAAATAACCACCAATAAATAAAAAGAGAGAAAAAAAAGTTACCGAACAAGTAACAAGAGTCAGTTAATAAAAGTGTTATTTTTAACCAATCGATTTGCTTTCACAGAATGAAAGGATAAAAAACAATGAGATAAAATGAAATAATAAAAAAAGGATCTATTTGATAAATAAATAAAATAAATTCTTTGAAAAAAAAAATGATTACTCAGTGTGATCATTCCAAAAATAGGTTTCGTAATAAAGCGCTCTAAGGAAATTCAGAAAGAAAGAAGAAAAAAAATGCGAAGTCGATTCAAAATGAAGGTCAGGAAAGAAATGAAGAATATATAAGTAAAAAAGAAACACAGAAAAAACTAATAAAATTAAATAAAAAAGATGAGAAAAAGCAACAAAACAAACAAACAGAAAAGACAATGTCAGAAAGCTTGGCCAAAATTGATGGAGAAGGATTGAAGCAATTTGTGGGAGGAAGTGCGTGTTTGTTCATGGCAAATAGATTCAAACATATTTTTGGGCTGAAGAAATTTTTAACAAAGGTCTGCTAAAGGTCTCGGACATAGCGTGGGAAAAGAATGGTTGAAATAGGAGATTAATGGACTAGTTTTTCAATCGTTCAAAAAAAAGTTTTTTTAAAAATAATAAGTAAAACAAAAAAAGGAACAAAAAACAAACAAACCCCAAACAAAGGATATCGTGATTGTTTAGTCGACACACGCGTAATCTATTTATCTATCTATAGGATCATCCATGAATAAAATATACACCTATCAATCTTTAACAAAAAGTTAATTTACTTCTCTCATTCACTCACTCACTCTCTCTCTCACTCTCTCTCTCTCTCTCTCTCTGTTTAGCACTCACTTCTTCTCTCTCTCTATATATATATATCTATATATATATATATATATATATAGAGAGAGAGAGAGAGAGAGAGAGAAAGAGAAAGAGAGACTATATATATATATATATATATATATATATATATACTATCGAATTTTATACGATATATGCATTGTAATTGCCTTCAAATATATATATATATATATATATATATATATATATATATATATATATATATATATATATATCAAAACGGTATATACCTTTAGAAACTAAATTTATTTCGACATTATAGTCTCCTCAGTTCTAGTTTTGTTGATTTTTGTCTTTAATATTTCAGCTTCGGTCTTACTGGTGTGAATTTTCCGATGGTGAAATCAACAAACTAGAACTGATGAGACTATAATGTCGAAATAAATTTATTTTCTAAAGATATATTTCATTTAATTTATTTATTTATAATACTTTGTATATGTAAAAATATACACACAAATCTTTATATTTGTTTAAAATCTTATCAAAGTAAAACTTGATATCATCCAGTTAACAAGTTTGAATTTAGATTCTTCCTTCTTCTTGACTGGTTGCCTAATCAACTTACAAAACCCAGTCTGTGCTACTATTTATTCCATCCGGGAGAGAATAGTTCGATGCATACCTTTTCCAATTAGCGCTATGTGAAATGCAAACAGTTTCATCCAGGATTTGAAACTCGTCTCGTCTTATCCATTTCATATGACGGTATCCGTTAGATCACGCGCCCCCATATATATATATATATATATATATATATATATATATATATATATATATATACTCAGTAAATGAAGGAAAAACTCTAAACTTCTTCATTACATGACTCATGTTCTTGTGATTACCTGAATATAATACGGTTGAAATAAATTATTGTAATGAAGCAAGTTTAGAGTTTTTTCCCTCATTTACTGAATATCTTGCTCTGTCCTTTTACTCACTGGTATTAGGCACATTGAGCTCTCCTTATGGTCTACCTGCATCAGCTTGGTTAAACCACACATAGAAAGATCCTAACTACAGGATATATATATATATATATATATAGAGAGAGAGAGAGAGAGAGAGAGAGAGAGAGAGAGAGAGAGAGAGAGAGATAAGTGTATGTATATAAATTTAAAATTTAAAAAATCAAGATATAAAATAAATATCTGTTTTTCACTCTTATTCATCTTATATATCATGAATCATAGTTGGGCTAGTTCAGTTCTTGTGGCATAATGGGAATTCTATGGGTGGTGAACCATGGAAATAGTCATGATTGCAGATAAAATAGGCATACTAATCTTGCCAGAACAAACTACTTAACAAAGGATCGGAACTCATATCCAAATGTAGGCATATAAAGAATTCACTTCATTTGAAAATCACACCAGTAAGAAATTATCAGTTAGGAAGGGCCGTTCACTTCATCGCTTCGATAAGCTAACTTTGACTTACATGTTCTATCAATAGCAGTGAACACTCTTAACTTATAAATATACCAAGCTCCCTCTCTATCTCTCTCTCTCTCTCTCTCTCTCTCTCTCTCTCTATATATATATATATATATATATATATATATATATATATATATATATATATATATATTAGGGAGGTTAATTTTTCTCTTTTCTAAAATTTCAAATTATATGACGTACTAAAAGTTGTATATTTTTCTATTAAGTACTAATATAAAAAAAAATAAATCTTGTCCTTCTACCAAGTTTTGACTAAATGGCATCAAAGATCATAGACAAAAATGCACTGAATAATCTTCGGTTTTGCAACATTTGGTCAAAAGAATTGGTCAGAAAATCTAACATATGGTATTTAAAATAGCGAATGTAGTCATTTTATTTCATCAAATTAAAAAGATATTTACCTCGTACCTGACTTGTACGGGTTAGACATAAGGCCCTATTAACGAAGGACCACCCACAAAACGAAGCTTATGGGAGGCGAGTGAAAAATTGCGTTGATCCATTCGGCCCCCTGGGATCAACGCTATTAACTTGCAAGATCCAGGATCGAAGCCACTGGACCCCCACCACGAGGGGCTTCAAAAACCATATACTCATTTGGAAGCTTCTGCCGTTAACTTGACTGCCCGTTCAACACTTTGAGAATTGTGTTTCTTCCCTAAGAGAAGATGACTGGCAATAGGACTGGGAACAAAAAACACCATCCTGGATATTTGATGTTGAAGCAATGGCTGATGAATTGTTGTATGTTGAGATGGAAAGATACACAGAAGAATGGTGTGCTTAATACATTTATTAAGAACCAGCATCCAATGCCAAAAGGAGACATATGCAGAACAAATAATGTTCATTTACATCAATGCGTTGACTTTTAAAACGTTTATATTAGATGCGTTTGTAATATAATGTTGGGGTCACAGACCGCTTAGCCACCAAAATCTTCAGGCATTACGAGTCGCCAACCACGGCCAACAAGTGGCCCTATTGGAAGGTCTTACCATTTTGCATTTTGGGCGTATTCTACAATTCTACATGACAGGGCGAACAAAGTCAAAGTTTATATACTAGCAAATATATGCACCCTCCGGGTGCAAGTATTTAAGTTTTGATATAATAAAATATCATATTAAATTAGAAAGGCTAATGAAACTGACTAAGAATGCAGATAAAAAGATCTGCAACAGACGGGGGTATAATCGAAAAATAGAACAACTTTGAAACTAACTATTCCATCATTTTCCATTACTCCACTCTTTCATTAGTAAATTTTCCTAATTTAACTATTAGTTAAAATAGGAAGTAAAGGATAATATTACAGTTATTTCTTCTTGTAAATACATTTCTTTTAAGATTTATCCACGAGATTTTGTTTATATTTCTTAAGATAAAACCAAACAATTAGAAATCAATAATACCAAGCACATATTTATTAAAATAAAATTTTAAATATCAATATGCAAATTGGCCTTCTCGTTCAAACTGTAAACCGCTATTTTGTTGTATATATAAATACAATTGCATGTTATTAGTACGTAGATATGGTCAACAGTATTAATAATGTAAAACAATTTTTATTAATAACTGAAGGTTTAAAAGAATGAAATCGTGCGAGAATTTGACGTAAATAATTAAGGGAATTGTGACTTGAGTAGTAATATAGTTTCGGTTACAGACAGAAAAACACACAATCTCCATTATAATAAGATATATTCATACAAATACAACAGAAATTAAGACGCGAAAATTAATAAAAACACTCATATGCAGATTCACACAAAAACGCAGAGGAATTTATACATTCTAAGTGGCCAATATTCACTAAAAGTCACATACACACATGTACACACTTGCATACACCACGACACACTAAAACAAATGATTGCAAACAGACACATATGCACGCACACACATAGACATTTGGACAAAATGAGACACACTGAGAAAAAACGATCGCAAGGAGACACATACACACTTACATACACACACGTATATAGAGACATACAAACACACATATATGTACTCGCACTATGGAGATGCGGGCTGTAATGGTTAAAGTCTTGGTAAATAGACTCGTCGCCCCGAGTTCAAATCCTGGATGTGGTAATTGCATTTCACTTAGCGCTAATACCCTTGGGAAAGGTATGGATCCTACTCTCCCTCCAGCTATTGATAAATTGTAGGCAGACTGGGTAGGCAACCGGTCTAGGTGAAGAAAACCTCTGAATTCAAAACTGTTGAACGCCGCTTAAGAAATTGACTTTGTGTCACATCCTGCCCGTGCGGAGGGGTTGGTATATATATATATATATATATATATATATATATATATGAAGTAGTCAAACAGTGTGTTTGAAAAGGGCGAATGCCGACAATTTGTGGGAGATTATGTGCTTAATTAAATTCATACCTAATTTTGTAAATTAATTAATTATAACTAAATGAATTAGGCGTGCATATCGGTTTATATATATTGACTCTCACTAAGTCAAACGACTGTAAGCAGACGCACACACACACACACACATACACACACACATACACACACACACACACACACACACACACACATATATATATATATATATATATATATATATATATATATATATACGTATTATCAGAAAAATGTGCACTCACAAATTCTCACATACACATATATAATTACCCTCCCACAAACAACTAGAAAAACACGCTAGCATACATACATATTTGCTTGGAGAAACATAAGCACACACAAACATACACACTCTCTCTGTCTCTGTCTCTGTCTCTCTCTCACACACACAACCATATGCACACACATGATCAGAAACATGCACAATCACATACGCTGACATACACAAAATACAAAGCCTCTCATACAAATAGCCATCAATACACACTCACACTCACTTGGAAAATCTACACACACAAGAATACAGAAAAACACGCACGAGACACAAGAAAAAAGAAAGAAATAATAAATTCTGATCGATCTGCTCACAAGAGAAAGACAAAAAAAAAAAAACACGCAAAAAGTCCCCCCCTCCAAAAAAAAAAAAAAACGAAAAGAAGAAAAGAAAAGAAATTTTTATAGTGTCGTTTTTTTTAAGCAAAATATAGTAAAATTATTTTTAAGACAAGGAAATGATATTTAATAGAATTTTATAAGCTTTTAGCGGTAAATAAAAGATGGAGAGAGACAGAGGGAGTGAGAGAGAGAGAGGGGGAAAAGAGAGAGCAGAGAGAGAGAGAGAGAGAGAGATTAAGTGAGTAAGAGCAAGAGATAGTGATTGAGTGATTGTGTTGAAAGAGAGAGAGAGAGAGGGGGGAGAAACTGAGTGTGAGAGAGAAATAGTTGAGAAGAAAGTGTAATTGAGTAAGAAAGAGCGGTTGAGTGAGAGAGAGAGAGAGAGAGAGAGAGAGAGAGAGAGAGAGAGAGAGAGAGAGAGAGAGGGGCGTGTGTGTTTCAGATAGAGTGATTGATTGATTAATTAAGGAAGAGAGAGATAGTGAGTGAGAGAGAGAGTGTGTGATTGATTCATTGAAAGCGAGATTGAGATAGATAGATAGATAGAGATAGAGATAGATAGATAGATAGATAGATAGATAGATAGAGAGAGAGAGAGAGAGAGAGAGAGGGGGGGGTTGGAGAAGGTGAGGGTTGAAGGTATAAAAAATTTCATAGATTAATCTTTTGAAAATATAGGACACAAATTTTATTGTCAGTCATTTTTTTGAAACATTTTTATGAAAATGAATCTAAGAATCTCAAAAAACTGTAAAGCATATTAAAAAGAAGAAAAGAAAGTTCAAATAATATAATCCAATTATACACATACATAGTTTCGTTTTTCTTGAACTTTGGTACAAATAAATGGAATATACAACGAAACCATTGTTGATAGTGTCTCGGACCATGTTGGGAAGAGACGTTTCCTTGATGTCTTTAAAAGTATATAATCAATATTTAGTCTATAGCGGTGTTTTGAGTTCATTTTATTTGTTTAAGATCTCAGATCACAATCACGCCGTCTGAGCATTTGGCTAATTGAACGATAGACGCCAATACAGTCCGTCTCCTTCACCGACCAACAAAGACTGATTTCTCTAACTTCCTACGTTCGTATTGGGAAACCGGAAGCGTAGGCCAACATAGGGTTTTAAAAAGTGTCACTCATCTCCCTGTATCTGATTTCAAAGAGCTGAAGGTTATTTTCGTGTGTTTGTCAGTTTGGACACCAAAGATCGTTGGGAACATTTAGTTGTAATTGAACAAACCCGGTCACTTTGAATTACATAATTGACAGGGTAGCCTATTAATTATATACAGAAGTGTAGCGTAGATGTTAAAATAACAGTTAATGGAAAGGTGCAGGGATATGATTGACACTTTTATAAACCATCATTGATCTGTTGATAATTACTTGGACCATGTTGAAATGAAACGTTTCCTTGATGTCTTAAAGCACATCTATCTTTAGTCCATAGCAGGGGTCACCAAACTAAGACCCAAGCCGGATCTAGGCCGCCAGGCCTGGACGGTACTTGAAATTTGTGTGTATACTAGAATTGACCTTCATCGAACTTCATTACGGAATCAACCCATTGAACGAAATGACTGATAAATATTTGAAAGCAATTCTCTTGATTGGATTGTAGCAATTCCAAACCAAACATTGACAATATCTTGAAATGCAAACTTCAGTTTCACAAATCTCACTAAACTTTTCTGCTAATGTTGCTTTCTTTGATAATGTTTTGAAAATAAATATGTTGGTTAAATTTGTTTTTGTGTATCTTACGTCATTTATCCATAAATATAATATGGAAAGATAAATTTTGTTTGACAACTTTGTCTACGAGCTTTCGTTCTGGTTAACAAATATTGAATACAATAATAATTGATAATAAATGTACGAGATATTATTTCATTAAATTAACACAGAAACTTCCATATTTAAAACAAACGTCTTCAGCATAAAATAACCCAAGGGTTGACATGCCGTAAAATGCATCCATCATTCATTACAATACGACTACGTCTACAAAACAAGAACAATAAGAACGAATTGAAGAGTTGGACGCCGAACCAATATCGAAAATAGTTAGGAAGCAAATAGAAAAATGAATATTAAAAAAGAATATAACGCTAATAATATTAATCAAATTCTATAGAAGAACAACCCCCCCCCAAAAAAAAAAAATTCATGACAAAAAACGTTATTCATATTGTTATGTAAACATTATTAACAGCAAATGTGGTACGGGATAAAATTGATTTTATAAAAGGGCTTCGAAAACAAATGCTCGTCTTAGCCTCACTTGTAGAGTAGCTATTGGTTTAACCACGATTCCCTGAGGCGAAAAAAGTCAAGAGTTCAAATAACCAGAGCAGTTCATTAATCATTACAGCATTCCCGCAGTTTAATCAAGCTATTAAAACAATAACTCGCATTAAGAAGTAAATGATTAAATTGAAAAGCCTTCACGAAAAATCAAAGATGTTGCGTGAAAAAAGAGAGAGTAAAAATGAATAGAGAAACCGAATCCCTAATAATCGCAGCACAAGACAATGCCATTAGAACAAACTATATAAAAGCAAAAATAGATAAAACACAGGAAAATAGCAAGTGCTGACTGTGTGAAAATAAGAGATAAAACAGTCAATCACATAATAAGCAAATGCAGCAAACTAGCACAAAGAGAGTACAAAACTAGGCACGATTCTGTGGGAAAAGTGATCCACTGGGAACTGTGCAAGAAATTCAATTTTCACCATACAACCAAATGGTATATGCACAAACCTAAACCTGTCCAAGAGAATGAGACGCACAGAATTCTCTGGGATTTTGAGGTACAGACGGATCACCTATTCCCGGTCAGGAGACCGGAACTAGTGTTAATTGACAAGAAAGAGAGAACCTGCCATCTCGTGGATTTTGCTGTTCCATCTGATCACCGAGTGAAAATGAAGGAAAGCGAAAAGATAGACAAATAATTGGACCTTGCTAAAGAACTGAAAAAGCTATGGAATATGAAAGTCAAAGTGATACCAATTGTAGTTAGTGCACTTGGAACGGTCCCAAAAAGCTTGGAAAAAAGACTGGAATATCTGGGAATCAGAGGACGAATTGAGACCATCTAGAATACTGCACTGCTTGCAATCTGCCCAGAATGCTCAGAAGAGTTCTCGAGACCTGAGGAGACTTGTTGTCACTCACACTCCAATGAAGTACCATCAGCTAAGGCTGCTGTGAAAACTAAAAATTAATAATAATAATAATAATAATAATAATAATGAATACCTTGCCAGAGAACAGAAAAAGACTGTGGAATATGATAGTGAAAATGTAGCAGGTGTCTTTAGAACGGTCTTTAAGGGTTTGGAAAAAGTCTGATGGAATTGGAAATCAGAAAATGAATCAAAGCCATCCAGTCCAAAGTATTGTTAAGATCAGCTAGAATACTCAAAAAAGTCCTGGACACCTGAGGTGAGTTGCTGTTATTTGAATGAAAGATCACCATATAATAATCTTATTATAATAGACGTACGGTGTCTCTCTGTAACTGAAATATGTCACTGTTTACGGTCAAGTATCCCCAGGAATTGCCTAAGTTTATCAATGAGTATTTGATTTAATGTCATTTGATTTAATCATTAATACATAGGATAAATCTAATATATTAACTATACCTCTATGAACATCTGATAGAGATTTGCCTCAAAACAGCCCATGTTATTAGTGCGTTTAAAACCCTGCAATATTTTTTATATATATTGATAAGAAATAAAGGTTTACATTATACATAGTGTCGTTAATTTGCTTACTGGTTTTAACAAAACCGGATTTGATAAATAATTATATAGTGTTATTAATCACTAATATTATTGCTTTATTCTCCAACGTATTAAAATCTTTATGAC
Organism: Doryteuthis pealeii; assembly: GCA_023376005.1. Classification (NCBI taxonomy): domain Eukaryota; kingdom Metazoa; phylum Mollusca; class Cephalopoda; order Myopsida; family Loliginidae; genus Doryteuthis; species Doryteuthis pealeii. The sequence continues at coordinate 303,056 of CM042158.1, read as the reverse complement.
TATGACTGATTTTATATAGAAACCATTTAAGATATAATTGAAATAAAAAATCTTTTTATATGCGTTCCTTTTTAATTTTTGTTCATCTTTCTAATTCAATATATTTCTTTTACATTAAAACATAAATACTTCCGCCCGGAGAGTGCCTATTCTTACTAGTACAAATATTTTACTTGAACCATTTTCGTTACTTAATGTGTCCGCACTTATATCAACAAATCCTATTTGTTTTCACGTGAAATTATTTTTTGCTTTTGAGACATTTTTTTCATGATTCTATTTAACGTTCTTAATTAATTTTGTTCGTCTTTCTAATTTAATATATAGGGTGATCCCCAAAAAAGACGGGTTTTTTAAAGTCAGGCCTGTTTTTTTTTGGTCACTCTATATATATATATATATATATATATATATATATATATATATATATGTGTGTGTGTGTGTGTGTGTGTGTGTGTTTGTTTAAACTCTACTGACAATTCTTGTCGGACGAGTTTTTTTGTTCGATCCTTTCTAACTCTCTGGCCAACTTTTAAATATCTGCTTGAAATGGTTCTTTCACAAGCGCTTTCTGAACATCTTTGTGCCATCATCAGGTGTAAAACTGGTGGAATGTTTCCGTTGTCTCGCTTTTTAAAACGTGCAGTAGCAGTAGGAATTAGTGGTAAAAGGGGTTCACGAGTTCCGTTTAAACGAACAGTGACAGTAGAAATTTGTAGGAGGGGAGAGAGCTCACACGTTTGTAAGAATGTAAGGGGAATGGTGGAGGGGGGATTGGCGGGAATTTATAGGCATTTAAGGACGTGTTGATTGTTTCAAAGTTTATATTATTTAAAGAGGCTTTGTTTTGTATGATATATAAAGCTTCGAGTTTTGAAGATTTTGTTTGTTTCTTTTCTTTGTGCAGTATAATTGTATTTTCAGTTAGAATTTTCCGGTAGGTAGAGGGGGCATGAATGTTATTTTAAGTTTTGCATTATGGAGCTTGCATTAGTCAGGTGTAGTGTTAATCTGCGTGATAATAGGTGGCCGTCGTGTGACCAATATACGTACTTTCAACTTTGGAGAGACAGTCTATATATATATATATATATATATATATATATATATATATGTTTAAGAACAAGTTGAAAAATAACCCCTCAGCTGCAAATATACATCACACTACTTTTGAGAGCACAGCATTCGATCGTAAAACGTGGAGTTACAATGGTATCAAGAATCTTGCAGCATCGTCAAGCTGCGTCAAGTTAGAGAAAGGACTAGAGCATCGGCTAGTGTCCCAGCAATACATTCAAATAATGCACACACTTGTTCCATCTGTGGACTTCTTTGCAAATCATTGGCAGGGCTGAAATGTCACCTGCGATTAACACACAAGGTTAGATGAAAGAGGTTGTCGGAACCTCGTACGTCGAAATCGACGGGAGAGTCCATCATATATATATATATATATATATATATATATATATATGTATGGGAGGAGACACCCCAAAATCAGGCCTGACTTTAAGAAAAAAAGTATGTTTTTGTTGGTTTACCCTATATTTCTTCACATTAAAACTTAAATACTTACGCTCGGGTTGGGGGTGGGGGGGGGTGGCGCATATTCCAACTAGTAATAATAATTAATATTTTTACGGAAGGATTTTAATGGGGCATCCTACGAGGATCTAACTCACGATTCAGTAATAATGGATCTGTGAGACTAACATTTTTGCCTCCTTCTACCTAGGCGATGCCGGGTAGTCACTTCTAGTTACCTATAAAACAACTTCGTTAGATTTAGCTTCGTCTGGTAAAAGGTCACAATGGAGCACCAAAAAACAAAATGGTCTATGAAACGGTCCATCACTTTATGGCAAGTATCTCTTAAAGATGTTTAGGAAACTCAGTCTGGTACAAGGTCATAAATTTCGAGCTTTTTCTATTAGCATTCAGTAAAAATTAATAATAGTAATAATCCCATTAAGAAATGCACCAATCTATTTTAGGTTTGATGGATTCTGTTTTCAGTTTGTTGCAAAAAGAAGCTGAACATTTATCAATATAAGTGAGAGGAAAAATGCACTGGTTTCAACGGCAGCAAAGGATTTCGCTGTTTTTTTGTTGTCGTCAGAGTGACAGCTTCAGGCGCCATTGGCAGTGCGTCGATCACGGCTGATTTCGTGGAACTGATGCCGGAAACCGCACTCATTGTGCAAATGACGGAGGACATTGTTTGGGAAAGGTTGAACAAAGAAATCAGTTCACATTTCTTCCCTTTTCTTCCTTCCCGGTCGGAGTCCCCCCCCCTGATTTTAAGCGGGCAGTTATGGCGGGAGAATTGTAAATGTCGCAATGAAAGGAAAAAGAAACGAAAAACAACGCGGACCTCAATACTCTCTACAATGGAAGTAAACACATAGACAGACATTGCTCATAGCATTAGCTTGATATATATATATATATATATATATATATATATATATATTATATGTGTGTGTGTGTTTGTGTGTGTGTGTGTATCTGTGTTTATATGTACTTGTGTTTATCTATACATAACCACATGCGCACATATATATATACATATGTCTATGTATACATATGCCCCAACACACACACACACACACACACACACACACACACATATATATATATATATATATATATATATATATGGAGAGAGATAAACACGTATAGACAAATAAACACACACAGACATTCACATACGATATATATATGTATATAAGAGAACATATTCACAAGCATTATATATATATATATATATATATATATATATATATATATATATATATATATAATATGGTCTCTGATGTACACAAGTATACATATATATATATATATATATATATATATATAAGTACATATACACAAATAAACACACACTGATACACATATACATGCACGCGCATATATATATATATATATATATATATATATATATATATATATATATATATATATATATTCACTGACTCTATCCTTTTTCCTCTCAAACTATTCTTTCGAATTTATTCCGTTGAATCTTGAAGTTTTATTTTCTTACTTTATTTCTATTTTTACGAACGATTTTCTTTTCCCTCCATTTTCGCAATCCTTCTTGGGTGACATTATTCCGCATTGTCCTCGCCAAGTCAATGCCCTCCATTCCTTTCACCGTAGATCCACCCACTTAGTTTTCACTGATCTTCCATTGCCTTTCACGCATCAACATGTCTCCTTCTAATCATTATTGACTCGTTATGTCTGGCAATACATTATTGACTCGTTACGTCTGGCAATACACGAGCCCGGATCAATACTGTTTTCCATCTGAATTTTTCACTGCGCAGTATTCCTCATTGGATTAAGTGCATTAACAGTGAACTGGCCGGACCTGTGGGTATACCACAGTATGATAATTCAATTATAACATCGTTTGATGTTGCAAAATAATGGCTCCTCCACCAACATGTCCAATTATCATAAAATGACAATTAGTTTATTCCCTCTCCATTTCTAATTTCTCACATCATGCTAAGTAGACGGGTGGTCGGAGAGGCCACTTCCGATCAATCGGCTGGTTATATCAAGCCCTACCACCTATATGATTGCCCCAACCTTATTGCCCTCATGGCAAGCCCAAACCCTTTTAATCATATAGGTGCTAGAAGGCGGTTTCTGAGGGTCTTTCTCTCATGGGAATGACATTAAACTCTATCTGATGGTGAGGTTCCAGTTCTGGAGTCTGAGGAATATGGAGCACCCCTCCATCACCATTTCTCCCTAGTCCACCCGGACTGGTAGTACCTGTTAGGGTTCCATCTATGGTTCAATAGAGAAACATGATATAATTGAGTATCCATTAAGAATGAATTCATTCTAAAACTTAGTCGGCATTATATGACCCACTGAGATTGGTATGCCGTAAATCAAACCAAACCAAACTTCAGTATAGAGTTTGAAGGTTTTATAAAGTATAGTGTAAATATAGATTTTTCTTTATGATTTATAAAGGGGCTTATAAATAGAAACTAGTAAATTCCATCTCTAAATTATTGACAGAGATTTTAAATTGAATCTTGAAGAAAGATGATCATTGGATAATAGGAGATGATCAGTGACATAGTTGTTTTTTTCTTGAACGATTTCATTAGACAATCCTAATTTTAATCATTCAGCTGAAAATTTGTCTTGAAATGTCTCTATTCTCTAAGTTTATACATTAATTTCAGTTTTATACATTAATTTATTGAATTTCCATTAGGAAGTGGAATAAATGAGATGAAAGATGTTTCAGCATCTCTCGAATCCTTAAAGAATCCAATATTTCAATCTAGCTTCTAGAATTCAATGTCATTGGAGTACTTCTCTAAAATATCTCCTGCACCTGAAGAGACTGTATTTTCTGATTACACCATGAGTATTGACACAGACACATCATTGCGAGAACCAGGTCCAAATCTTCTGGGGTGAGAAAACCACAAGAAAGCGTGTCCCAATTTTTATTATTATCGCAAATGTAGACCACCGATACAAATCACAGCGAATTAAAAATCAGTTGAGGATAAGCTAAAGTATTTGAAGTGGAAAAATAAACATTTCTAGTTAACGTAAAGACTCTCGAGCTAGGTCGATTTTACTCCCCACTGAAACTGCACCCCGAGTTACCTGCCCTTCCCTGACCCTGTTTTTTCCACCACTGTTGCCACGGGCGAAAAAGTTTTTCTTTCTTTTAAACGAAATATAACCAAAAGAGATTTAAATGGGAAAAAATGAAGATTATATTTGATGTACAAGTTGTAAAATATTCGATTTGTACAAAGAATGGTTACAGATTAACTCTTAAAGTTCCCCAATGACACACACGTGTAAATCACAATGTTGTCGCTGTAATACTAATATCTATTAATAACAGGAGCTGTGGATATAACTAATAATAATGATTTAATTATTACAACATTTGATATCTTTACTTAAGATATATTATCGATTGTTACCGATTTTGTTATTGCTTCCACACACTTAGCTCCTCTCAATCTTCCCCTATTCCTTTTCTTTCTTTCTTTCTTATTATATTTTTCTGTGTAGCATATCCTTTTTCTTCTCTTTCTTCTTTATTATAAAAAACGGAATTTCTCTTTTTTACCTGATGTGACGACGCTAATAAGAAATACGAATTTGGCGGATAAGCAATTCCAGATAATTAGGATTTACAATTTTTGTATTTGATCTTGAACTATTTGGACTGTCTCATTTTTAACCAGAGTTGCAGGAAGATTAACGGACGTAAAATTTAGGAACATTTACATACATACACTAACTCGTAATATTTATTTTCTCGTTTGTTTTGTAACGATTGATTGTCCCTGTTTGGTCTGGAAGAGTTATCTTCCCTTGCTTTCTGGTTGTGAGCGCTAGGGACCCTGACTATTTAATCAGGGAAGCACCAAGTTTGAACCCTCTCTTCCCCCGGACAGCGAACTGCAGAATTGGGTTAGTCATTAGCGTCTATGCCTTTTATGTATGTATGCGTGGGGGCTTTCCACCCCACTAGCCGTCATAAGTAAGTGACATTACTTCATGGACTCTCCATGCATTCTTTAGGACGAAAGGCTAC
>CM042158.1:279954-294954 GCA_023376005.1 Doryteuthis pealeii | reverse complement strand
ATTAGAAAGTTTAATGAAACTAAATAAGAATGGTAGACAGATAAAAAGATTTGAAACAGAGGAGGGTATAATCGAAAAATAGAACAACTGAAACTTACTCTTCCATCACTCCCGCCTTTCACTAATATTAATTACCGTATTTGACGGCATATTGGACGCACTTTCTTTCAAAAAATGTTGGCTAAAAAATTTGCCCTGCGTCTTATTCATCGTAGGTGAAGTGAAAACATTGAAAATAATCCCATTTGACTTTACAGTCACAGGTGGCGCTGTAAATTCAGGGACACAAAAACTATATTATAGTCTTCCAAGACTGAATTGAAAGATAACAAATAATGCTTGTTGTAATTCACAACTAGACTGTTTTCAACAATATATGATTAAATACACTAAAAACTTTTTTTTCCTGGATCTGACCTGCTGAAATGGGGGTGCGTCTTATATGCCGTCAAATACAGTATTCTTTATTCAATGTATTGACGATTTAAGTAATTATGACGTAAGCAGTGACGTAGTTTTAGTTACAGACAAATTGAGACAGAATCTCAATTATCAATAGAAATATATTCACCCTTCGGTGTAAGTTTTAATGTTAATAAGATATATTAAATTAGAAAGGCTAATGAAACTAAATAAGAACTCAGATAGAAATATTTGAAACAGAGCGGAGTATAATCGAAGAATAGAACAACTGAAACTTACTCTTCCATTACTCCCGTCTTTCATTGCTAAATTGTCCTAATTTAACTATTTAGTTAAGTTAGGAAATAAAGAATAACATTACAGTTATTTCTTCTTGTTAATGGATTTCTTTTAAGATTGATCTCTAAGACTTTGCTCATGTTTATTAAAATAAAACAAAACAATTAGAAATCAATAATACCAAGCAAACATGTATTAAAATCAAATTTCTAATATAAATATGCAAATTAGCCTTCCCGTTCACACTGTAAACCACGATCTTGTTGTATATATAGATACAATTGCATGTTATTCGTATGTAGATATGGTCAACAGTATTAACAATGTAAAACAATTTTATTAATAATTGAGGTTTAAATAAGAAATACAATCATGGAGAATGTGACGTAAATAAGTAAGGAAATTGTGACATGAGTAGTGATATAGTTTCGGTTACAGACTGATAGTCAGACACACACACACAAACATTATAATAAGAATAGTTCTATTTTGTCAGTAATGATTGCATTAATTCCTGAATAACTTTTTTAAAGGTTTTCATTCAAATCGAGAACATGCAGATTGAATACTAAAACTTGTACGAATAAATTTTTGTTAAAATTGTAAAGTCCAGTGTTTAATCCTCCAGTTTCTTTCTTTATTGCTAGAAATGTTTGGTTAATGCAGAAAATGACAAAAACTGGGAAACAGGTGAAATAATAATAAATTCAGTGAAATAAAGCTGTTAATAACATCAACAAAGCAGTACATTTTGTTAAAGAAGGAAGCATTTCGAAATTTCCGCGTAAAAATAGGCACATGTCGTCACTATTTGATGGCTCCACGGTTTGGCGCATTGCATGCGACTTGGAACATCAACTCGTTTTTCCAACTGAAATAACGTTAACATCCCAGCGTCCTGATATTGTCATTTGTTTTGATCAATATAAAGTAGTTTTTTTGTTCCCTGCAGGATACTTTTTGTTCTTCCGGAAATAGTTTGTGCCAATTATTACTTAATTTTCTAATTATTACTTCTTTAATTATTGTAGTTAGAATGTTCCCCATTTGCAAGGGATGGTTCTTTTTTGGGGTCATTTCTGGATTGGAGTAGTTATTCATTCTGTCATATATTTTGGTATTTTCGCGTCTTGTAAACATCTATTAAGTTGTATTATTATATCACTTCTTGTGAGTTTTTCAAACTTGCATAATCTGATGGTCTTTCACTGGAGTCTAAGCGAAAACTTGTCTCCTCGGTCCCCAGGACTCTACTGAGTATTCAAGCCGATCTCTACAATGCTGTTGTCTGGATGGTCTCAATTCTTCCATTAATTTCCTGTTCCTCTAGTCTTTTTTCCAAGCTTTTGGGGACCGTCCCAAGCGCACCGACTAAAATTGATATCTCTTTTACCCTCATATTCCATAGTCTTTTTTTCAATTCTCTATCAAGGTTCAGGTATTTGTCTATCTTTTCATTTTCTTTTATTTTCAACCTGTGATCTGCTGGAACTGCAAAATCTACCAGTTGAAAAGTTCTCTTTTTCTTGTTAATCAACACCAGGTCTGATCTTCCGGCTGGGATAAGACGATTAGTCTTTATCTCAAATTCCCAGATGATTTTATGTGTTTTATTCTCAAGAACAGATTCTGGTTTATGCATATACAATATAACTTATATTAGAAAGACTAATGAAACTAATAAGAATACAGATAAAATGATTTGAAACAGAGATGGCATAATCAAAAAATAGAACAAATTTGAAACTAACTCTTCCATCATTTTCCATCACTCCCGTCTTTCATTGCTAATTTTCCTAATTCAAATATTTAGCTAAATTAGGAATAAAAAATAAAATTACAGTTATTTGTTCTTGTTAATGGGTTTCTTTTAAGATTTATCCCCGAGATTTTTGCTTATATTCATTAAAATAAAAACAAATAATTAAAAATCAATAATACCAAGCATATGTTTATTAAAATCAAGTTTTTAATATCAATATGCAAATTAGCCTTCCCGTTCACACTATTAACCGCTATTCTGTTGTATATATAAATACAATTGCATATCATTAGTATGTAGATATGGTCAAAGATATTAATAATGTAAAACAATTTTATTAATAATTGAGGTTTAAAAAAAATAAAATCATTGAGAATGTGACATAAATAATTAAGAGAACTGTGACTGGAGTAGTAATATAGTTCCGATTACAGACAGACAAACACACAATCTCCAATATAATAACATGATTATTTAGTATTTTTCATATGTTTATCAAAATCAAGTTTTTAATATCAATATCCAAATAAGCCTTCCAGTTCACACAGTAAACCGCTATTTTGTTATATATATAAAATACAATTGCATGGTATTAGTTTGTAAAACAATTTTTATTAATAATTGAGGTTTGAAAAAAAAATAAAATCATTGAGAATGTGACGTAAATAACAAAGGGAATTGTGATTTGAGTAGTAATATAGTTTCGTTTACAGACAGACAAACACACAATCTCCACTATAATAAAATTATTATTTAATATTTTTGATATTTTTGTAGCTCGGATTTCCAAACGACGACAACGATGAACAACAAATTTATGTATTTTACATAAATATGATTTGTTGATCGAGTAATAACACTCGGCTGATTTCACATCAACCGGTTTTTTTGTTTTTGACAATCTATTGATTATTCATCTGTAAAGAATGGATAGATTATTAGCCTTTGGGGGAAAGAATCTTCAATGTATTTCTTGATGTTGAAGAACGTGACGAAGATAACATCAAGGCGTCTTGTTTTGTTGCGTAAAATTGATTCTAGATAATGTCGACTTTTCCTTTTGTTTTAAAAGAATCAAAAGCCTGGAAAATAATATTGATAGAAAGAAAGTAGAAATTAAAATGACATTGTAAATATTGAGCACTGTGAATGCAGTAACAAATCTTATCTTTCGGGAAAAACAATAATTCCATGAAATATAAAAATACCATCAACCTATTCTACAGTAATCACATGCAGCACAACAAATAATAAATAACGATAATCTATAGAATAACATTCGGTAACATTATGAAACTTCTACTTGTTTGAGTCATTATTTTTTGTACACTTTTCCTTTTACCTTACCTCAAATATATATATAATATATATATATATATATATATATATATATATACACACACACACATACAGACACACACACACACACACACACACACACACACATATATATATATATATATATATATATATGTATATATATATATTTGTGTCTAAAATCCTTTTATTCCCTCGAAATATATGTATATATATATATATATATATATATATTGAAAATTTGATTCGCAAGATATACCATTTATTTTTACACTTTACCCATATTTCACACTAAATCCTCAAAATATATATTATATACCCCCCATATATATATATATATATATATATATATATATATATATATATATATATATATATATTGAAAATTAGACTCACCAGATATACCAACAAAGAAGTATCATGGACTCCAGGATGATAATATATATATATCATCATCATCATCATCAAGATCGCTATTAGCACGGATATCCGGAACAATCTCTCTCCAGCCGTCCCTATCACTCATCGTTCTCAGGAGGTCCTTTATGCAGCATCCAGTATCTGCACAGGGCTGGTCAATGTACGTCTTTGCTGGTCGGCTTACACTGTCTTTCACAGGAGGATGTCACTTATGAGTTCATCCTTGCTTCTCCAGCAGTGTCCTGCGTGTCTTGTCCGTCTTTCTCGGATGGTTTGGGTGATATGCGGTAGGTGGCCGTACAGTTGTCATCTTGCGGGGTGTTGTTTCCGCGTTTAGCTTAGGATCGCACGCAGCATTCTTGTGCGGCTCCCATCTAGTTTATGCTCTAGTCGCTTTGTTAGGGTCCAAATGGTGCATCCATACAGCAACACTAACACGACGCGGCTTGTAAGAATTGTCTCTTTAACTTGTCTGTGAGTTTGGATTTCCATATGATTGATAATTTATTTATAGCTGACCATGCCTTACCTATGCGTGCATTAACATCGCTTTCTGTGGATGAGATATTACTACCTAGGTACTTAAATTGTTCTAACGAGTTTAGGAGTTTGCCATCGAGAGTTGAGATGTCTCTTTTGTTTTTAGAAGACATAACTCAGATTTATCAGAGATTACATAGAGGCCGATGTTTTGTGCTGTCTTTTCTAGGCTGTAGCAAGGATTCGGCTTGTGCAGGTGTATTTGCGAGTAGTGCCAGATCATCAGCATAGTCCGCATCCGTAATAGTCTGTGCGGGATATCGCTTGCTTCTTGTTTTCTTTTAGTGTGAGGACTTTTTTTTATGGTAACTAATGATGTTCGGAGTACGTAGTCTATGCATATTATGAATATATGAATATATATGGTGCTAGTGTATCTCCTTGTAGGACTCCAGCGACAATGTCAAAGAAGACCATGTCGCCAACAGCTGATCGGTTTAGTATTTTGGTAGAGCATCCTTATGGCGTTATATGTTTCCTTGGGTAGGCCATATGCTAGCAGTATTTGCTCTATTTACCCTCTGTGTATGGAATCATATGCTTTGGAGAAATCTACAAATAGTAGGGTTGCCTAAAGAATGGCATAGAATTATTTTAGTATAAGGTAGCTTCCCGAAGAGATAATTTAGATCGAAACCATAGTATACCCTTAACTCTTTTCCACTATTATATTTACTAATAATATATATATATATATATATATATATATATATATATATATGATGTCGAAAATCTCTTTACAAATGTTCTTGTAAAAGAAACCATTGACATCATCATACAAAACATTTACAACCATCCGGAATATCCACTACTCAAAAATCAACCCTAACATCCTTAAAAAGCTCCTCCTCTGCTGTCCAACTGAAGTTCCTTTTTTACGGCCACTAAGGCCATCTATATATCCAAAAAGACGGTATATCGATGGGTTCGCTTCTTGATCCCACATTCAGCAATTTCTATATGGCCCACCTTGAACAAAAAAGTCTTTAATATTATTTAAAAAAAACACAATCTACGTTCGTTACGTCAATGATATTCTCCTCCACGTTAATTATGTAGATGAACTCCATGAACTACAAAGAACTACTAAACTTCACATATGAATCTAACACAAACAATAAACTTCCATTCCTCGACGTTATGATAGATTCTAACAACAACATATTCACCACCTATCCATGCAAAAAAACTACATCTAACAATTCCTGTATTATCAACTACAAAAGTGAATGTCCTGCAACATAAAACAGCCATTATAAAAACCTAATAAATCGGGCAAAGCTTACTTCTTCTAAAACAATACTCTTTTTTGAACTAAAAAAATATTAAACACTTAATACTCCATTCAACACATATATTACCGTAATCAGACGCACCGAAACTATGAACTGAACTAAACTGAGTTTAAAAAATTAATACGTAATAATGTTTCTTCCACCGACACAAACAACAAAGTAAAGCTAATTATCTATTACGAAAAGTTTAAAACCACCAACCTTGTCGCATGCAACAACTCATCCTCCAAAACTACTCATCTTACTGAGACCAATCTCGTGTATACATTTAAATGCCCAGTAGGAGACTGCATCTCCAAAGTTAAAAGCACGTATCTTGGTCACACGACGACTACATTATACGCAGGTTAACACTACACCTGACTGATACAAGATCCATAATGCAATACTTAAAATCACATTCATGCCTCCCGCTCAGGTAGAGTGGGGGCATGAATGTTTTAAGTTTTTTCGGGAAAAAAAGTTAACTAAAATACAATTATAATGCACAAAGAATATATCTCGTGAAATATATACCATTTATCGTTGAAGAAAAAGTGTTTCTCTCTACCACGGTTTCGTGGTTCAAGGTACACCTTCTTCAGGGAAAACCCGAAACCGTGGTAAACTTTGTCTACAACCATATATATATATATATATATCAACCCCTTCGCATGAGCAGGATGTAACACAAGGTCAATTTCTTAAACGGTGCTTTTTATTCAGATTTTTTCTTCTCCTAGACTGATTACACTACCAGGTTTAAAGAGCCAATTCTGTCCTACTGTTTACCCATAGCTGAAGGGAGAATATTTTGATGCTCATTTTTTTCTGTAAATTTCACATGTTTTTTCACTTCCATTCTATAGCGTCTTTGGTTGGTTCGTTGGCTGGTTTTGTTTTACGGCCTATCAACCCTGTTCAAGTCATTTTCATACCAAATCAAGTCATTTTGATATCAGGCTGCTTACAATACCTGCTGATGCTTAAATAGTCACCCATCTAAATATTGAACAGGTTCATTGCTGCTTAACTTTGGAGATCTAGCGGGAACCTGTGTTTTCAAGGAGACTTGCCAATAAGCATAATGACTTTGCTTCGGTATTTATTTTTATGCACAGATAGTGCTGTGACATCACTTGGGTCGGTGAATTATTTATAAATTCAAATTGTTACACATATCGGATACTTTAATGAATGAGAATAATTGCATAAGGAAACATCGAAATCCTAAATTGCAATTGAGAAATTAGATCTGATTTTTATTCAATTAGATTGTGAATCTATAAGAATTGTGTAGTTGCTGACCAATTCCAAAGATTCCATGTTTGTGACATGTCATTCGTATAAGACCTCTAACCTCTAATCTTACAATTGAACTCGTCATTGATTTACACGCTACAAAATATGATTGCTCTTGACAGGCTGAATTTGCAATCTCACATTCTTCAAGATAAACTTGGCATTTGGTGAACAACGAATAAAAGAAGCGGCTGTGTTTTGCCGTGAGAAGAACGGGAACAGCCTACTAAGCTAGTAAAAGCCGTGGCCCCGTCCCTGAAGTAAAGATCATCTTTATTTGCTTGTGTCGACTTGAGGCATTAGGAAACGCGAAATGGAATTAGGTACATTGTCTTCAATGTATTGAAGCGCAGTTCAAATGCTTGTCAATTATTTTGACTTTTTGCTTCCAGACAAGTAGGCGATGGAACAGAGGCGTAACATAGATTTGTATACAGGAATAACGCGATACGTGGTCAAGATATATAAAGTTCATTTTTACAGCCTTTAGCAAAATGAACTCAAAATCAATATATTAAAATATATTGAAACAGACAGTAGAACGCACGAGCTCGCACGAGCTCGCACACTCACAGATTCATACGTACACAGACGTATATATATATATATATATATATATATATATATATATATATATATATATATATATTATGTATATATACGCGTTTGTATCTGTGAGTGTTCGCGCGCGTGTTTCTACTGGTAGTATATATATATCTATCTATATATATATATAAAATTATTTTGAAAACTGAGTTCTGTCTTACAGCGGTAGACTTGAGTAAATAATAATAATAATAATAATAATAATAATAATAATAATAATAATAATAATAATATAATATATATATATGTGTGTGTAATTGCAATGTTCCCCTCCTTAGTTAGCTGGAATTAACCAATATCTTGATTAATTCATTGGAATTAACCCTGAAGACCCTTATGGTGAAACTCGAGTAAGTTATTTCAATACACACTGTAATACTATATATATATATATATATATATATATATATATGTGTGTGTGTGTGTGTGTGTGTGTGTGTGTGTGTGTGTGTGAAGAAACAATAGCTGGCAAAAAATCTGACAAAAGGTGAAAGATATAAATGGAAAGGTAGGTAAAACAACACAAGGAATCATTCAATTAATATTTCGTCTGCATTCATTGAAATGACTATTCTCTCTCCAGATATGTGCAACATAGTACGGCAGACTGGGTGCTATAACCTTGATATGGCAACCCGTCTAAGAAAAGGAAAACTCTAAATAAACTCTGTTTAAGATATTGACCTTGTATCACATCCGGCTCATTAGGTATGTGTATGTTTCTCTCTCTCTCTCTCTTCTCTCTCTCTCTCCTCTCTCTCTCTCTCCCTGTGCATGTGTGAGTGCACAGATACAGACATACATGCATATATATATATATACATACATACATACACAGAATCTGATGAAACGGTGAGAAATGTGTGAATTCATCCCTTATGATCATCACTTCTGTAGGAATTGTTACATACTGCATGCAAATTATTAGTATAAAGTGAAGAATATATGAAATCTTATATCTGTGTGGAAATGATTATTATTAGATAAGAATAGTTACTTAAAACGATATTGTTTGCAGATTATTAGTATTAGAATGTATGGGAATTAAGATAAAACAGAAATAAAAGAAAAGTATTAAAAGAAAATCTCCCAGGGGCCCTCAGACAGGAAGAAACCTCTGGGCATGTCATTTTATGGGAGAAATAGTAGAACATCTAAACCTCCCGAGACAGAAGAATGGGAGAAAGGGACGAATTAAATTGAATATATATATATATATATATATATATATATATATATATATATATATATATATATATATATACATACATATGCGTCACAAGGCAGAAATGACTCACAGTATTAATGTTTGTCTTCAATTATGATTATATATATATATATATATATATATATATATATATATATATATATATAATCATAATTGAAGACAAACATTAATACTGTGAGTCATTTCTGCCTTGTGACGCATATGTATATGTATATATATATATATATATATATATATATATATATATATGTGTGTGTGTGTGTGTGTGTGTGTGTATCATACGTACATGTATATTCATAAATGCAGACACTTATTTATACTGTCATTACTGCACTGGGACGCAATACAAAATCCTGTGTGCATATATATATATATACATATATATACAGTCATATATAAATATATTTACATCCATAATTTCATGTATACATCTGTGTTTCTCCAAAATAAATAAATAAATCTATATGCTTACACAGAGATATGCCCATAAGTATTAATATGTCGCTGATGTCAGTTGCTGTTTGTAAAGATTTTAATTGAGAATGACAGAACACATTATGCTACGGCTACCCTTAAAACTTTTGGCACAATCACCAGGGAGTAACAACAACGCCATCTATCGGCTGATACTTCCTGAGAATAAATTATCATTTAAAATCTCCATAACACATTGCCAACGATACTCAGTTTGCTGAGCTGATAACATATCTGCTATCACTACCTTCTTCAGTTCTACCAACACGACAGACCAGTCAGTGTTGCTGATAGCTTTTTAATTTAATGCGTCCTTGGACTCACGGTTTTATTTGAATGAGTCCCCGGGACATTTGATGGGTCCAAAACAAGTTGCTTAAACCGAACTTAACGGACCTAAATTCCACCCCTGTATGTCATCCCGTCAAAAAAAAAAAAAAAAAAACCCAAAAATCTGGGAATTAACCGAATTTAACGAAATTTTCAGTGTTGATATTTTAATGAATAAAACATATAATGCTCCAGTTATTTTATTTAAGAACTTTTGCATTTTTTCAGGTCAGTTAACTTTGAACCACGTATCTTTAAGGCGTAACACATATTCTCAAAGATACGTGGTTCAAAGTTAACTGACCTGAAGAAATGTAAATTTTAAAAATAAACTAACTGGCGCATTACATGTTTTATTCATTAATATATCAACTCTGAACATTTCATTAAATTCAGTTTTCTGATTTTTTGGTATTTTTTTCTTTCGGCGGAGTGACATACGATGGTGGAATTTAGGTCCTTTAAGTTCGATTTAACCCTAAAGTTTCTTAATAAATTGTAGAGGTTTTTATATATGAACAACAAAAATCGTCTAACCCCTAACTTGTACCCCATACAATGTAATTAGTTTGATAATAGAGTCAATGCTCAGTTGTCCAACAATATGTCTCGCTACTCGATTAGTTGTGACTCGACTACGAATAAAATTACGTAACGTGACTACGAATAACCTCGCGTATTCGTATCTTGATATGTATTCCGTTGGACGAGTTAACTATCTTGTAGAGGAAATGACTTCCCTTAGAGCATTATCTGATACGACCGTGTGCAAAAAAGACTAAAAAATCTCTCAAGAAACAACTTCACAAAAATATAATTATGAAGGTACAATGAACGATGTACCTAGTATAAAATACCTCGAGACACTTTGATATGCCTTTAAATCAATCGTTCTATCAAAAGAATGTGAACAATATATAGCTATATTTTGTAGAAAACCTGTTGCTTGTACTGAAGAATTGGATTGAATACAATCGTGTGAAAAACAGACACGAAAATAGGTAAGAAATAACTGCACAAAAATATAAATTTGAACGGACAATAAACGCCATTACCTAACATTCTGGCATAAAATAACCTATACGCGTTGATATGCCTTTAAAAATCAATCAATCAGTCAATCAATCGATATTTTCATTTTGAAAACTCTTTTCTTTAATAAATATGCTGTACGAACTTTAGAATACTCCGACAGCACCTCTGTTGAGAGGTAACCCCACCAAATAGGGCTATCCGTTGGCCGTGGGTGGCGACAAGTGATGCTTATGGACGGAATCCTGGTGGATGAGCAGTCCATGACATGCAACACTCCACTTAGACACTTAGGCTAGACGAGCGGTCGGAGCCCCCCCCTATCAATCGGCTGGTTATGTTAACCCCTAGCACTTATATGATTGCCCAACCCCATTGCTCTTATGGCAAGCCCAATACTTTTTATCATAGAGTGCTAAAGCCGGTGGCTGAGGGTCTACATGTTCTGGGAATTACGTTAAACTCTGATGGTGAGGTTCCAGTTCTGGATATTTGGGGAATATGGAACACCCCTTCAACACAATTGCTCTCTGATCCACTCTGATCCAGAATACTTGTTAAGGTCCCATCTATGGGTTAGATAGAAAAAATGTGTTTATAAAAAAAATTGTGTATCCATTCAGAATTAATTTATTTCAAAACTTTATCGGCATTAAAAAACCCACTGAGGTTGATATGCCGTAAAACAAACCAAACCAAACCAACATGACATACCACTCAGTGTTACCCATATCTTTTTTATTCAATGGGTCCTGGGACTCACAGATTTAATTTGAATTAATTTCTCCGAGAAATTTGATGGGTCCCAACTAAAGTCTCTTAATAAATTGTAGAGTGTTTTTTTTTATCCATGAACAACTAAAGCTGTCTAACCCCTAGCTTGTACCCATTCAGTGTAATTCGTTCCCAATAAAATTTTGAAATGTATTTATTGTTAACTGGAAATGGTGGGGGAAGAAAAAAAAAACAACGGGTCGTATGGATACGATTTTTCTGCATCCTTTTAAATTTTTATGGGTCAGTGACGCAGGAGGCGTACCTATAAGCATCTCTGCAAGTGTTGGCTCAAACGTTCATATTCCTTATGCCAAGTTTTTTTCTACGGACGAATTCAGATGAACCGTGTAATTGTCGTCGGCCGATTAATACTCATTGACGTTAGTCGTGTAATGGTTATCATTGGAGGAAATAGACATGGTGATACGAGTTCAAATTCGGGACGGGGATGGTTACTTTTCACATAGTGCTAATATCCTTGGGAATTGATGCATCCAACTATTTTGACTTTCAGTTATGACTCTTTAACCTTGGTAACCGGTCTAGGAGAAGGATAACTCTGAATGTAAACCTATTAAATTCCAATTAAAAATGATGCTGTATGGCGCCCTGTTTGCGTGAAGGGTTTCGCATATATATATTCTATTTTGTAAAAAACCTATTTCTGTTACTGAAGAATTGCATTGGATGCAATCGTGTGAATAATAGACACAAAAACACTTAAGAAATAACAGTACTAAAATCTTGGCATAAAATAACCTTGACGCATTGGCATGTCATTAAAAATCAATCAATCAATCAGTTAATCAATCGATATTTTAATCTTCATGTTTGTTTTCTTTAAGAAACACGCTGTACGGGCTTACGTCTTGTTTCCTTGTGAGTTTATTGAATGCTTTGGGAAATTTGTCTGCAAAATTTGTGCCCGTAATTCACAAGACACTGCTATGGAATTCTCATAAGAAACAGAAACCTACACAGGCATTATTTTTGATCATTTATTTTTTTCGTTTTTTTAATTTGTTTATTTAAGAGAAGCATATTGAATGAAATAATAAGGAAGAAAAAATTAATCGAATTTGGAGAACGTAAAAAAAAAGAGCACCGAGAGGGGGGGGAACCTGCAATTGATTTATATATTTTCGAACATAAAAGTGTCTATAAATTGTTGCTCAATTTCTTGTTCTGTCTTGAAGGAACCACAAAGTTTTGGTCGGAATAACTTCTTATAACCGTTCATAACGTGACACGAAAACAATCTTTTAAACAGACAACGTTATATACTTTTTGTTTCTTCCTCTTTTTGCTGCTTGGCCTGAGGCTAAGTATTGTTTATGAGTTTTCTTGATGGAGAGACCCGGACACACGAGGGAAGTATCTGGCGGCATTGATTTATGCTAAGAAGGGACTTTTGGACCGGGAACATTAGGGGCCGTCTTAAGCTTTCTTCCTCGTAAACCAAAAGGCCAACTATACAGCCGCGTGCAAATGTCAGTCTCAACAAAAAACCAGGACACAAAAGCATTAAACAGAAATCTTGCCAGCCAAAATAGAAATTAAAAAAAAAAAAAACAAAAACAAAAGGAAAAAAAAAAATTATTCATTTTCTAAGGAGAAATTTGTATTTAAAAAAAAATCTGTTTATATCTATCGTGTGTCAGTGTAGAAAATACAAAGAAAAGTTAGTAAGATAAAAATTGGAATAAAATGAAATAAAAAAAAAGAAATAAAATGAAAGAAAATTAAGGAGAAGAAACACAAAGAACCGAAAATAAAATAGAGAAATATTTTTGGGGTAAAATCAGAAAAGTTTATGCATTGATTAGATGAGGAGGAGAGGGATTAGGAACTCTTAAAGTAGTTTTGACCTACGAGAAAAGAATTACTAATACCACTGGGAAAGGTATGAACCCCTTATACCTTCAGCTATATGTTAAATAGTTCCACTGCATTTCTTCCATAATAATGACTTCATCATTTGATAAACCAAGAATATTTTTTCATTCAAGAAGAGGTAGGGGAGCTCTCAAAGTAATTTTGACTAACAAGAAAAGAATCACTAATACCCTTGGGAAAGGTATGCGACCCTTATACCTCAGCTATATGTTAAATAGTTCCACTGCATTTCTTCCACAAGAATAGCTTTATCATTAGATACACTAAGAATGTGTTTTATTTGAGAGGAGGTGGGGTGGGGAAAAACCCAAATAGTTTTGACTAACGGGAAAAGAATCACTTTGGTTTGAATTCAGAGTATTACTTTTTCTAGACCGATTGTCATACCAAGGTTAAAGAGCTCAGTCTGCCCTACTATTTACCCATATCTGGAGTGAGAATAGTTGGATTTCTACCTTTTCCAAGGGTATAAGAGCTATGGGAAATTCAAACAGGCGCGTCCAGCATTTCAACTGGTTTCGCTGTGTACATTCCCTACGCGGTAACCATTACTTAACGTGTCTGCAACATAACAGATATTTTGGTAAAACGTGGAATTGTGTGACCAGAGACAGGAGACTTATAAAGAAGGAGGATGAATAAGTTGAGGTACGTGGTGTAATGGTTAGAGTTGTAGGAAATGAACTCGTCGACCCGAGTTCAAATCCTGGACGAAGCTACAGTTCCCATAGCGCTAATACCCTTGGGAAAGGTATGAATCCAACTACTCTCCCTCCAGCTATGGGTAAATAGTAGGGCAAACTAGGCTTTTTAACCTTGGTTAGGCAACCAGTCTAGGAGAAGGAAAACTCTGAATTTAAACTGTTAAATCTGCTTGGAGTGGTCACTACTTGAATAGGCTCAGTCCTAATTCGTGGTCTATTTCACTCATAATAATTCCGACAAATGCTTGTTAGTGGCCTTGTGTGTGTGTTTATATACAATAAACAAACGTCGCCCCGAGTTCAAATCCTGGACGTGGTAAATGCATTTCACTTAGCGCTAATACCCTTGGGAAAGGTATGAATCCTACTCCCTCTCCAGCTATGGATAAATAGTAGGGTAGACTGGACTCTTTAACCTTGGTTAGGCAACCGGTCTAGGAGAAGGAAAACTCTGAATTCAAACCTGTTAAACTCTGCTTAAGAAATTGACCGTGTGTCACATCCTGCTCGCGCGGAGAGGTTGGTAAATATATATATACAATAAACAAACAAACAAAAAACTATTAAAAAAGAAGAAGAAAAAACGAAGATAACCCTCGAAATCTAAAAGACAAAGACAATAATTTGAAATAGAAT
>CM042158.1:259954-274954 GCA_023376005.1 Doryteuthis pealeii | reverse complement strand
GTTTAAGATTTATATATATATTTAATGGTTGAAACAAACAACTCCGATACGAGTGTTGAACATGAAATAATTGGACTTTAATAAAAGCACATGGAAACATTTATCACATATACAAAATACGTGTAAGGCACAAGGTACTAAGAACATAAACAATAGTTACCTACATGTACATAAAAGAGATATAGATAGAGTTATGGATAGTCCATAAGGTTAAAGTCATTCTGAACCCTAGGGGGCAAAGGCCGCACGATGATGGGGTTAGACACAAATGTATAACCCATGTTGTCCCATCCAAGAAGAAGAGAAAAAAGAGAGATCTTGAATCTGGCGCTTCTGCTTAAATACAGAAAAACGCCCTTGTGGTGAGATAAAGAAATGAGAGGGAAGAATAACTCTTCCAGATCCAAGGGAGAATCCAACACTGATAAATTACACAACCCTCCCTGTGGGTGGTTTGAATTCAGAGGTTTCCTTCTCTTTCAACCGGTTTTCGTACGAAGTCCAGAATTCAAGTCTTACGTAAAAACAAATAAACCAACCAACCTTTTAAAACTTCCATTAGGATTCCATTAGATAAATTCAGTGTGATGTCGCTCGTATTTTACATTAATTAAATAATCAAATTTAGATACATTTAAGTAGTAAATTAAGTAGTCCGTCGGAGCAGCCTAAAGTCGGTATCAGCCAGACAGCGAGGGAGTCCTAATCCCCTTTTCAATAGCGGCTAGACCAAGGAGATTGTTTTGGCGTCTGAGGTGGAGCGCCAAACCTACCATCAGCTCCTTACTTTTACCGTTACAGATTCCCTGTGCTACTCATACGCTGAGTTGGCGAGGACCGGTATCGAACTAGGAACCTTAATGGTTTCTAAGCGAACGCTCTACCGACTGAAGCTAACCCGGCCCCCTATTAGTAAATAGATCACTAATTTGGACAGAACCTATTTTAGTAGTGAGCATCCGACGGATTTAAACGGTTTTGAATTCAGAGTTTTCTTCTCTCCTGACTGGTTGCCTTAACCAAGGTTTTAAAGACCCAGTTTGCCCCTACTATTTACCCATAGCTGGAGGGAGAGTAAGTTTTGATTCAAGCTTTCTCAGGGTATTAAGCGCTATGTGAACTGTAGCTCTTTTGTCGCAGGATTGAAACCCAGGTCAACCGAGTCCATTTTCTACGACTTTAACATTACACATACACATTCGAAAACATAAAATCAAAGGGAAATAATTATTATTTTCGTATCTTTTGAGTTGTATCCTTATTGACTTGACACATTTTTTATGCAAGGCCCTTTGTATTTCAATTTACTATGTTGTTTCCCCTTCAGAGCAAGACATTTACGGACTCACACGCTTTTGAGCCCATCGGTAAAATAAACGACCAATATTCTCGGGTCTTCATCCATGCAACGTCTCGATAAAATGAATGAATTTTGCTACAGCATCCAGGCTTTGATATCATCAAACTTTCATAAGACTCGAAAAATATACATTTTCTTGAGACTTTTTATTTAACAAATTTCTGTAGCGATGTTTTCCTTTAGACTTGTGGCATTTTTTTTTCCTCGCTTTTTTTTTCAAGCCTATTTCTCTGTTTGTAGAAGAATGAACACGTTCTTTCCAAATCGGGAGGTAATTCTTTTTTTTTACCGACCATAAAAACGACTTTGGCCCAAGTTTCAATTTTTGAAACACACACACCACACACACACAATACACACACAATATATATATATATATATATTTATATAATAGCATCAAGTTAGGTTTGGCATAGAAACAAGACTTAATTGCCACACACACACGCGCACACAAGTCTGTTTCTATTGCCCAACCCTAAAGCTTTGATGCTATTATATAATATATATATATATATATATGTGTTTGTGTGTGTGTGTGTGTGTGTGTGTTCAAAAAATGAAGACTTGGCAAAGTCGTTTTGGTCGGTGAAAAGAGAATTACCTTCCCATTTGAAGAACGTGTCAATTTCTTTCTAAGCAAACAGAGAAATAGCTTGAAAAAAAAGGAGGAAAAAATAGCCACAAGTCTAAGGAAAACATCGCTACAGAAATTGTAAGTAAAAAGTCAGATTTTGTATATTTTCGAAGTCTTATGAAAGTTGATGTATCAAGCCTGGATGCTTGCAGCAAAATTCATTCATTTTATCGAGACGTTGATTGATGAAGACCGAGAAATATTGGTCGTTTTATTTTACCCGAGGGGCTCAGGTGTGGAGTCGTAATGTCTTGCTCTGAGGAACAACGATAGTTAATTGAAATACAGGGCCTTGATAAAAAGTGTGCAGTCCGAATAAGGGATACAACTTCAAAGAATACGAAATAAGAATATTTTCCCTTGATTTTATGTTTTCGAATGTGTATGGTGTAATGGTTTAGAGTCGTAGAAATGGACTGGTTGAACCTGGGTTCAAATCCTGGACAAAGGCTACAGTTCACAATAGCGCTAATACCTTGAGAAGGCTTGAATCAAACTACCTCTTCCTCTCAGCGCTATGGGTAAAATAGTAGGGCAGAATGGGGTCTTTAACGCTTGGTTAAGCAACCAAGTCGGGAGAAGGAAAACTCTGAATTCAAACGCTTGTTAAATCCGTTTCGGATGCTCACTACTAAAAATAGGTTCTGTCCAAATTAGTGATTGCTATTTTACTAATAGGGGGCCGTGGTTAGCTCAGTCGGTAGAGCGTTTCGGCTAAACATAAAGGTTCCTAGTTCGATACCGTCCTCGCCAACTCAGGCGTATGAAGTAGCACAGGGATCTGTACGGTAAAGTAAGGAGCTGATGGTAAGGTTTGGCGCTCCACTCAGACGCAAAACAATGCTTCCTTGGTCCTAGGCGCTATTGAAAAGGGATGAACTCCTCACTGTCTGGCTGATACCGACTTTAGGCTGCTCCGACGACTTATTAAATTTACTACTTAAATGTATCTAATTTGATTATTAATTAATTAAAATACGAAGACATCACACTGATTATCTATGGATCGCTAATGGAGTTTTAAAAGGTTGGTTTGGTTTATTTGTTTTACGTAGACTGGAATTTTCTGGACTTCGTAACGAAAACCGGTGAAAAGGAAGGAAACCTCTGAATTCAAACCACCCTCACAGGAGGGTTTGTGTAATTATGCAGGTGTTTGGATGTGTCTTCCGCTTGGAATCTGGAAGAGTTATCCTTCCCTTCTCATGTTCTTATCTCACACAAGGCGTTTTTCTGTTATTTAGCAGGAAGCGCCAGATTCAAGATCTTCTTTTTTCCCTCCTTCTTCTTGATGGACAACAATGGGTTATAGCATTTGTGTCTAACACGCCTCATCGTGGGGGCCTCCTGCCCCACAATACGGATTAGTCAAGTAAGTGACTTTAAGCTTATGGAGTTATCTCATAACTCTACATCAATATCTTTTATATGTACATGTAGGTAACTATTGTTTATGTTCTTATTGTACCTTGTGCCTTACCACGTATTTCTTTATATTGAAAATGTTTCCATGTGCTTTTATTAAAGTCCATCTTGTTATGTTCACACTCGAGGTCAGAAGTTGTTTTGTTTCAAACCAATTATAATATATATATAAATCTTAACCTTACATCAGCAAGTCCATTTTGACTGATTTTTTTTAATTAGTGAAATAGATCACTCATTGAGCTATTCTAATAGTGACCACCCCAAGAGGATTAACAGGTTTGAATTCAGAGTTGCTAACCAGGTTAAGAGCCAGTTTGACCTAGCTATTTACCCATAGCTGGAGGGAGAGTAGTTGGATTCATACTTTTCCCAAGGTATTAGCAAGCTATTTTGAACTGTAGTTCGTCCAGATTTGAACTCGGTCGACGAGTCCATTTCCTACGAATCTACCATTACACAAAAGGCCTCCACAACTCAAATTTCGTAGTTTTAGTTAATGTTTAGATATGGATCAATGGATCATGGTTTTCACCGGGATTCTAGGTGACTAGAGAACATTTTTGGATCCAGAGACAAATAATGTTAATGATAAAATACTATAAGATTTTTTCAGCATCTAATGGCTATGGCCTTACTAGAAAGAATCTAAAGATAATCAAAGGGGCCCAATGGGTAAAAAAGTGGAACCCAGAATATACTATATATATATAATATATTATATAATATATATGATGTGTGTGGTGTGTGGTGTGTGTGTGGTGTGTGTGTGTGTGTGTGGTGTTTGTGTAAGAAAATAACAATCTCGTCTTTTGGGATATTCATAAATATATAATATATAAATTATGTATATATGAATATAAATATATATTATATATGTGTGTGTGTGTGTGTGTGTGTGTGTGTGTGTGTGAATTCACGCAGACCGTTTATTTACCCGTGTATATATATAATATATATATATATATAGTATATATATATATATACTAGTAAATGAATAGGTGCGTAAATTCCAAAAGGTTATTTAAACAACAATGGCTATGAGATAGATCGGAATAATCCTTAGCAAATTCTATAAATAAAAGCATAACGTCGTTTTTTAAAATAAGATAAGAAATATGATTTTTTTGTCGTCAAAATGGGTACAATGTCAAAAATAAGAATCATTGGGGTTTTTCGTTCGTTACTTTGTTTCATCACTATATAGAGGTGGTATTGTGGTTAACGTTGTAGGGAAGTGGACACGGCGACACAGTTCTAAATCCTGTACGTAGCTGTTTTGCATTTATATAGAGCTTATACACTCGGGAAAGGTACGAATCCAACTATTCCCTCCAGAATTAGGCTCTTAATCTTGGTATGGAAACGGTTTAGTAGAAGGAAACCCTGAATTCAAACAAAGGGGTTCTCTTTTCGGTTAGTTTAAAAATTATATTGAAGAGCAATCACCTTCCTCCAGTGAAGATTTAAAATATTCTTGGTTATTCGATGCCAATCCATTCTTGTAGAAGATCTTCGAGTGGAAACTATTTAAACACATCACTGAGGGTAATAAAGAGTTCACACCTTTCCCAAGGGTATTGGTCCCGAAATGAACGTATGCGTGACTTGAGATCAAACTCGCGAATAAATTCATATATTGAGGCTGGTGGCCGAAATATGAACTATTTGTCTACAACTACTTCCGGGTGTTTAGTATATAAGCCATACGTACGCATGATCATGATGTTTTTGCCGATTGCGGTAGATGAAGGCAATTGTCTTGTGTAATAGAAGAAATGTGCACAGCCTGCGACAGGATTTGATGAACTCTCCGATTTTCATTTCCACGCTTTGGGAGCATGAGCCAAGAATAATTAAAAAACATTTAGAACACTAATATTTTATAAATTGAAGATAGATAATGACTGATGTAACATAGCTATTAGCGCTGGATGGGTGACGGGAAATAATTAATAGTTAGAATTGTATAACGGTGAAAAGATATAGTAAATTTGTTTAGCTTGAAAGTCTCATCTTTTAAGCAATGATGTAAAAAAAAGAAACTCACGAAATCTTCTAATTTGTTCCCCATTTTATATATATATATATATATATATATATTAATAATATATATTATATATATATATAAAGTGTGTGTGTATGTGTGTGTGTGGTGTGTATTTGGCAGACATTTTTTCATTTATGCATGTTGATTAACCACAGGCACATTCGCTGTTTAACAAATCTATTGTGATTTTTTCAAGTTTTCTGGCCAACTTTTTGATATTTGGTGGAATTCGTTTGGAATTAGTCCACCAAAGTTCATGTCCCGAGTAACTCTCGGCTGCTTGCGAAGTGGCCATCTTCAGAGGTGATGTGCTCCAGTTTTAAATTATATTAATGTATGTGGAGCTGGAGAGGGAATTGGTATAGGAAAGTGTTATAGGCATTTTAAATGTGTGTACTGCATTGGAAATTAATTTTGTTTAAGGATGGTTTGTAATGTTTTATGTTATAGAGCCTCCTAGTATTTGAGTTTTTTGTTTATTTTCTATATTTTTGCAGAATAAAATTGTTAAACAGATGTGCCCTTTTGTTTATATTCAACCACACACACACACACACCACACACAACACACTGCACACACAACCACACACCACACACACACACACATTATATATATATGTATACTATAATATATATATATATATATATTCCGTTTTTATTATAAGAAAAGCAAGGAAGGAAAAGTACGCTGTTACAAGAAAAATATAATAAGAAAGAAGAAAGTAAGAAAGGGGTAGGGGAAAGATAGAGGAGAAATGATTAACGCGTGGAAAACGATAACGCTAATCTGTTTTAATCGAAATTAATGAAAAGGAAGAAGAAAGAAAGAAAGAAAGAAAGAAGAAAAGAGTGAAAGAGTTAATCAATAATTATTGTACTTTTACATATTGAAGCTAATGCAATAGCTCTAAGTAAACATATTAAACGGTTTGTAATAATTAAATTATCTTATTCTGTGATATATCAACAGGTTTTTGCTAGTCTGTATAAAGTAAAGAGAATAGAAGAAAAACCGAGAATGAGCCTAAGGAACCTGAACAGGTGTATTAAAATGGCTAATATTCTAAAATGTTAAAGAAATGATATTATCGCCTAGAGACATGACGTCATCGTTTATCGATGGAAGCTGTATAAAAAGACAAGCCTTCATATTGAATGTGAATAAATTGAATAAAGAAATTAGCAATATCCATTAATTGTAAACAATGTTTCGCCGTCCCCCCCTTTTTTAAGCGGAAAAAACCGGGGGGACCCAAACAAAATAGAAAAAGAATAATTTATTGTGTTAAATTCTTTAATTTGTTGTTTTTTGTTTTTGTTTTGTTTTGTTCAAATTTACTCTGTCGGCCTCATCATTCTCTCTTAAATGAATTAATATTATGGATCTGGTTGTTCAGTTTTTATTTTTGCATTTCTAATGAAGTGAATATCTCAGTTTTCTTTTTAACACTCTAATGATTGAACTAGATATTCCGGCTTGATTTTATGTTTTTTTGGAGGTGCGTCGCTGTAATGGTTTAGAGTCGTAGGAATGGACTCGTCGACCCGAGTTCAAATCCTGGACGAAGGCTACAGTTACATAGCGCTAATACTCTTGGGAAAGGCATGAAATCAACTACTCTCGACTCCAGCTATGGGTAAATAGTAGGGCAAACTAGCTTTTTTTACCTTGGTTAGGCAACAGTTCTAAGGAGAAGAAAACTTTGAAATCAAACTGCTGTTAAATGTCCGCTTGGGGTAGTAAACTAGCTAGAAATAGGCTCAATCCTAATTAGTGATCTATTTCACTATTTAAAATTATTTATTTCTTTTTTCTTTAATTGTAGTTTGTTTGCTTTGGATTTTTACGCATGTCAACCCTTGGTTTGGGTTATTTTAAATGCCGAATACGTTTATTTTATTCATTCTTGTTTGGTATTCAAGTTTTATCAAAACTGCAATTTTAAACCATTTAAACTGATTTTTCTATGCTTTTTAACCCATAAATGGAACCCTAATCAAGGTAATACCTGTTAGTGTGCCCATTCCTAGAGTTGTTCACTTTTTATAATGAGAATGCTTTGGGTTTCTTTGGTAATGGTATGTCAAACTTAATGGGTTAAATTTATCCAACGCATCATTGTAGGAGAACTAGTGATTATTGGTTGGTCTAAGCGTCGGTTTATTCATTTTAATGGTATGCACTCTGTATGCGTTATTCAATATGAATTTTGTTGTGGACTAAGCTAGCTTACCTTTTCGTAGAGATAAATGAGATGGTCCAGGACTATTTAATACACACTTGGTTTAGAAAATCTGGATTGATTATTTGAGACGTGAAAGATTAACGAAACTTGAGCGAACCGTCTGCCTCGATGTTTTAACACTCTGTTTGTGGTTACTCTTGTCTGGAGCGCAAACTGTATTTCGATTACACTAGTATATACAAGTATACAACAGTCCTGTTTGTTTGGTTGGTTGAATTGAAATTTTTAATGGCATGTCAATACTTGGTTTTTTATGGCCCGAAGATGTTTTGTTTTATTCATTCTTTTTGGTATCATTTTTTCATGAACTTTTTAAACACATGTTTGGATCAGCTAATAGGCTCACAGCGTCTTTGAGTAATGGGCGATGAAGGAATACTCCAATTCCTCGTAGAGGTCTAGAATTGGAGGTTCAACCACTAGATGCAGTTTACGTTTTATCCAGGACACTGCCCCTCAGCCACAGCCTTCTAGCACATATAATGATAAAGAGTTTGGGTGGCCATAAAGAGCAATATTGAGACAATCACATAGATACTTGGGCTTGTCATGAATAGCCGGTTGATCGAACGAGGCCTCTTAGTATCGCACAATCTAACATAAACCTCACAAAAATCTTCTAACCAACGTAGTTTACAATTCACACTGTCCATTTCAGTGCCTTTCAAACAAATCAAGAAATTAATACCTACATTGGTCACATTTAAGAACGACACTCTTGTGGATGTATTTATAATATATTAAACATTTCTGCAGAATTGTCTGCCCGATATTACTCGTGGTAGATAATGTGTAGTCTTTGTTTCAAGTCGCTCCAGCGAAATCGAAAAATTCTGCCCTGGATTTCTTCGTGAAAATTAATTGTTATCTCCCTTTTATTTAAATTGTTTCGGAAATGAATGTTCTATTGAAAACCTAATGGACATCGTCATTTCTATTCCAAAAACAAATAAGTCAATAAACTTCTATTTTTGCAAATCATTGTCTTTGTCTTTTAGATTTCGAGGGTATCCTTCGTTTTTTCTCTTCTTTTTTAAATAGTTTTTGGTTGTTTGTTTATTGTATATATATATTTAGCCAAACCCCTCCGAGCGAGCAAGGATGTGACACACGGTCAATTTCTTAAGCAAGAGTTTTAACAGGTTTGAATTCAGAGTTTTTTCCTTCTCCTAGACCGGTTGCCTAACCAAAGGTTAAAGGTCCAGTGCTACCCTACTATTTATCCATAGCTGGAGAGGGAGTAGGATTCATACCTTTCCCAAGGGTATTAGCGCTAAGTGAAATGCATTTTTATCGTATTGTTTTACCCACGTCCAGGATTTGAACTGCGGGGCGACGTTTGTTTATTGTATATAAGCATGAAATAAAGATAACTACATCACACAAGCCCATAACAAAGCATTTGTCGGAATTATTATTGAGTGAAATAGACGCACGAATTAGGACTGAGCCTATTCAATAAGTGACCACTCCAAGCAGATTTAACAGTTAAATTCAGAGTTTTCTTCTCCTAGACCTGGTTTGCCTAACCAAGGTTAAAAGCCTAGTTGCCCTACTATTTAACCCATAGCTTGGAGGGAGAGTAGTTGGATTCATAACCTTTCCCAAGGGTATTAGCGCTATGGGAACAGTAGCTTTCGTCCCAGGATTTGAACTCGGTCGACGAGTTCATTTCCTACAACGTCTAACCATTACACCACGTACCTTTCAACTTATTCATCCTCCTGCTTTATAGTCCTCTGGTCTCTGGGTCACACAATTCACGTTTTAACAAAATATCTGTTATGTTGGCAGACACGTTAAGTAATGGTTACCGCGTAGGGAATGTACACAGCGAAACAGGTTGAAATCCTGGACGTCGCGCTTGTTTGAATTTCCATAGCTCTATACGCCTTGGAAAGGTAGAAATCCAACTTATTCCTCACTCCAGAATATGGGTAAATAGTAGGGCAGACTGGGCTCTTTAACCTTGGTAATGTCAGACCGGTCTAGAAAGTAATACTCTGATTCAAACCAAAGTGATTCTTTTCCGCGTTAAGTCAAACTACTTTGGGGTTTTTTTCCCCACCCCACCTCTCTCAAATAAACAATTCTTTAGTGTATCTATAATAAAGCTATTCTTGTGGAAGAAATGAGTGGAATATTTAACATATCGCTGAGTGTATAAGGGTCGCATACCTTTCCCAAAGGGTATTAAGTGAATTTCTTTCTGTAGTCCAAAATTACTTTGAGAGGCTCCCTACTCTTCTTGAATGAAAAAATTTCTGGTTTTATCAAACTGATGAAGTCATTATTGTGGGAAGAATGCAGTGGACTATTTAACAATATAGCTGAGGGTATAAGGGGTTCATACTTTCCCCAGTGTATTAGTAATTCTTTTCTCGTAGGTCAAAACTACTTTATAGAGTTCCTAATCCTCTCGCTCCTCATCTAATCAATGCATAAACTTTTCTGATTTTAAACCCAAAATATTTCTCTATTTTATTTTCGGTTTCTTTGTGTTCTTTCTCCTTAATTTTCTTTCATTTTCTTTCTTTTTTTTATTTCATTTTATCCATTTTTATTTACTAACTTTTCTTGTATTTTCCTACACTGACACACGATAAGATATAAACAGATTTTTTTTAAAATACATTTCTCTTATAAAAAATGAATAGTTTTCTTCCTTTTTTTGTTTTGTTTTATTTCGTTTTTTTAATTTCTATTTGGCTGGCAAGATTTCTGTTTAATGCTTTTGTGTCCTGGTTTGTTGAACTGAAACATTTGCACGCGCTGTATAGTTGGCCGCTTTTTTTACGAGAAGAAAGCTTAGACGGCCCCTAAATGTTCCGGTCCAAAGTACCTTGCTTAGCATAAAATCAAAATGCCGCCAGATACTTCCCCGTGTGTCGGTCTCTCCTCAAGAAAACTCATAAACAATACTTAGCCTCAAGGCCAAGCAGCCAAAAGAGGAGAAACAAATAAGTATATAACGTTGTCTGTTTAAAAAGATTGTTTTCGGTGTCACGTTATGAACGGTTATAAGAAGTTATTCCGACCAAAAACTTTGTGGTTCCTCAAGACAGAACAAGAAATTGAGCAACATTTATAGACACTTTTAATGTTTCGAAAATATATAATCAATTGCAGGTTCCCCCCCCCTTCGTGCTCTTTTTTTTTTACGTTCCCAAAATTCGAATTAATTTTTCTCCTTATTATTTCATTCAATAATGCTCTCTTAATAAACAATTAAAAACGAAAAAAAATAAATTGATCAAAAAATAATGCTGTGTAGGTTTCTTGGGTTTCTTTATGAGAATTCCAATAGCAGTGTCTTGTGAATTACGGGCACAATTTTGCAGAAATTCCCAAAGCATTCAATAAACTCAAAGGAAACAAGACGTAGCCCGTAACAGCGTGTTCTTAAAGAAACAAACTGAAGATTATATATATGTATGTATATATTGTAGTATGGATTGATTTTATGACATGCAATGCGTCAGGTTATTTTATGCCAGATTTAGTACTGTTATTTCTTAAGTGGTGTCTATTATTTCACTACCGATTGTCATCCAATGCATTCTTCAGTAACAGAAATAGGTTTTTACAAATAGAATATTATATATGCGTAATATCTCTCTACAATTTCTGGGTCGCCTATACAGCATCATTTTGGAATTTAATAGGTTTACATTCAGATTATCCTTCTCCTAGACCGGTTACGCAAGGTTAAAGAGTCATAACTGAAAGTCAAAATAAGTTGGATGCATCATATCTCTTAGGTATATTAGACTATGTGAAAAGTAAACCATCCCCGTCCCGAAATTTGAACTCGTACCACATGTCTATTCCTCCAAATTAACTTACACGACTAACCAATGAGTATTAATCGGCCGACGCAATTATCATCGCAACTGATCGTCCGAGAAAAACTGGCATAGGAATATGAACGTTTGGCCAACACTTGCAGAGATGCTTATAGGTACGGCCTCCTGCGTCATGACCATAAAAAGTTTAAAAGGATGCAGAAAAATCGTATCATACGACCCGTTGTTTTTTTCTTCACCCACCCTTTCCAGTAACATAAATACATTTCAAATTTTATTGGGAAGCGATTACACTGAATGGGTACAAGCTAGGGGTTAGACAGCTTTAGTTGTTTCATGGATAAAAAAAAACACTTACAATTTATTAAGAGACTTTAGTTGGGACCCATTTCAAAATTTCTCGAGAAATTAATTCAAATTAAATTCTGTGAAGTCCCAGGACCCATTGAATAAAAAAGATATGGGTAACAACTGAGTGGTAGTCATGTTGGTTGGTTTGTTTGTTTTACGGCAATATCAACTCAGTGGGTTTTTTAATGCCGATAAAGTTTTGAAATAAATTAATTCTGAATGATACACATTTTTTTTATAAACACATTTTTTCTATCTAACCCGTAGATGGGACCTTAACAAGTATTCTGGATCAGAGTGGATCAGAGAGCAATTTGTGTTGAAGGGGTGTTCCATATTCCCCAAAATCCAGAACTGGAACCTCACCATCAGAGTTTTAAAGTAATTCCAGCATGTAGACCCTCAAAGCCACCGGCTTTTTTTAGCACTCTTATGATAAAAGTATTGGGCTTGCCATAAAAGAAGCAATGGGGTTGGGCATCATATAAGTGCTAGGGGTTACATAACGCAGCCGTATTGATAGGGGGGGGCTCCGACGCTCGTCTGCCTAAGTGTCTAGTGGAGTGTTTGCAATGTCATGGACTGCTCATCCCAGGATTTCCGTCCAATAACCCATCACTTGTCGCCACCCCACGCCAACGGATGGCCCTTAATTTGGTGGGGGTTACTCTAACAGAGGTGCTGTCGTGTATTCTAAAGTTCGTACAGCATATTTATTAGAAAAGAGTTTTCAAAATGAAAATATCGATTGATTGACTGATTGATTGATTTTTAAAGGCAATATCAACGCGTAATAGTTATTTTATGCAGAATGTTAGAGTAATGGCGTTTATTGTCCCGTTCAAATTTAATATTTTTGTGCAGTTTATTTCCTTACGTATTTTCGTGTCGTTTTTCAACACGATTTGTATTTCAATCCAATTCTTCATACAAGCAACAGGTTTCTACAAATATAGCTATATATTGTTCACATTCTTTTGATAGAACGATTGATTTTAAGGGCCAATATCAAAGTGTCTCGAGGTATTTTATTAACTAGGTACATCGTTCATTGTACCTTCATAATTATATTTTTGTGAAGTGGTTTCTTTGAGGATTTTTTAGTCTTTTTTGCACACGGTCGTATCAGAATAATGCTCTAAGGGAAGTCATTTCCTCTACAAGATAGTTCAACTCGTCCAACGGAATACTATCAAGATCGAATACGCCGAGGTTATTCGTGTCACGTTACGGTAATTTTATTCGTAGTGATCACAACTAATCGAGTAGCGAGACAATATGTTGCAACTGAAGCATTGACTCTAATTATCAAACTAATATACATGTATGGGGTACAAGTTAGGGTTAGACGATTTTTGTTTGTTCAATATATAAAACCTCTACAATTTATTAAGAAACTTTAGGGTTAAATCGAACTTAAGGACCTAAATTCCACCAATCGTATGTCACTCCGCCGAAAGAAAAAAATACGCAAAAAATCAGAAACTGAATTAATGGAAATTGTTTCAGAGTTGAATATATTAATGAATAAAACATGTAATGCGCCAGTTAGTTTATTTTTAAATTTAAGCATTTCTCCTTCAGGTCAGTTAACTTGAACCACGTATCTTTGAGGATATGTGTTACGCCTAAAGAATACGTGGTTCAAAGTTAACTGACCTGAAAAAATGAAAAGTTCTTAATAAAATAACCTGGGCAATTATATGTTTTATTCATTTAAAATATGCAACACTGAAAATTTTCGTTAAATTCGGTTTAATTCCAGTTTGGGTTTTTTTTTTTTTTTTTGACGGGAATGAATCAGGGGTGGAATGTTAGTCCGTTAAGTTCGGTTTAAGCAACTTGTTGGACGCCATCGAAATGTTCCCGGGGATCTTCAAATAAAATCCGTGAGTCAAGGACGCATAATTAAAAAAGCTATCAGCAACACTGTGCTGGTCTGTCGTGTTGGTAGAATTGAGAAGGTAGTGATAGCAGATATGTTATCAGCTCAGCAAACTGGAGTATCGTTGGCAATGTGTTATGGAGATTTAAAATGATAATTTATCATCGGAAGTATC
Source organism: Doryteuthis pealeii (assembly GCA_023376005.1). Classification (NCBI taxonomy): domain Eukaryota; kingdom Metazoa; phylum Mollusca; class Cephalopoda; order Myopsida; family Loliginidae; genus Doryteuthis; species Doryteuthis pealeii. The sequence goes on along the minus strand of CM042158.1, from coordinate 261,022 downwards.
AGCCGATAAGATGGCGTTGTTTGTTACTCCCTGGTGATTGTGCCAAAAGTTTTAGGGTAGCCGTAGCATAATGTGTTCTGTCATTCTCAATTATTCTTACAAACAGCAACGCATCAGCGAACATATTACACTTATGGCAATCTCTGTGTAAGCATATAGATTTATTTTATTTATTTTGAGAAACACAAGATGTATACATGAATTATGCGATGTAAATATATTTTTATATATGAACTGTATATATATGTATATATTATATATAATGCCACAGGATTTTGTATTGCGTTCCAGTGCAGTAATGACAAGTATAAATAAGTGTCTGCATTTATGATATACATGTCGTAGTACAACACACACACACACAACAACCACATATATTATATATATATATATATATATATATATATATAATAGTACATACATACATATGCGTCACAAAGGCAGAATACTCACAGTTATAATGTTTGGTCTTCAAATTATGATTATATATACACAATATATATATATATATATATATATATATATATATATATATCATAATTTGAAGACAAACATTATACTGTGAGTCATTTCTGCCTGTGGACGCATATGTATGTATATATATATATAATATATATATATATATATATTATATATATATATATTATATATATATATTCAATTTAATTCGTCCTTTCTCCCATTCTTCTGTCTCGGGAGGTTTAAGATGTTCTTAACTATTTTTTCCATAAAATGACATGCCCAGAAGGTTTCTTTCCTGTCTGAGGCCCCATGAGATTTCTTTAATACTTTTCTTTTATTTCTGTTATCTTAATTCCCATACTTGCTAATACTAATATCTGCAACATATCGTTTTAAGTAACTATTCCTTATCTAATAATAATCATTTTCCAACAGCAGAATATAGATTTCATATATTCTTCACTTTATACTAATAATTTTGCATGCAGTATTAACATTCCACAGAAGTGATGATCATAAGGGATGAATTCACACATTTCTCAACCGTTTCATCAGATTCTGTGTATGTATGTATGTATATATATATATATGAATGTATGGTCTGGT
>CM042158.1:210000-259854 GCA_023376005.1 Doryteuthis pealeii | reverse complement strand
TACTAATTACATTCCCAAACCACAAACAACCTAAAAATTCTCTACTCCAAAACAAACAAAAATGACTCTACATGCATCTACTCACACACAACAAAATCAAATCGAGGGGCCTTATAGATAGGCTTCTCTCGACTACCGGCTCTAACGCATAGCACCCTCAATACTTAGAAAGAAACAAAACCCATAGAGAACTCCTCGGGACCTTAATCATAAAACATTCTAAAGCATAAGAAAGCCTCAATACACTGAAACACCGACCAAAAACACACCATAGCACCCACCTCCCACTCCCCTACATACCTCTAACCCGAGCTACCAACAACAAACAAACTTACGACAAACTAACCGCTCAGTGATGAAACATCTTATAACACCTCTTTCGCCAATGGAAAAGGCCCGAAAAATCCCCCCCCAAAAAAACACACCAATCCTGTCTGCCTTCTATTTATAAATATTAGTCTACAAGATATTCTGAACCTAAACACACACAAACAGTACACACATACACACACTCACTCACTCACACACACACATAATATATATATATATTAATATATATATATATATTATATTATATATATATATAATTGCGCCCTGACGGTAAAACAGCAACCCAACTCAGCAACAGTGTTCATAATACAAGTGACCACAATAATCACGAGCAACGCATACACACACGCGCAATGGAGAATTCATAATACAAGAACCTACAACGAGAGACAAAGCATAACACTCCTGCAGCCATAGACCGACACACACACACACACATAACACACACAACACCACCCGCACTGCACACACACACACACACCATAATATATTACATTATATTATTATTATCCTGATTCAATCGCAATTAGCACACGGATATCATGAAAACTCCCTCTCTCTCTATCTATGTATGATGTACTGATGTTATGTAGATGTATTAAAATCATACTATATACTATACTTTAATAATATATATATATATATATAATATATATGCTATTTTAATACTATGCTAACTTAAAGAACACTTAAATATATTAATTCTAAGTTACTGTGTCTGATTTTGATTGTCTCCACTCTATGTCGTATGGAGATATCCTACACACCTACATACGAAATGGAATAAACTAAATTAGACAGAAAGTTCTTGTCCGATACGATTCAATGGTATTCAGTTTTCAATTTAACCAAAACGATTTCCCAGGTAGATTATTCTGTTTATAAGTGTTTCATACTTCTTACATCCTCCAATATAAAACAAAATCCACGTTGTCGGAAATTTTGCTTTAATTCACATAGAGAGACACACACAAAACATCTGAGGAGACGATCCAACGATAAAGCGTCAATTGTGATTCTGAAGAGAACAATTCTTTCAAAAGTTCTAAGCCTTGCCACAATACTTCATCATTGCTATGACCTCTGTTTATCATTGTTAGATGTTTCGTTACACCTCACTTATAGATATTACAAGATTCTAAATATTGTTTTTCTAGGTTTTACGAATGACTCAATATATACTATATATATATAATATACATGAGTCTTGGATGCTTCTAAATTATTTAGTAGAAGTTTATGGCAAAATGAAAATTAATGAATATAATAACAATGAATGGAAGGAATAGATAATTAAAAAGATATTTTCTGAGGAACCCTCTCCTCCCCACCAAAAAAAAAAAAAGAGTCCCTAATAGAAAAAAATTTTACACTCTATGGGACTCTCTACTATTTAGATATAATTAAAACATATAACTTTAAGCTGTAAAAATAATTATGTGTGTATATTTTACTTTGTTCCCTAAGCAATTAAGAAGTGTGAAGGTGAACCATTATGAACATTTAATTATAATATATCTTATTAATAATGTAATATTACTTCTATTATATAATTTCTTTTAATTACCACTGAAAATTCCAGTCAATTAAAATTATATTAAAGAAAAAAATAACATTTTTAACCATTTTATTAGTCTAATATTTATTTTCTATCATCTATTTAAAAATTAATGTATTTTCTTTAAAATCATATCATTTTCAGTTTGAGTAAAAATCCCTACATTTTCTAATAAAATAAATTTATTATTTTTTTTTCTAATAAAAATATTAGCCTTTTATTCAATTACAAGCTAATTTCGCAGGATTGTTCGCATAACCGGCGCCGAACGGATATGGTCTGCTGACATGCCTGTGAAAGTCCCGGTTTCGATTCCTGTCGGAGGAGTCGTAGTATACTCCTTGAAGAGACTTAATCAGGCACAGTCTGTACCGTTGTTCTTACAGTGGCACTCCTTTTCCGGATTACTTGCCAAGAATTTTTCTATAATTTATCGAATTTATGCGATACTTGCATTATAATTGCCTTCAAGCAAAATATAAATAATAATTTATTCAACAATGCTTCTATAAAAAACAAACATCCAAAATCTTATTCACTTCGCCGAAGAGCTTACGGCCGGGTTTGTTTACTACTCAATAAACGTCCACTTACCTACTATGGTAGAGGCGTGTAATCATTGACAAGGCTAATTTCGCAGGAATTGTTTCGCTATGTACCGGCGGCCGAACGGATATGGTGTCTGACTATGGCCTGTGAATTCCCGGTTTCGAGCCTGTCGGAGGGGAGTCGTTAGTATACATCGCTGAAAGACTTAATAAAGTCGAAACAGTCTGTACGGTGTTCTGCATGCGAGCCATCCTTTGCCGGGATTCACTGTCAAGATTATTTTCTATAATTATCGAATTTTATGCGATACTTGCATTATAATTGCCTTCAAGCAAATATAAATAATAATATAATATATATATATATATATTATATATAGAGAGAGAGAGAGAGAGATTTGGTATCTATCTATTACCAACCCTCCGCACGCAGCAGGATGCTACACAAGGTCAATTTCTTAAGCGAAGTTTAACTGGTTTGAATCAGTTTTCCTTCTAGTCTGGTTACCTAGCCAAGGTTAAAAATCCCACCTACCCTACTATTTACCCATAATTGGAGGTAGAGTAGTTGGATGTGCCTTTGCCAAAGTGTTAGCGCTATGTAACTGTAAACAGCCTCATCCAGGATTTGAACTCGGGATGACTCTAACCATTACTCCACGCACTCAATAAAGATTCTATTCCAAAGTTTTATTCATTAGTAAATTGCAAAACTTAAAAAAAAAGATTCTAAATTAATTCTTTCAGAAAATTTGCGGCTAATTAAACATTATTAATTAAGTGTATGAGTAATTCTTTGAGGTGAACATGTAAAATAATTGTACATTATGATTTCATAAGGCTAATCGTCTAGACAAAAAAATATCAATCGATATGTTTTTTAATTGCTGTTTAAACTTTTAAAATTTTCTTCAAAACTACGTTAACATTTTCACAGAAAACAAAAATGATAATACTTGGTCGACAGAATGATCTGTTGGATTTAAAAAGTAAATGATAAAAATCAACATTGATTTCGTAAAAGAACGATACTTGTTTGCATTTATCGTTTCTACGTACAGAATAAATGTGAAAACAATTCACAAAGAAATAATAACAAGAGTATTTTATTTTCAATGATTTTAGGGCGGGTATTCCTGTAGTTTTTAGTAGTGTTCCTTCCACTTTAGAAGTCTATCTTCTTGGCTGGTGTTGGAATATTTTTGTCATATAAAGTGTGCTGAAATCTACCAATTAAACTTATAGACTCTGTGTGGGCGCGTGGATTAAAGCCAGCCAATCAACGGCTCGAATACGTGGTTAGTTGACTATTTAATTGCCAATCTTGAAAGACGTTCATTTGTACGTAATCGACATGGACGATCAAATCAGCAACCAAGGAACCCCAAGGAACAGCCAAAGGATTTAACCTAACATTAAGGAACAGCAAGTATCTCCACTGTAAAGTGCTCTCATCTGCAGCCTAAAAATGACCACAAAACTCGTAACAGCTGGCTGCTTTTAGCTTTGATCTAAGCAAACCTAACAGAAGTTAAAAGCATGACAGGAGACACAGGGAATATATTATACAGAGTTGTATGAGAGAAATGTCTTTTAGTAGAGAATGTCTTGAGTCAGTATTATCTGCATTATTCGGACTATTGTCCCCAACTTCATTATTATTTGTACAACGTTTCGGCTGATATGCCCTCCGGCCTTCTTCAGGTATTTCTTGTCGGACTCGGGAACCTACTCGGACATGGGAACCTTCTTTTCGGACTCGGGAACTTTCTTGTCGTAATCGGGAGCCATCACAGAACTTTGAAACTAACCCTTTATTCAGTCCACGGGGGTATCCTGTTCTCATTCTGCTAACCATAACTGGGGTAGGAGTTGTGTTGATTATTTTTCTATGTTACTGCCGCTTCTCAGGATTGAACCCAGAATCCAGAGATAACTGTCACTTAGAACTGTCTAAACCTAACTACCTTATCCACTAGGCCATGTGTCCATGTGTGATATGTAACTGTCAGAAAAGAAAAATCTAAATACTTACATATTAAGCCTGTCATTCTGTATACGAGGGAAATTTACTAATGATTCTTAACGATGTCACCAACTTGCTAGTCTTATGTAGCCCTTATACGACACATCGGGTATATGAGTGAGTGAGAGAGAGAGAGAGAGAGAGGAGGGGGCAGACAGTCAGACAGGCAGATTTGATAGGGTAGAGGATACGATGATAGTCTTACTATCTCACGCGTCTAATCGCGCACTTTCAAAGGGGACAAGCACAAGATTAGTCGCCGTCAAGCACTGTTGAGTAACTTTCCATTGACCAATGTCTTAATCGAACGGACCCTATTCAAAATGCTAACTGCAAGTACGTTCCATAATTTATAAGCTGCTCTTAAATTATGTAAGCACTAATTTCAACCACATAGCTCAGTTCCGGTAGAGCGTTCTGCTAGAACCACAAGGTTCTAGTTCGATAACCGGTCCTCGCCAACTCAGCGTATGAGTAGCAACAAGGGATATATTTCGGTAAAGTGAGAGATGATGGTAGGTGTGCGCACTCCACACTCAGATGCTAAAACAATCTCCTTGGTTAGCGCTATTGAAAAGGGGATGACTCCCTCGCTTGACTGTGATACGACTTTAGGCGCCCGTCGACTTTTACTTACTTTACTATTCAACACATGAACAGATAACCGGGAGTCTTCACCACTATAAACAAAATCTAATTTTACGTAATTCTGCTAAACCTTGGCCATATTTAATTTTTTTTTTCATCAATCGTTATTGTTCGGCTAGGAATCACAAGGTTCTTGGTTCGATACCCGGCTCTCGCCAAATCAGCGAGTAGCAATGTGGTTCGTGCGGTAAAGTGAGGAGCTGATGGTAGGTGTAGGCACCCACCTCAGATGCCTAGAATAATATCCTTTGGTCTAGCGCTAGTGAAAAGGGGATAGACTCCTTTGTTGTCCTGGCTGATACCACATTAGGCCGGCGCGACGCCTATAAAAACCTAGACTATGGCAAATTTTCTGAGGACATTCATCAGTTTCCCAGGCAATGTCATGACCTTGCTGAAATCAACGATCACAACTGCATTGGGGGGGGGTGTGGGGTGTGGTATATGAACCAAAATGGCGTATTACATGATTTTAGATGTGTCGCAGTGGCAACCAACTGATTTGTCTAATCAGTATTAAACTGATTGAGCGGCTTGTCGTTAGGGAATTGTGCTTTATTCATTGTGTTGTGAATCTTGGCACTTTTGCACAGACTCTTAAGAAACTGAAATTTGATGAGTTCCCTTCATCCGCAAATGCTTTCCGGCTTTGGATTATGTTATAAACATTTTTTGAAGAACTCTGCGCAGATTTATTCTGCTGTTTTGGAAACGACCTACAGACGTGAACAGCGATTTTTCGAGTGTAATTAAACACCGAAGGACGGCGATCTCAAATGAATGGTAAAGAATTAGTTCGACTGCTTTTCGCTAAATAATTCAACGTCGATATTGAATAATTTTTCGGTACAGTCAGAACAGATCAAAATTAACATTCAGGGAACTAGATATTTTTACCCAACCGGCATCCCCACGTGTACAGTTCTGACACGAGGTGCATGTATGGTAATTCCAGAACGATCAAACTTGCTAATTCAGTAGTATGGAATTGCGAGTCTAACTTGGTAACATACTCTGCGACGGGAAAACTCTATTGGAACCCAACCTTTTTGCCACGGATAGAGTGTGAACACTAGGTTACCAGTATGAAGAATGCAGCGACGATCTGCGAGAACTAGCTTGCTAACCATTACAACCACATGAGACTCTCCTTTTTTTACCGAACCCGTTCGCCGTGATAGGATCGACAAGAGGTCGGTAGTATGAGCAATCCAGCAAGAATCGAACTCAGTATTCAGTAGAAATGGATCTAGATTGATAATCATTAGAACAAGATGGGAATCCCCCCAAACACGAAAGCTAAGTATTTAACCACCCTTTTGTAATGGTAGGATGCGACACAAAGTAGCAAGTATAGGGCATCCAGCGAGTAGTAGGTATTTCCCCAACCCATTCACCATGGACAGGATATGACACAAGTCACCAAGTATGCGGAATGCAGTGAAATTGAACTTACTCTTCAGGAATAATGGATTGCAAGACCCACGTGCAACTATTACACCACGATTTCACGCCCTCTGTATTTACCTAATCCATTGGCAATGGGTAGGATGTAATGCAAGATCGTAAGTATAGGCATCCAGCGAGAATTCGAACTCGCTATTCAGTTGTAAGTAGGTATTTATCCAATCCGTTTGTCACGGCTAGGATGTGACACAACATAGTAAAGTACGAATATCCGCCGAGGATCGAAATTTTTATTCTGTATTAATGGATCTGCGAGACTCGCTTGCTAACCTTGCACCGTGATGAGAACGGTCTCTCCATATTTACCTAGTCGTTCGCCATGGGTAGGATGTGACACAAGGTAGCAATTTATGTGGAATGCACCAATGATCTGCCCCCACCCCAACCAAAAACGTCATATAAGATCGCCTGTGCTCTGCGTGGTGCAAAACTGAGTGAATCTCGTGCGACGGGATTTGCACGAGAGTTTGGGAAATGGAAATAAAACGGACTGCATTTTAGGGCACGGCAGTTTAAAGATTGGTATTCGACGGAGCTAGTGGCAGGCAAAACATTTTGGATGACCTTTCAGTGTCAGGCGTTATGAATGCAGTAGACATTGTTATCCATCAGTCGAACAAGCTATTCAGTAATAGCAGATATGCGAGAGTAGCTTGGTAACATTACACCACCAGGTGGCGCCCTTTTTTAGCCAACCCGTTTGCCATGGGTTTGACACGAGTTTGCTAGCATGGGCCATCCAGCGAGGATCGAACTCTCTATTCAGTAAATGGATCAGTGAGACTTAGATTGTTAACTATTACAAGATAGGACGCCCAAATGCAAAGGGTAGGGATATTTGTCTCATACCCACTTGTGTGGACTGTGCACAAGGCCTCGATTTAACGTGGGTCACCACAAGCCGAAGCTCATGGGTGGGAAAGAACAAAAATTGCGTCGATCCCCTCGGCATTCCCCCACAAAGGGGGGGCCTCAGGCGCTTGGCAATAAACCCAGCCCTGTTCACAAAGGGGCAGGTAATGCCTGGAGGGATTGCCCTCTGGGATCGACGCTAATAATTGTACTTTAACCCGGTCCAGTGCCGAAGCACACTGGACCCCCCGAAGGGAATAGGTAAACCTCAAAGTATAGTAACTGGAAAGATGCTACACTCTGATCCCCGCCTACAAGAGGTAAGTATGAAGGGTAGGTATTTACCGAAACTGTTCGTTATGGTAGGATGCGGCACAAGGTAGTAAGTATGGGGCATCCTGTGACAGTAGATATTTACTCAACCCGTTCGCCATGAGTAGGATGTGACACAAGGATGCAAGTATGAGGAATGCAGCGACGATCAAACTCGCTATTCAGTGGTAATGGATCTGAGAGACTAGTTTGCTAACCATTAAAGCACCATGATACGCCCTTTTTTACCGAACCCATTCGCCATGAGTAGGATGCGAAATAAGGTAGCTAGTTTGAAGCATCCAACAAGAACCGAACTCGCTATTCAGTATTAATGGATCTGCAAGACTAAATTGATAACCGTTACAACAAGATAGACCTCCCTAAATACACGAACGGTAGGTATTTAATCAAACCGTTCGTCACGGTAGGATGTAACACAATGTCGAAAGTAAAAAGAATCCAGCGACGAGTAGGTACTTTACCCAACCCATTTATCATGAAAAGGACGTTACCCACGAAACCACTCACCACAAGCAAGCAACCAGCCAACCCCAACAATCAACCAATTAACAACAATTAACCAACCAACAATTAACCAACCAACCAATTTAACCAACCAACCAATTAACCAACCAACCCACCAATTGACCACCAAAACCAAAAGACCAACCAACCCAGACAACCAATTAACCATCCAATTTAACTAACCAACCAACCAACCAACCAACCAACCAAACCAAACCAAATCAACCAACCAATAACCAACCAAACAATTAACCAACAACCAAATTAACCAATTAACCAACCAACCAACCAACCAATTAACCAATTAACTAACCAACCAACCAATTAACCAACCAACCCACCAACATACCAACCAACCAACCAGACAACCAATTAACCAACAAACCAACAACCAACCAACCAACAAACCTATAATTTTTTGTTCGTGTTAAGGAGTAACTTTTTATTTTGTTTGCAAGATGTTACACTTTTTTTTATTTGAAAACCAAAAAAAGACAATAAACTGATTGGAAACTTAACAATGTAACATGTTTGTTAAATTCACACCCAGCTGCCAAACGTTTTTTGTTGTCTCTCTGGCAACATCAGATCTGCTTCGTTAGTCGTCAAATGGCAAATTGGGGAAATAACAATATCAATGTCATTATTGTGAATCGAGTTCAATAACCCTAACGAATAGGATTGTAAGAAATGTTTGAAAAATTGCCATCCTATGTGAACCGCCAAGATCTCCCTCCTCCTTCAGGCGACTCTCCTTAAGATATTTCAGCTGATGTCTCTCTGTCGAGGAAAAAAAAACCGTTCTTCTTCTTTTCTTTTTATAACGTTAAAGTAATCAAGCTGTGATTGAATGAATAGAAAAGAAAAAACACAGAACGGTTCATTGAAAACATTATATGATTAATGAGAACGTGTTCTTTAAATTATCTTAGTTGATATAATAAGAGGTGTGTCACAATGAGGCACGTGGTGTAATGGTTAGCGTAGTAGGAAATGGACTCGTCTACCCGAGTTCAAATGGTTGCCGAGGCTGTTTGCATTTCCCATTGCGCTAATGCCCCCTTGGGAGAGGTATGAATACAACTATTCTCCCTCCAGCTACAGGTAAATAGTAAGGCAGACTGGGATCTTTAACCTTGGCCAGGTATTCAGTCTCCGAGAATGAAACACTGAATTCAAACCTGTTAAATTCCGCTTAAGAATTCGAACTTGTGTCACATCCTGCTCGTGCTGAGGGGTTGGTAAATATGTATAAGAGGTGTCACATATATACAAGTCAGGTGGAAAATCCTCATGGTATAGCACGAGGGTGTGTCTAAATGTAATGCCATTTTGTTTAGGACATATATAATTACCAACACAGAACATGTATCATACATCAAAATGAAGCTGGTCCTCTATGGATCACATCCCTCCTTCTCCACATGTTCACCGTTTCTCTCAATAGCAATGTTTCACCTTCAAATGAGAACATGCATCCCTGACTGTAAAATTCTCTTGACTGTTCTTTGAGTCACTTCTTCACTACAGATTTAATTTCCTCGTCACTGTAATAATTTTTGCCTCTCAAACCCTCTTTTATGAAGAAGGGATGATAGTCTGAAGGTGCTAAATCTGGTGAGGATGGAGGATACAGTAAAGTTGTCCACCCGAACGAGGCGTTTTTTTCCTTGTCCTGCTGTTTGTGTGTGGTCGAGCATTGTCATGCAAAAAGAGGAAATTGTCGATTGGTAAGTTGCGTCGGATTCTTGCTCTGAGCCTCATTAGGGTCTCAATGTAGGTCTTAGTTTTATAAAAAAAACTTCACATAAAATAAAAACATGGCATTCATTTTTGACTCACCCTCGTAGGTTACGTACTGGACTTCGACACCGTAGTCAGCAATGGTTAAACAAAGAAACCAAAAGCAAACAAATATACTTGGTTTGTTTTGTTTTACGGCATATCAACCTCAGTGGGTCATTTAATGCCGATAAAGTTTTGAAATAAATCAATTCTTAATGGATAATACAATTTTTTATAAATACATTTTTCTATTTAACCCATAGATGGGACCCTAACAGGTACTACCACTCCGAGTCAGAGTGGACCAGGGAGCAATGGTGATGAATGGGTGCTCCACATTCCCCAAACCTCCAAAACTGGAACCTCACCATCTGATAGAGTTTAACGTCATTCCCAGGACATGTAGACCTGCAGCCACCGCCTTCTAGCACCCATATGATAAAAAGAGGTTGGGGCTTGCCATAAGGGAAATAGGGTTGGGGCAATCATATAGGTGCTAAGGCTTGCAAACAAATATACTTGGTTGTTGGTTGGATTTAAGACATGTCAACACTTGTTGGGTTATTTTATGCCGAATATGTTTTTTGTTTTAGTCATTTCTGTTTGATATTTAATAGCCCTTTTTTATCTAATTAACTTATAGATGGGAAGCTGGCAGGAATGACTCGCCTGATTCAGTTTAGACCTGGGATTAATGACAATGAAGTGGTACGCCACATTCATCAAAAATACAGAATTGGAACGTCACCACTAGATACAGTTTAACATCATAACTAATATATTAGGACACTCAGTCACCGCCTTGTAGCACATATATAACAAAAAAATGGTTAAGGCTTGTTATGGTCGTGACAATCATATTGGTGCTAGGGCCTGACGTGACCAGCCGATCGATTGAAATAGGCCTCTCCGACCACCCATAAAGTAAGGGTCAAGGGTCAAGTAAGGGTCAAACTGGAGTGTGGCATGTCATGGACCTTTTTAAACCTCGTTGGGTTATTTCTGCCGAAGACGTTTTGCTTTTTTCATTCTTGATGGATTTTGAAATGCTTTTGTTTAACTCATTTTTTAAAACAATTTTAAAATTCATTTTTGTAGTGAAAGTCGAACTTACCTGACTGAAAGTGTCCTCGGTGCCTGGCCTGCGAAACTGTCCATGGCAGAAGAAGGAATGTAGTTGGGGCGGTACGCCACTGTACTCACTCTGAGTAAGAAGTGTTAAGAAGTTGGGGGGGGGGGGAAGAATGGACTTTTTATGGAGGTTGCGAGGCATTATGGGTGACTAGTCGGTACAGCGTTCAGCTAGAAACAAAAGGTTCCGTATGAGTAGCACAGGGATCTGTGCGGTAAAGTAAAGAGCTGATGGTAGGTGTGGCGCTTCACCTCATATGCTAAAAGACAATCTCCTTGGTCTAGCACTATTGAAAAGGGGATAGACTCCCTCGCTGACTGGCTGATACCGACTTTAGGCCGCCCCGTCGACTTTTATACCCATGGTGCATTGCAACTTTTATTTGACTATAAAAGCGACCCATTTTTGCCTGAACGGTGCATTGAATTCTTGTTCTTCAGTAACAGAGTGTCAAGAAAGAGAAAGAGAAAGAGAAGCTGGTGGACAATTTTCAATTTTATATCTATTTAACTCATAAAAAGGATGCATACAGTTAATACTACTCAAGGTTAGAGAGAACCTGTGAGTAAAGGCGTTAAATGGCGTTAAATGGCTCCTCCATATTCCACAGAATTCCAGAATTTGAACCTCATTACTAAATGTAGTTTAACGTCATCACCAGGATTCTAAGACACCGCAATCTATAATAAAACGGTTGACAGTTGTCATAAGAAGCTATAGGATTTGGACAATCATATAGGTGCTAGGGATTGATGTGACCAACCGATTGATCGGAGGAGGCCTTTTCGACCGGCCGTCTAGCCCAAATAAGGACCAAGGTGGAGAGGTACATAGCATGGACTCCTCAGCCACCAGAATCAAAATCACGGGTCGCCACCCACAATTAAAAAGGGATTGTATATCTCTGCAGAGGCACAGTCCATGTATTCTACAACCCCAGCCTACATGGAGGGTGAGGTAAAAAAAACAAAAAGACCCCCCAACCCCCCAACAAAACAAACAAACAAAAAAACAACCAACTCACCAACTCACCAATACACAAACAATTAAATGACAAATTACTAATATAGCTGATCTAATGTCAGCACTGACAGCGCTAATACCATTGGGAAAGTTATGAATCCAAGTACTCTCCCTCCACGAGGGTTTTTCTTTTTTGAGGGTTTTTTTTTTTTTAGACTGCTGAATCTGTAATTGATACACACGAAATAAGGTGTGTGAAAAAATATCGAGATGTTTTGTACTTTTTGACACACCTTGTATTCTGAAAAAAAATAACGTTCCAATCATTAATTTTTTTTCAGAATACAAGGTGTGTCAGAAAATACCAAGTTTAAAGCTGTATTTACCAAGATAGAAATGAAGAATTAATTAATTAATTATTTTTTTCAGAATACAAGTTGTAGAAAAAAGTACAAAAAATCTCGGTCCTTTTTTTGACTCCCCTCGTAAAAGCTCTAAAATGGAGTTCAAAATTGTTTGAATCATGTAAATATCCCCAGTGGTTCAAAAGTTATGAGAATTTAAATTCCCGAAATTGAGGGTACAAAAGTGGACATGATTTTGTTTAAAAATATGTCAAATCACGGACCAATTCAAGCAATTCAGTAATATCTTCATCATTTCTTTTTTTTTGAGTAATTCTAGGCGAAATGTAATTATCAAAAAATTGCCAAAATTGTCCAGATATTTTTGACATAGACTTCGCTTAAACGGAACTACATTCCGAACTAAAATTATACACTGGCCATTGTTTTTCAATTCAAGATATTTACAGCTTCACATTCGGAAGAAATCACATTTCCTTTATGCAAAAAAAAACAAAAAAAAAAAAAAACAAGAAAAAAGAAAAAGAAATGAAAAAAAAAAAACAAAAACCAAACAAAACAAACAAACAAAAAAAACTCATTGTTCAGAGATGGAAAAAAACAACAACTTTTTTTTTTTATCCGAACGATTTCTAGTTAATTAATAACGACTCCACACAATATTATAAAAGAGACGTTCCGAAAGTAACGCCTCTTTATTTCCACGTAACCTAAAACCTATACAGGGAACACAGGAATGCCATTGCATAGAGAAAATAACTCCAACCTAAAAAAAGGGGAACCACTCTGAATGAATTTTACAAATTATTTATTTATTTATTTATTGATCTACTAGTAAAAAAGAAGACGGGGGTTAGGGTTAGGGTTAGGGTTAATTTAATGGGAAAATAATGAGTAGATTAATTAACAGATAAAATTCATTCAGTGTGGTTCCCCTTTTTTAGGTTGGAGTTATAGGAAATAACCGAAAATTTTCAGCTACCAACCTCTTCGTCATAAGCACGGACTCGTTTGACTCACTCTACCATCATTAATGAAATCTATCTCTCTCTCTCTCTCTCTCTCTCTCTCTCTCTCTCTATATATATATATATATATATATATATATATATATATATATATTATGTTCATAATTATCCAGGTTTACTATTCTGTCTCCAGCATGATAGAATTAAAGGTGCGTGGGGGGTAATGGTGAGAGTCGTAGGAAATGGACTCGTCTGCATTTCACGTAAGAGTCGTAGGAAATGGCTGTTTGCATTTCACGTAACGCTAATAACATTTCACGTAACGCTAATAACATTGGGAAAGGTATCAATCCATATATTCTTCCTCCAGCTCTGGGTAAAATAGTAAGGCAGACTTGGATCTTTAACCTTGGATAGGTAACTATTCTGGGAGAAGAACAAATCTGAATTCAAACCTGTTAAAATCCTCTTAAAAATTTACCTTATGTCACATCCTGCTCGTGCTGAGTGGTTGGTATATATATATATATAATTGTAACTGATCATTTGGACTAGATATTATGACAGAAGATTCGTGACCTGTTTCTGAATATTAACTATTTCTAAACATTAAGTTGACCAAAAAAAAGGGGTGTGGGATGCTTAAAATATTTTGATTGAAAAGAAATCTAATTCAGAGAAAATTTGACACCAGAAAAGGTAACAGATCGTTATATCTATTGATGGCAGAAGAATCCAAGAATGTGACTTGTTTCTGATATAAACTATTTCTAAACATGGTCGGTTGGCAGCCTTCCATCTACGAGAGACGATGGAGTAGTGTCAAATTTGTTTTCTTTTCCTTTGACTACATGGCTTGGCGGTTCGCCTGGAGGATAAGCTGTTGCCCATGCAGCAAATCGCCCCTCACCACACTGCCGCTGTGATCCAAAGGAAAGGTAAGAGACCAATGCGGTTTTTGCAACGGTAGTGTCACAGGAGTTGATGGGTAGCACTGGGTTTCAGCATCACGCTACCTTAGGACTACGGCCTGATTTGTTTTTGGGGGTTTACTGCCTTAGCCTTCCGTTGAAAGGCAGCAGAGGTTTTGTGTCGGACTTTTCCTTGACTTTGATGTGTTGCCGACCAAGGCTAAAGAGCCCCTTTTAACCAGTTTGGGGATCCATGCAAGTAACAGGTATCTAAACATTAAGTTGACCTAAAAAAAGGTGGGGTGACTTAAAATATTTTGTTTGAAAAAAAGAAAATTCCGAAACATTTTTTCGCCACATAGCTAGAATGATTTGATTGAAAACTGATCGAATTGGGGAAAGAAGCGTTGAATGAAAAACCAAGAAAAAGAGACATGTCTTCTGATAAACTCAGATAACTTTTTAAAAACTTAGAAGAAAAAGATTATCTAATGAGACGTTTTCTTAGAGAAAGTCCGAAAGAATTCAGACGCGACGTGGGGGGTCGAACAGAAAAATGACACGAGAAGGCGATTGATAATTCTAAGGGAACACTTACCACTAAGGACGATTTGTGTGGAAGATCCTGTTTCTCATCTCCAAACAGAACACGTAAAGTTTTGCCGGCCAACTGACATTTACTATTGTAACCTGACAAAGGGAACTAAATGAGAAATAACCAAACAGAGGTTGGAGATGAAATGGAATCTTTATAATATTAACAAAATACAATACTTGCCAGCAATATTGCAAGAATGTAAACCATTGCTAGTGGTATAAGACTGCTTAGTCAGCATAATACTTCCGTATTTATGAGGATTGGTACATTAGGATAGGATGATTTTTCTCTCTTTTAAAAATATAAAGTTCTCTCAAACAATGAAAGTTTTGTGTTGGTATAATAAATACTCGTACCAAAAACTAGATTCCTTACTTGCACCATTGTTTAATGAAATAGCATCAATCTCTTTTGATAAAATGCACCAGACAATCTTCGTTTTCTCAACATTTAGCGTAGAATTTGATTAGGAAATTTCGCAATTTCAATATTTAAAACGGAAAAGGTTGTCATTTTAAATGAAAAGAATAAGAATTTATAATTAGAATTCAAATTGAAAATATGCGCTCCATCATCACATACATCTCCGATATTTTGCTTTTTACTTAATTAAATTGGCGGTAACAGTGATAAAATTTTAATAGATTGAAATCTATTTCTCAAACGAAGGCAAATTTTTAAAGAGGAATATTTGTGTGGTAATTTCTTATGTTAATTAGCAACTTTCGTCACATGAGAGACGTTACAGTTCCAAAATTGACCTACCCTATATGAACATACCCATTAATGTTCAAAGGTAAAGTATATAACACACAATTTAAGGTAAAAAAAAACCCAGCGATAACTCCCACCCATTAAAAATTCCATGGTTGACTCCTGGTGAAAACTTCTTTACTAGAAACAATTCTGTTACTGATATGTTTGCTCAGTCAGTAGAGCATCTGACTAGGACCGACAAGGCTCCGGGTTCGATACCGGCCCTCGACAACTCAGCGTATACGTAGCACAGTGATCTTTACGGTAAAGTGAGGAACTGATGGTAGGTGTGGCGCTCCATCTCAGACGAAAAACAATCTCCATGGTTTAACACTAGTGAAAAGGGATAGACCCGCTCTCTGGCTGATACCGATTTTAGCCCACCGACGACTTACTTTTATTTCAAGTAAAAAAGTTAAGTAAAAGTCGTCACTGTAGCCTAAAGTCGGTATCAGCTAGACAGCGAGGGAGACTATGTTCTTTTCACCAGCGCCAAACCGAGAGATTGTTTTAGGCGCCTGAGTGGAGCTCCACACCTACCATTAAAAAAGGTTAAAATGTAATTTTGTGGAGTTGTTCATGTTCAACGCTTCATAAATGACATGACGACGAGCTGATTTAAAAAAGGCATCGACTAAAAATGGCGATTTGTAGAATAATAGATACAAGATCAAACTTTAAAATCATACACAATTGTTTATATCGGTAATATATGAGAGAGAGAGAGAGAGAGAGAGAGAGAGAGAGAGAGAGAGAGAGAGGAGAGGAGGAGATAGATAGATGAAGAGAGAGAGAGAGAGAGAGAGAGAGAGAGGAGGAGAGATAAATAGAGAGAGAAAGAGAGAAGATGGAAAATATATATAATTATATATATAATATAGAGAGAGGAGAGAGAGAGAGAAAGATGGAGATGGATAGATAGATAGGAGAAAGAGAGAGAGAGAGAGAGAGAGAGAGAGAGAGAAGAGAGAAAATGGATATATATATATGGAGAGAGAGAGAGAGATGGAAATAAATAGAAAGATGGAGAGAGAGAGAGAGGAGAGAAAGAGAGAGAGAGAGAGAGAGAGAGAGAGAAAGAGAAGAGAGAGAGAGAGAGAGAGAGAGTGTAGGGTGGATTATAAATGAAATTTACTAGCTAACTCATCGGTAGCCATCTTCTTTAGGGCAGTTTCAGTGGGTGTTTCTCCATGTTGATTTTTTCGGGCTCAATGTTATTGTATTCTTATTTTAATTAATCAATAAGATTTCTCTGAATCTTTGAGATGAGGCTTGATAATTAGTATTATTAGTATTATACCCGAAGAAGGCTGGAGAACACATCGGCCGAAACATTGTACAGACAACAATGAAGATGAGGACAATAGTCCGAATAATACAAATAATACTAAAGCAAATTTTTCTTCCTTTAAGGCTTTTATTGAACAACCGCAACCCAGTATTTAACTTTGCGACGAGGAGTGACATCTCGGCGAGACAGACTTTCAGGTTTGCTCACTCTGAATTTCTGATCGCATCTAAAGTGTACGATTTTGTCTACTGGTTACTGCTGCTGCTAATTCATCGGCCGCTATCTTCTCCGGGCTGATCCAGTGGGTCTGTTTCCCCGTGGTGATTTCTTCGGGCTGGTCATTTATGGTTTAAATGAATCAACAATACTTTGTTGTATTTCTTTAAGTCTTTATTAAACAACCTCAGCCCCCCCCCCAACAAAAAAGCGCGGCGAGGAGCGACTCTTGAGAGGACATCCTCACTCGGCTAGTAACTGGTCGCAACTAGACGTAAACTTAAGATTGTCACACATTTCCAATCGCGCGTTTCCGGAAGGTCAAGCGATTGTTACCACTTGTCAATCATCGGCAATGGTAATTTCCCACGTAACTCCCGTTATTTTGAATCTAACGAACTCTGATTCAAAACACCTATCTACAGTAAGTACATAATTCATAAGCTACCTATGTATTATGTAACAATATAAACAATAAACGTTTCTGTGATTTCTAAATATATTGGAGCCTTGTAATTTTCCTCGTATATAATATATATATATATATATATATATATATATACTAGAAAAACGTGACTCGTCGAGTCACCCATTAGGCGCTCAGTCGATAATTGAGATTAAGGAAAACTAAGATTACAAAGTGAGTTAAATTTCAAAAAGAAATAAATGTGACTGGACAATTAAAAAAAGACACATTAAAATCATTTTGTAAGATTTCTAAGAAAGGGAACGTTTGACCTAATTTAAACTACGGGTTGGTTGCTTATGGAATTTAACATGCAAATACATTTAAAACTCTCCCATCTCTCCTCCCCCTCTCTTTGTTATGATCTTGAATCCAGGTTTTGTTGAATTCAGATCTGAGTCGTGATGTGACTGACGCGATTGACCTTTACGTAACCTTCTTTCTGGTTACGGAATCGGTAGTAACAGAAGGTCCAGTTAGCTTAACCCTTAGTCGTCCTAATGTAGTCATTCGCGAGCCTTAATGCCGTGAGGACACTTGGCGAGGGCTACAGCGCATGCGCTTGAGAATCCTAGAGAAGTTCTGGTTCAGAATTTAATAGAAATGCGATCACAAATAGACATACGTCTTGCGTTGTCTCTAAGAACTAATGACAGCCATGCATAACCAGACCAGAATCTTGAAGAATCAGCCCTCTAGCCGAACCAGACCAGTCAACAAAAGACCAGATAGAAGCCATGAAGATAGCTACAGACTACAGACTACAGAGAAAGTAAGTAAAGATTTAAAAATATGAGGACAGAACAAAGGGTACCTCTAATGATAAGAACAGAAACGAACTCTCTCCATCTTATACCCACTCAAGTGAATATATGATATTAAGTCTCGTCTTATCACATTGTGGTTACTTCCACTGTTGATACATGATTGCTCTACTCTTTAAACGTAGCAATGGCTCTGTTAACCATATATATATATATATATATATATATTATATATACAAAACTTATTGTAAACCCTTGCGGTAAAGAAAAAATCCGGCAGTTTGATTGTAAAAATATACTACCACCCATCACCTGGAAAAAAAATTTGAAAAAAAGAAAAGACCAAGATAGTCGTACCGACCGAAAATAATCGGTTGATACTATAATACAAAATAAAAGAATTACATTTATATATGAATATATATATAATATATGTATACAAACCGCCAGGATTATTAAAGCTAAAACGTAAACAGTGCTCAATACCTAAATAGAGCAAATAATAAAGTATATATATAACATGCATATATCTTTTAAGTTCTTCTATTGTTTGCTATCAACTTCGTATCTATCTTCCATCGGGTGTCTGATCTTTATATCGAAGCTTCTTTTATTCGTATCGGGCCAGATATCTCTCTGATTTTGGATTCCATTTCTGTTCTTGTTATTTTCATGAATATCAAGGAATAATTAAGAGATATATTTTTGTACACAGTTTTTTTTGTAAATTATTCGATAAATTCTTTGTCGTACTCGGATGGAGAAAATCAACTCTAGAGACAAAAATTACGTCTGCTAAAAAAGAACCGTATGAACCCAACTCCACTAATTCTAATTCTACTTTCCTACACTTGACTGATAATGTGACTCACTTGGTCGATGAGAGCCCCGTTCTAGAGGAACTTTGGTTCGAAACCTATCAAAACATTGTTATTATTGTTCGACCAAGGAATCGCAACGGCTCCTATACCGGTCATCAAAAACTCAGTGCAACACACATGTCTAGCGCTAGTGTAAAAGGGATAAACTCATTCGCTGCCCGGTTGATACAGACACTAGGTCACTCCACCGTCTTTACGTACTATCTCCCAAAGACACATTGCTTATTTGAATAATCTCCATGTCATTCGAAAAGCCTTGATTATCAGATCGCTTGCTAGTCATCACCTCCGGAGGTCCTCCAGGCAGCAACCAGAATCTTTACAGAGCTTATCGAAGTAGGTTCCATAGGGCAACATCCTTGTTCTCCACCAGTGTCCATCATGTCTTATTCGTCTTATCGAACGGTTTGTGTGATTTGGGGGGGGCAAGAGGTCGTATAGCTGGTGTTATGTTGGGTGTGGCTTCCCGATTTGTGAACGCGCAGCATTGTTGTGAAAACTCCATCTAGCTTATTCTCTAGGCGCCTGGTTATGTTGTATACCCGTTCAACACATCTGAAATATAATATATATATATATATATATATATATATATATATATATATATATAGAGAGAGAGAGATGAGGGGGCTCTTAATTGTTACTCTTCTATCGTTGCTAATTCGGTCGCCATCTTCTCTTGTGGATCTAGTGGGCTGCTTTTTCTGGTTGCTTTCTTATTTCTTGTTTGGGAACATATTTGAACAATTCCTTGTTTAAATTAATCAATTAAGAAGACTTATTGTTTTTCTGTTCAGCTTTTATTCAAAACAATCCATCCCATAAAGATTCCGTGTGGATCAACAGCGACATCTCGAGAGCCGACCATAGCGTCCGCTCTCAGCAAGTGACTAGTCGCATTTAATTTAAAACTTGTCTCCCACGCCTCTAATGGCGCGTTTTTCAAGGGGTTAAGTGAAAAGGTTATTACCCGCCAGTAACCCCAGTTATTCTGAATCTAACGAACCTCGATTCAAAATATCTGACTACAGTACGTACACAATTCATAGCTGCCTATGAATGATGTAACAGTTAGATTCCAAGTAGTGCAGCCATATAGTCGTACTATATAAGTCTTATAACATGTGATGATGTTATATTAATGTTGGAAGGCTTAAAGTAACCTCCGAACATGTGTACATGAGTATACATAAAACATTCCAACAAAGGTATGAAAACGATAACATATTTATTCCGTAAGTTTAAGACATATATAACAGATACATAAACGTATTATGAGGAAATAGGTGTACGACTCACGTCGTAGAGAATGTCACTTACTGATAGCTGGTTAGAGGGCAAAGTCCCCTAAAGCTTAGAGGCGGCAGGCGCCTAAACCATGTTTACTCGTTGCCGGCCTGAGTGGAAAAGAGATAGAATTCAGATCTCCCGGCTCGTGGCCAAACACCAACGCCACCTATCAGCCGAACGATTTACTAGTACAAAAAAAACCCTCCGGGCGATGTAAAAATAGATTTTTGAAACATATTGCCTGAGGGGTGGGAGTAAAAAATTCAATGTTAGCGAGTTTGTACCCTAAGTAAGTAAAATCATCAAATTCATTAAAGTATTAAAAAATAAAACAATTTGAAATGTAAACTTTAATTATGTATTAAAATAAAACAAACTATATATAGATATATAATACCAGTCATGTATTTATTAAAACTTGTTTTAAAAAACAATGAGGACTGTCTAAAGTTGCATATTCAAATTTTGAGTGTATTTATTCTCTGTTATGACGATTTTGGGTAATGTGACGTAAACAGTGACGTAATTTTTGTTACAGACAAAAACCGGAAGCGAATCTCCATTATTAATAGATATGACGATTTTGGGTAATGTGACGCAAGCAGTGACGTAATTTTTGTTACAGACAAAAACCGGAAGCGAATCTCCATTATTAATATATGTTAATTTCCTCCTTTCTCTCGAATATTTTCCCATTGTAATGATCCTCTTGTTCCTCTGAGAAGCTAAAACATTTCCTCTTTTTAAAACTTTTTTCCTTCCCTTTCATCTTGACACATTTCTTTCTATCCTTTATTTTATTTGCTCTTTATTTTCCTTTATAATTTCTTCTTCTCTATTATTATCTGCGTTATTCGGATTATTGTCCTCAACTTTATTGTTATCGGTACAACGTTTTGGCCGATATGCCCTCCGGCCTTCTTCAGGTATTTCATGTCGGACTCGGGAACCTTCTCGGACTCGGGAACCTGAAATTCCTGAAATACCTGAAGAAGGCCGGAGGGCATATCGGCCGAAACGTTGTACATATAACAATAAAGTTGAGGACAATAGTCCGAATAATGCAGATAATACTAATCATCAAGCCTCATCTGAAACATTCAGAGAAATTCTTCTTTTCTGTCTCTCTCAAAGATGTTGCTATTTTAAGAATTCCAATGACAATCTATGAGACAACACATTTCTCATCTTTAGCTTTCTTCCCCTCTCCTTAACACGACCCCTTCTCTCCCATGTTTGATTCACTCTTTTCTTGTCATTCTAATTTCCTCCTCCCCCCTCATCATACTCTTCCTTGTTGCTCTCTCTCTCAAGGGTGTTGCTATTCTAATAATCCCCGTGTCCTTCTAAGAGACTTTGGGTTTCCTCTTTTTAAAACTTTCTTTCTTCCCTTTCATCTTGACACACCCTTTTCTCTCCCATGGTTTATTCGGCCTTTACTTTCCATTTTAATTTCTTCCTGTACCCCCCTCTCTCTCTCTCTCTCTCTCTCTCTCTCCTCTCTCTCTCTCTCAAAGATGTTTCTATTTTAATAATCCCCGTGTTATATCCCGAGATGTAGGAATAACAAAATGATAATAAAAACAGTGAAATATGTTTAACATATAACAATATTTGTTTTTATTATTCTCACTGACAGGGAATACAGTGGGGTGTTTTGGATAAAATTCAACGGTTTGTATCCTGTGTGTGGTCACATGTGTGTGGACACACATGGGCCCAAGTCCTTGTCTGCTGACTCTCTGTTTGTCAGACTTTATTTAACACAGGGTAGAAAATGCTTCTACCTTAAAAATGACTTAACTAGACGTGCTGACGAATGTGGTCACTAATTCAACCGTGCTGACGCACGTCCGTACAGTCCAAGACCCCAGTCCAAAGTAACATGCCAGAATTCCCATATTCGGGTTCCCGTCAGTCCCCTACTGATCAAAGGGGAGCAACTCTATTTTTGTTATGTCTACATAACTCCCCGTATCCTTCTGAGAGTTTTGCTTTTATTCTTGTTCGATCTGAAGGAAATTGCTCATTCTCATTTTGTCCAGATTTTAACTCCCATTCATCCTAGTAGATCTCACCCACTTCCTATCTTTTTCTCCTTAATCCACTTTTAGGTTTTCTTTCTTTAATTCCAATATGCCCACTCCTCTCCCTGTTTCACTCTCTCTCTCTCTCTTTCTTCCTCTCTTTCTCTCTACCTCTTTTTATTCTTCTCTATCTATCTTTGTTCCTTTCTCTTAAATATTTAAAGATTTTACTCTCTCAATTTTTCTTAGACCTTTCATTCACTTTTATTTTCACGTTCATTCTCGTTTATATGTTTCTTCTTTTTTCTCTCTGTCTCTCTCTGTCTCTCTGTCTCTCTATCTATCTTTATCTCTATGTCTCTTTGTCTGTCTGTCTGTCTTCTCTCTGTCTCTCACGCACATACACTGGTAGCTTGATTGGAACAGATATAAATAGATAGAAACTATCATTAAAAATCGAGAATATGGCCTCTTCTCCCCCTCTCCCCACTCTCTCTCTCTCGCTTACTTTCTCTATCGAAAATATTTTATCATTTTACTTTCTATATTCTTCTTAGGTCTTAGTTTTAATTTCACTTTCGCTTTTAAATTCCATTTTAATTTCTTCCTCACTCTTTTTCGGTCTCTTTCTCACCCCCCTTTATCTCTCTCTACCTTTCTCTCTCTCTCTCTCTCTCTCTCTCTCTCTCTCTCTTTCTCTATCTCAAATATTTTATCATTTTACTCTCTATATTCTTCTTAGATCTTTCAGTTTCACTTTCATTTTCCTTCCATCTTTAGTAAATTGGCCATGTTCTTCAGTTCAAGATTTCAACCACCTTCATGCTCATAACCTTTCTCATTCTTCCAGTCTTTCTTAATTCACCTTCACGTTTTTTTCTTCCTATTTGTTCTCAAGCGCCCCCCAACACTCTCCAATCACCCCCCACCCATTATTCCAAGACAATCTTTCCCAGAATTCCTGGCGCGTTTCACCCCGACAGCGTCCGTTGTTAAGAAATTGTGCATCGTGGCATGGATCACGGATGAGATGCCCGCCAGGCATTGGTGCAGCACCAATTAATGGCACATTCTTCAGCACCACAGCCTACAGCGGGCAGAGGCGAAATGAGTCTTGCAGCGAGAGTCTTGATTAGATTTCCGTATCCGGTATGTGATAAACGCACATGCGCACAAAGGCAAACGCACGTATATAGGCTATTTCGTCTATTCGGCGAGGCGATGGCTTTGTATAGAAGAAGAACGGTACACAACGCATCTGCATAAATATGGATGCAAACATTCGCGAATAAACACACTATACATCACTCCACAGATACGCAAACCTAGCATTTATATACATTTTTACTTATATTTGCGTATGAATACACACACAACACACGCTTATTCCTTTCATATTCATATATTCACGTTCGTTTTTTCTCTTTCTTATATACAAATGGGTCTCTCCATCCTCCCTCTCTCCCCCTCCCTTTCTCTCTCTCTCTCTCTCTCTCTCTCTCTCTCTCTCTCTCTCTCTATATATTATATATATATATATATATAATAACAAACCCTCTGAACAAGCAGGATGTGACAAAAGGTCAATTTATTAAGTGGAGTTTAACAGGTTTGAATTCAGTTTTCCTTCGCATAGACTGGTTGTCTAACCGAGTTTAAAGAGTCCAGTCTGCCTTACTAATATAGACATAGCTGGAGGGAGAATAGTTGGATTCATACCTTTCCCAAGGGTATTAGCGCTATGTGAAATGTAAACAGTCTCGTCTAGGATTTGCACTCGGGTCAACGCGTCTATTTCCTACGACTCTAACCATTACACCATACGCTTCCATATATATATATATATATATATATATATATATATATATATATATATATATTCAGCGTCCTTTCTTCAGATTTCAAATTTGAACAGACTGATGGACAACGACTATCACTTGCTTTTCTCGTTATCTGTGATAAAAATGTTTTACCACCTTCCATATACCAACACATGCCCTGAAGATGATCTAATTAATAGATCGAAACACTGCAGCGTCGGCAATAAACTTACCACCCAACTCATTTAAACCTGTGTTTTTTTTAATTTCTTAATATACTTCCTTTTCTTCACACACACACACACACACACACACACACCACACACACACACACATATATATATATATATATATATATATATATATATATATATATAAACTTTAAATTTGCTTCATTACAATAATTTAGTTCAACCGCATTACTGTGGCATCTTGAGTTATGAGCAAAGAGTAATATTCATGAATTTTCTCATACCTGAAGATGCCGCAGGAATGAGGTTGAAATAAATTATTGTAATGAAGCAAATTTAAAGTTTTTACTTCATTTATTGAATATCTTGCTCTGTTCGTCAACTCACTGGCTCTAGGCACATTGAACTCTAACTACGGTTTACCTGCATCACTTTGATACATGGGTCAGCATGGTCGACTTAGGCTCATCACTCATCTCTTATTATGTCCTACAGACATTAAAGAATTCTATGTCCTGGAGTAGACTGGAAAAGGCTGTTTTTTTCCGGTTCGTGGTTTAATGGCATGTCAAACACCGTGGCTTATTTAATGCAAAAGCCATCCTTGTATAAGGACCGTAGTTGAATTATTTAACATATAGCCTGGGGGATGGGTGGATTAATACCTTTCCCAATGGTATCAGGTTCAAAAGTGAATGACAGTGGCGCGACTGGAGTTAGAAGTCGCTTACTACCATGTTGCAGTTGAGTACGGATGTGGCACCTGGGAATCATATATATATATATATATATATATATATATATATATATTATATGTGTGTGTGTGTGTGTGTGTGGAGAAAAGTAGACAAACACGGTATGTTATGGAAACTGGATGTTTATTGTCGTCGCTGCAACGTTTCAGTCATTTAGACCTTTTTCAATAAACACCCAGTTTCCCTAACATCCCGTGTTTGTCTACTTTTCTGCACATATTGTCGGATTAACCTCCTCATATTTCTAACACACACACACACACACACACACATATATATATATATATATATACATATGCACCCTTGTGTAAATTAATTAAAACAAAATAAATAATTTTATTAACTTTATGATATCCGCGATCTCTCTGTGAGGCTTGTCAGTGTGTTCAATCGCAGACAATGGCCATAGGACAATTAATCCACCTTTGAGACAATTGGGTCCGGGCGTAAAAAATCTAATGCAATCACGGATGACGCAATATTTTTCAAGACCAAACACATTTCATTTTACACCCTAAATAGATTTGTATTACAGCACACCACCGCAAATGACCTAAACAAAGTAAACATTGTGAAATCGATTACACACTGTCACTTCAGTGGGTCTAAAACTGATAATATGTTGAAGGAAAGGAAAAAAATCGGCTGTTTCAAACAATTTCCACAAGGGTGTATATACAAGATGTGTCTGAAAAGTAACGGTACTGATGTCACAAAGAATTTATTTCAATTCCAAGAATAAACAAAAAAAACTATTATAAAATAGATTTCAACAAAAAAATAGTACTTCAAATTATGAAATAACCCTCTACCACCCTCAACATTCTGGATAGTGGATGTATCACATATATTGCGAGTGAATTAGATTTCAAATGAAAAAAATAGTACTTCAAATTATGAAATAACCCTCTACCACCCTCGGCATTATGGATAGTGGATGTATCAAATACTATTGGAAACAAGATTCATAAATGTGTACGTGGTTGAAGCGGTGTTGAATTCCTTTATTTCTTCCAAAGATGTTAATTCTTTTGAAAGAGGGATTAAAAAGTTCCCAAGTAGATGGACAAAGTTTATATCTAATGATGGTGACTATTTTGTTGAGCAATAAAGATTTGTCAGTAATATTTCTTTCAATTATTATTCCTAACAAAAATGGAGACAGGACTTTCCGGTACACATAATATTATAAACATTTCCATCGTCCTTTTGAAAATAAGTCTTTTTGATGTTTCTTCTGATTTTGAGGAAAAGAAAAGTCACAAACAATAAAGGGTACTGCACGCACCCGTTTTTGTTTTATTTCGTTCAGAGTCAGAGGCCTGAGAGTAATAGTGATCAAGGGGTACTCCACACTCCCGAGATCTCCAGAATTAGAACTTTACCATTATATGCAGTTTAAAGTCATTTCCAGGTCAGTAAGACCTTCAGTCACCGCCTTCTAGCACATATATGATAAAGGAGATTAGGGAGTTTGCCATACGGGCAACAGGATTGGGTTCCGTTCCTTTAAGCATCACGATTTCGCCACCCACGGACAACAGGTGGCCTCTTTCGGATGATTTTGCCTCCTTGCAGAGGTGCAGTTGGAGAATTCTACAGCCCCAGCCTGTTCGAAAATATCTTAAAGCTCTAACATTTTGGCTAGATGGAACACTAAGTCTCCTCGAGAAATACTGTTTCTCTGTAGTATCATCACTATCATTACCTACCATGACCAGGGAATACATTTCACATTGAAAAGTTTCATTTTTTCTGATATAACCTGAAATCACAGATAAATTATTGGTGTGTATAACTGCATATTTTGTTAACTGTTTTTTTTTTTCGTTAGTTTGTTTACAATCTTTTATTATTACATTTCTGAAGGAGAAAAATACTAGTAAGTAGGGAGATTGTTCCTGTATGGAGATCTTCCTCACAGACCGGAATTGTTGGATGCTTAGGGCGTTGAAAACAGGTACATTATCATCAGGAAGCAGTCACAATTTGTCCTGATACCACTTAGATCTTTTCTCACACTGAGCGAGGCATTCGCCGCAGGATCTTCTTGTAGACTTGTCGATTGACACTCCATCCCTGTGGCAGGAATTCACTCTCGACAATCCTCATCGCATCAAAGAACGTGATTAACATGAATTTGACTTTTAAATTTCACTCTCCTGATTTGTTTAACATCGCCGACTTCCGCCGATTCCTCTGATGCTTGGTTTTCGAGGTATACACAAGCTTCAACTCCCTGGAGAATAATTCGATTCATACTTTTTCCAAGGATTGTAGCACTATGTGAAATACAAACAGCTTCGTCCAGGATTTGAATTCGTCTACGTATCTATTTCCTACGACGGTAACCATTACATCCTCCAAATTTTGTTGTAAGCTTAAATATAGAGTGCGGAGTACCCGTTCATTGCCATTAACCCCAGGTCCAAACATATTTACCTTATTTTATTTCTTGTTGAAATCTAATTCACTATCAATATATTTGACAAATCCACTATCCAGAATGGCGAGGGTGGTAGAGGTTTATTTCACAATTTGAAGAACTATTTTCTTAGTTAAAATCCAATTCACGAGCAATATATATGATACATCCACTATCCAGAATGCTGAGTGTGGTAGAAGGTTATTTCACAATTTGATGAACTATTTCTTAGTTGAAATCTAATTCCCTAGCCATATATTTGGTACATCCACTATCCAGAATATCGAGGGTGGTAGATGTTTATTTCACAATTTAAAGTACTATTTCTTAGTTGAAATCTAATTCCCTAGCCATATATTTGATACATCCACTATTCAGAATGTCGAGGGTGGTAGAGATTTATTTCACAATTTGAAGTACTACTTTTTGGGTTAAAATCTAATTCCCTAGCAATATATTTGGTATATCCACTATCCAGAATGCCGTGGGTGGTAGCGGCCACTTACTTCACAATTTGAAGTACTGTTTTGAAAAACTGAAGTCCTATGAAGTTGAATGTAAAGTAATAAATTTGTTTTTGAAGCAGTTCACTTTCAATTGAGATGAAATTTTATTAACCGGACGTGCTATATATAATCAAATTGTGTAGATTATATCTTGAGAAACAAATCTAAAATTAAAGTCCATAAATATTCAACATAGGTGATAAATATGTTTTAGTGTTGGTACTAAATGTTATATGCGTAAAGCAGATCAATAAATCCGTAGCCTAATGACGAAAAAAGAAGAAAGAAAAAAAGAGAAGAAAAAAAAACATTTATATTACGCAGCATATATTTTGTTTTTCACGTTGTTCTTTGTCAACGGTCTCAATTCTCTGGTGAATATTCATCACAGTTTGAACATTAAACAGTAAATATTTCAGATTAAACTTTAGCAAATAAGTACGTGTTGGGCTATAGATTAATCGATTTAGCTTTACACAACTACAGACACACAAAGATACACACATACACACAAACACACGGACACACACACAAACACACACACACACACACACACAAACACACACACACAAACACACACACACATATATATATATATATATAGATATATATATACTAGACAAAAAGTGACTCGTTGGGTCACCCGTTAAGCTCTCGCTAGATGATTGGGATTAGGAAAAAGAGCAGGATCTGCCAAAATATCATTTGCTTTTCATTTTAAAAACGAATTATAATTCATTAAACCGATTATTTAAGGTTAAATTTTTATCAAAGTCGAAAAAGTAACATAATGAGCATCAGCAAAAAAGCAAAATAATATTACTCATATAATTTATTTTTGATACATTTAAAACAATGTTTTCGGTCAATTTCGATCAAGATGCCTGCCAAGACGCTACTTAAAATTCGTTTTTACAAAATAAATTGTAACTTTTGCGATTGAAAAAAATCACACAGGATTGTCCAATTAGACACATAACCTAGTAGATAAAGGAGTTAGGTTAAGACAGTTCTAAATGACAGTTATCTCTTGACTGCAGGTTCAATCCTGGTCAGGGGCAGCAGTAACATAGAATAATAATTAACATAGCTTAACACCTGTACCACAGCTATGGTTAGTGGAATGAGAACAGGATAATACAAATAATGGTAATCTTTGCAGAGTTCCGTCCTGGCCTCCTGCCTCAAAAACTGCTAGCCGCAGACTGCTGAAAAAACAACACCAGCTACGATAGTAGTCCGTGGCCGAAGCGGTATCACTTGAAAAAAAAGAAAAAAAAAAACTTAGGGCGTTTTTCCTGAAAACCCAACCCCAACTCCATTTAACTTAGTTAAAATTAAGTTTTATTACAAAATTTGTGGTTCTGTTTTTCTTGTGTCACCCAAATTATTCATTTATTTTCCATTAAACTAACCCTAAACCCCAATCCCAACCATAGCCCTAAACTCTAACTCAATTTTTTTACACCGCTTCGGCTACGGACTTCAATCGTAGCTGGTGTTGTTTTTTTTTCAGCAGTAACTGGCTAGCAGTTTTTGAGGCCGGATTCCAGGACAGAACTCCGCAAATATTAGCCAAATAATACTCCCAAAAATATTTTTTAGTTTTATTTTCATTTTATTTTTCGATTTTCTGTACTTATTTACTACTTGAGCAGTTTCTTTTTAAAAAATGGTACTCTTCGCGGCGAACCATCCCGCCTCCTGCCTCAAAAAACGCTAGCTGCTGAAAAAAACACTAGCTACGATTGAAGTCCGTAGACGAAGTGGTGTCACTTGCAAAAAACAAAAAACAAAACAAAAAAAAAACCCAACCAACTTAGGGCATTTTTCCCGAAAACCCAACCCCAACCCTAAACTCTAACCCCACCCCTGGTTAAAATTAACAGTTTTATTAAAAAATGTCTGGGTTCTGTTTTTTCTGGGTTAGAAAAAACAGAGCCCAAATTATTTATTTTCCCATTAAACTAACCCTAAACACCAACCCCAACCTCAAACCCAAACCCTAACCCGATTGTTTTTTAATTCAAGTAACACTGCTTCGGCTACGAACTTCAATCGTAGCTGGTGTTTTTGTTTTTCTTTCTTTTTTCTTTTACAGCAGCCACCGGCAAGCATTTTTTGAGGCAGGGGGCTGGGATGGTCCTCTGCGAAGTGTACCAAAAAAATCAAACTTTTTTCTTCTATTCACACCTTCTGTCTTTAGTGTTTTTATTTATGCAGAAAATAGTATCAATCACATGTATACACACCGATATTTTGCACCCCAAACTTGAAAAAAATCAGAAAGTTTTAAAATAAAATAAAATTTAATTCATTGCTAAATCAACACTAAAAATAATTATAATCGAATATTTCCCTGAGTTTTGGTACATTTTTTTCAAACGTGGGGGGTCAGAGTTGTATTAAAAAAACCCCGAATTGACCTAGTTAAAATTTATATAGACATTAGTTTTATTGAGGGCGGGTTTTGCTCTTCAGTCGCCTATAGAAAGGGAAAGAGGGTTATGTATAATCTAAGATAAGCGAAGGAAGTGTTGAAGGGGACGGCGTCTGCCTGCTGCCTTTACATGTCACTCCCTTTTACTGCCAGTGAAGGGGAGTGAGATGCCCTATAGAGAGTAAAAAAAGGGGGATGTATAATATAATGACAGGGAAGGGTCAAGATTTGACTTAATTGCAAATTACGACTAATTAAACCAATTAAAGTGGATTTTTTCAAACATTAAGAAATCCTAAAACTAAGGAATAATTAAAGACAAATTTCGTGGGATCAAGGTCACCAACAAAAAGCCTTAAAACCTTGAAAGCTGAAAATCTCAGCTTTAGTATAATAATAATAATAATAATAATAATAATAATAATAATATATATATATATATATATATATATATATATATATATATATATATATATATAGCTAAAACCAAACTATACATACACACATATATGATAAATATATATGGGTGTGTGATATAATAGATTAGATACACACATGCACACATACACCTGCACACCCATATATATATATAATATATATATATATATATATATATATATATATATGAGTATTGTTTTATGCACTTAGTTTGATAATCGAATAAGCGAGAAACGTAAAAAAAAAGAAAAAGAATTCATCTGAACACCGCGTGCATTAACACCAAAGCAAGTTTGTTTGATTTTAATGTTTTTTAAATACAAATTTAACGTCATAACATTACATCACGTGAACACGAATCACGTCACATAAACGTTAAACAAGCCACAGTTAAAAAAAAACAATTTTAGCTTTACAATTCCGATCGCGTGAAAACGCTTCATATAAACGCTAAAACATTACTGGTTTTTAACATCTCAACCATTGAACTCATCTGATGACTGGATTACCATGAAACTTTAAGTTATGAATGTGAAACCATAATATTACCATTGATTATATATATATATATATATATATATATATATATATATATATATATATCCCCGCTACATTAACTTGCATTTATATATATATTATATATATTATATATAATATATATATATATATATGTGTGTGTGTGTGTGTATATGTGTGTGCAAGTTAATGTAGCTGGGATATATTATATATATATGTATATATATATATTGGAAGTTTATATATATGTATAACCCAAAGTAAATAAACATACATATATATTTGTAACATATGTATGTGTTTATGTTTCTCTCTCTGTCTGTCTGTCTCCCTCTCTCTCTCTCTATATATATTTATATATATATATATATATGTGTGTGTGTGTGTGTGTGTGTGTGTAGACAAATTGTATAATATATATGCGAGTGTATATATTTTTTTTGCATGGGTCTTGACACACATGACTATGTATGGGCACTATACACACAGATATGTACACAAGCAAAATCACACACACACACACACACACACACACACACATACACACACACACGTACATACACACTCACACACACCGACATATATACATATTTATATATATATGTATGTGCGTATGTGCGAGCGGGTGTGATACGCATTGCTTTATATGAATACATTTATGTACATATATAAAGTGATTATCCCGATGTGAAAATATATTCCCATGTGCAAATTAATAATGGTTGCATAATTCATACTCTCGATTGATATCTGTCTATAAATACAAGGAGGGCGTCAAAGTCACAGTCCATTCTTAAGAATCCACAGATTGAAGCGCGCGCTCCATCGTTTTGCCTTTTATACTTATCACAAGAAAAGACTTTACGTAAACAAACCTCAAACAATCACATGGAAGCGAACAATGATAATTTTAGAAGAAATTAGAGACTTGTAGCTGGACATATTTACAAAGTGTCATTATGCTTTGTCTTGAAAGCGTACGACTATGTGGAGCTGAAAATGGAAGGCGGTTTCCAGGTATTATATTTGATACTTTCTCTCTCTCTCTGTATATATATATATATCTGTGATATCTGTATATATATATATATATATATATATATATATATATATGAGACGCGTAGAAGCATATGCATTATGTAAAATAATTTTTTTTTTCTTAAAAAGAAAGGAAAAGGGTACCCTAGTTTTGATTTAAAATCAGAAATAAATTTCTTCTTTTCGCTCAATACTCCTCAGAGAAAATTACATTGAAAGATGGTAAAAAAAAAAGTGTGGTTGAAGACAACGAATAAGACAAGAAGCAGTGAGAACAAGGAAAAAGTTTGTTCTTTTTTTAACTCTCAGAAAGAGAATTCGCAAAATATCCGAAACTTAAAACTCACGTGGGGGGGTTCGGAAATTACGGGTGCCCCCGTTCGATAAACTGAGGCTTGAAATGCCGAAAAGGAGTAGCTGTTGTGATTGTTTTTGCACGCACAGGATGGGTTGAGTGCGAGAAATGAAGAGCGACTCAAGGATTTGAAGTTGTAGTTCGCTATTGGAACTACAAAGGACTGAGAACATCGCAGGATGGTAGGAGCGGGCACAGGCAGAGTTTCTTAATAGGTGTTGTCCTATGGTGGAAGGAGTATTTAAGCCTGCAGCTGTGGGACAGTCCACATAAGGGACTGTGTGCTGAAGAGTCTGTCCAGTCGGATAGTAAGTCCAACTAATCTCAAGGATAGTATTGCCCCTCATCACAAAAGCCACCTTATCTATAAGTTTACTTGCAAATGCGAGATTTGCTACATCGGCCGTACTACCTTGAGACTGGAGTCTCGAATCAAGCAGCACATACCCTACAACATCCGTTCAGGCAACGTGGACTGTCCCACAGCTGCAGGCTTAAATACTCCTTCCACCATAGGACAACACCTATTAAGAAACTCTGCCTGTGCCCGCTCCTACCATCCTGCGATGTTCTCAGTCCTTTGTAGTTCCAATAGCGAACTACAACTTCAAATCCTTGAGTCGCTCTTCATTTCTCGCACTCAACCCATCCTGTGCGTGCAAAAACAATCACAACAGCTACTCCTTTTCGGCATTTCAAGCCTCAGTTTATCGAACGGGGCACCCGTAATTTCCGAACCCCCCCACGTGAGTTTTAAGTTTCGGATATTTTGCGAATTCTCTTTCTGAGAGTTAAAAAAAGAACAAACTTTTTTCCTTGTTCTCACTGCTTCTTGTCTTATTCGTTGTCTTCAACCACACTTTTTTTTTACCATCTTTCAATGTAATTTTCTCTGAGGAGTATTGAGCGAAAAGAAGAAATTTATTTCTGATTTTAAATCAAAACTAGGGTACCCTTTTCCTTTCTTTTTAAGAAAAAAAAATTATTTTACATAATGCATATGCTTCTACGCGTCCTCATTAAATTTTGTACTACAAATAAACTTTTTATATATTTTAAGCGTCGGTACACAAACCAACAAATCCATACCCTCAACAACTATATTAAACTCCGTGGTAAAATTAGATCTCATTACCATGCGATTCGTTTTTTAGATGAATGCATTGCGCGCCGAGTTATTCCAAAT
The DNA here is from genome assembly GCA_023376005.1 of Doryteuthis pealeii. Classification (NCBI taxonomy): domain Eukaryota; kingdom Metazoa; phylum Mollusca; class Cephalopoda; order Myopsida; family Loliginidae; genus Doryteuthis; species Doryteuthis pealeii. Next base: position 225,502 of record CM042158.1, on the reverse strand, counting down.
TCCGTCGCTCGCCGCATATCGCGTTCAAAAACCAAGTCCAGTCTCCTTATTGAAAAGGCATTTTTATTAGACCTCCGCCTTTTCCATTGTTCCAAATTTAGTGCCTTAAGACAACAATGTCGACATCTTTGGCAATCGAAAATGGATTTTTTAACCATTTTCGATACTATCCGTCTCTGCCGTTATATGGCTCTCATTAATGAGAAAATTAGTACAAATATCCTGTCCAAACAAGACTCACATTTGGCCCTCCTCACCAACCGACGATACGGGTCAACCTCGAATATTTTTGATCTTGCAATTTGCAACATGTCCAACCACCAACTTAGTGACACAGAGGAATTCATTCTTAAGCATGGCCTTGAGTTTTGCATCCCACCCGTCAAAATCAACCGGGAGAATGTCTTGTCCGAATTTGAACTGTTATACCTCCAGCTCCTCCAACACAAGCCGAAATCCAACGACTCATTGTTGGCTCTCAAAGCCCGCTTGATAGATCTTGCGCATACATACTGTGGAACAAACATTGACAAATCCGACTTTTTTTTGCGTAGGGAACATTTTCAAACTGTTAAATCCCTTCGTAATAATTATAATCTTGTTATCACCAAACCGGATAAAGGCTCTGGTGTCGTCATCCTCAACAAGAGTGACTACCACAGCAAAATGGAAACCATTCTTACTGACACAACAAAATTCAAACTAATTGGAAATATGGAAGAATTCGACCAAACTGCCAAACAAGAAAGTAACATCCAACGGGACCTTCTAATTCTATATAAAAGACATCTTCTCCCTAAATCTATTTATACTAAAATTCGCCCTGTAGGCGCTCAAAGACCCCGTCTTTATGGATTACCAAAGATCCATAAAAACAATACCCCTCTCCGTCCTATACTATCCATGATTGGATCATCCCAACATCGCCTTGCTAAATGGTTAGCACTTCTTCTACAACCTGCTGTTAATTTCTATTCTAAATTTTGTATTCCTGACTCCTTTACATTTGTTAAGACTATACAAAATCTTCCTTTGAATCTCCACCAGTCTTTCTTCTGCTCTTTCGATATCAATAGTTTATACACTAATGTCCCATTGGATGAAACCATCACTATCTGCACGGATATTTTATACCGTAGCCACCTTGACCCTCCTCCTATTCCTGAACCAGTTTTTATAAAACTGATCAACATCGCCACAAAAAATATTCAATTTAGTTTTAACAGCTGTATTTACGAACAAATTGATGGCATAGCGATGGGTAGTCCCCTTGGAGCGGCCCTGGCAAATATATTCGTTGGCTTTCAAGAAGAGGCATTATTTCACTCTAATAACCATCTCCCACTGTTCTACAAACGATATGTGGATGATACTTTTGCCATTTTCTCTACTAGATCTGAATGCAGACTATTTTTTCACCGTCTTAATAACTTACACCCTCCCTTTCTTTTACGTGTGAATTTGAGGCTAATAATTGTTTACCTTTTCTCGACGTTCTAGTGGAACGAACAGATAGTACAATTCTTACCTCTATTTACCGTAAACCTACTTTTACTGGGTCCTATACACGTTGGGGTTCCTTTTGTCCCCCTCAACGTAAAATTAACTTAATAAAAACCTTGATTCATCGAGCCTTTATGATCTGTTCCAAATCCAAACTCCAGCAGGAATTTTCCTTTATTAAAACTACGTTAATTAAGAACGGTTACCCTGAAAACTTGGTCAATGCCACTATAAGATACAAATGTGCGCAGCTTTCAACCCTTCCGAAACTTGGTCCCGAAAAATGCCCAGTCTACCTAAGACTTCCTTGGCTGGGCAAATCTTCCATTCCTCTGTTAGACAAAATTAAAAAGTCTGTCCATCGTTGCTTTAATTCCATCAATCCTCGGATAGTCCTTAAGTCCAATGTGCTGTTTCCTCCTAATCTCAAGGATAGTATTGCCCCTCATCACAAAAGCCACCTTATCTATAAGTTTACTTGCAAATGCGAGATTTGCTACATCGGCCGTACTACCTTGAGACTGGAGTCTCGAATCAAGCAGCACATACCCTACAACATCCGTTCAGGCAACGTGGACTGTCCCACAGCTGCAGGCTTAAATACTCCTTCCACCATAGGACAACACCTATTAAGAAACTCTGCCTGTGCCCGCTCCTACCATCCTGCGATGTTCTCAGTCCTTTGTAGTTCCAATAGCGAACTACAACTTCAAATCCTTGAGTCGCTCTTCATTTCTCGCACTCAACCCATCCTGTGCGTGCAAAAACAATCACAACAGCTACTCCTTTTCGGCATTTCAAGCCTCAGTTTATCGAACGGGGGCACCCGTAATTTCCGAACCCCCCCACGTGAGTTTTAAGTTTCGGATATTTTGCGAATTCTCTTTCTGAGAGTTAAAAAAAGAACAAACTTTTTTCCTTGTTCTCACTGCTTCTTGTCTTATTCGTTGTCTTCAACCACACTTTTTTTTTACCATCTTTCAATGTAATTTTCTCTGAGGAGTATTGAGCGAAAAGAAGAAATTTATTTCTGATTTTAAATCAAAACTAGGGTACCCTTTTCCTTTCTTTTTAAGAAAAAAAAAATTATTTTACATAATGCATATGCTTCTACGCGTCCTCATTAAATTTTGTACTACAAATAAACTTTTTATATATATATATATATATATATGCGTGTGTGTGTGTATATGTGTGTGTGTGTGTGTGTTTGTGTGTGTGTGTGTGTATATGTATATATGTGTGTGTGTGTGAGTGTGCGTGTATGGACCAGAAAAAGCTAGGAATTACCTTTCTAGGTTTCACTTAAACGGCTCACAGGATAATTCTGACTGATTTTCTTTTTCACACCGTCAGTTATATATATATATAAAACAAAAATTATATATATACGAGGGTGAATAAAAAAGTAATGCCATTATTTTTATTTCATGTGAAATTTATTGATAAAACTTACTGAACAATTTCCCAATTATAAATGATTATATCTTTTAAGTTCTGGAATGTTTTGTTTCTTACATTTCGGTTTTTTAGACTAATGAGTGAAATTCAAAATGGCTTCCCCCTTAGAGTTACGTAAAAAACAAAGAGCAGTGATTGAATTTCTTCTTGCTGAGGGGGGGGGGACCCCTGTGAACATTCACCGACGATTACAAAATGTTTTTGAGGACAATACTTTAGATTATAGCAATGTATGCAGATTTGTCCGTCGTCTGAGAGATGAAAAGGTTGGAACTGTGAGTGTAGCCGATAAACCCCGTTCTGGGAATCCTGCCAATAACACAAAACAAGATGCTCTGATCAGAGGAGACAGGCACATATCTCTTTATGAGATGGCAGAAAACCTTGAAGTGAGCTATGGAAGTGCTTATTAAATTGTCGAATCGTTTGAATTTTTAAAGAGAGCTGACTACCGAACGCAAGACTGACACGGTCAATGAGTGCACGGAACTCCTCGAACAAAGTCAACGAGACATCTTCTTTCGAATGCTCGTAACAGGTGATGAAACATGGGTTTATCATTATGAACCGGAATCATCAATGATACAGTCAATGGAATGGCGCTTCATAAACACACACACACGTATATATATATATATATGTATAATACTACTACCATTATTATTAGAGGAAAAATAGAGGGTCTACCATGGTTTCAATCAAATTGAAATGATTTCTTCAGGACCCTACCCTACGTTAACTAAGTCGATGTAATTCCTTTGTTAAATCAAATATATTAAAATCCTTAATTTAACTAACTAATTCCATCGACTTAGTTAGCGTAGGGTAGAGTCCTGAAGAGACCATTTCAATTTGATTGAAACCATGGTAGACACTTTATTATGACGCTTCTCTTCGTCACCACCACCGAAAAAGTTAAAGACGCAAAATTCAACTGGAAAAATCATTTTTTAGGATGCTCAATGTGTCATTCTGGTCGATTTCTTGCCAAACGGAAACACAATAAATTCTGCAGTCTACATTGAGACCCTAACGCGGCCCAGAGAAAGAATCCGACGAGTCAGACCCAATTTGCCAATCAATAATTTCTTCCTTCTGCATGGCAATACTCATCCATACACATGCATCAGGACAAGGGAGAAAATCGACTCATTCGAGTCGACAATTTTACCGCATCATCCATTCTTATCAGATTAAACCCCTTCAGACTATCATCTCTTCGGTCCCGTGAAAGAGGGTATGAGAGGCAAACACTATTCCAGGGATGACGAAGTGAAATCTGTATTGAGGAAATGGCTCAAAGAACAGTCAACAAAATTTTACGGGGCAGGGATACATGCTCTCTTTCGAAGGCGTATCATTGCTATTGAGGGAGAAGATGTGGAAAAATAGGAATGTAATCCACAGAGGACCAGTTTCATTTTGATGTATGATACATGTTCCTGTGTTGGTAATTATATCCGTCATAAGCAAAATGCCATTAATTTTTGACTCACCCTCGTATATATATATATATATATATATATATATATATATGGTCATCCACAGAAACGTGTTTCGACTTATCAAACCTCTTCAGTGTGGCTAGACATTTTGTAAGCTACCTACAGCAGGAATTGAAATCCGATCGGTTGTGTGTCAGTCCGGCACCTTAACCATTAGGCTGTCTTCACTTACAGAATGGGAAATAGATTTTAACGCTTTGTGTGTAAAGGCCGTCACAGAGTGCTCCATTCCTTATATAGAAGAGCGTCGCATTTACGCTTGAGTTGGCGGCCGTCAGCGAAATCCCCCCAGAGTGCTCAACCCTAGGTGATGGGGAGCATATATAGGGTCATCCACACACACACACACACACACACACATATATATATATATTATATATATATATATATATATATATATCACCTAAACTGAATAATTCTGACTGATTTCTTTTTTACACCGAGTTATATATGAAAAATTCTCTCTCTCTCTCTCTCTCTCTCTCTCTCTCTCTATATATATATATATATATATATATATATATATATATATATAGCTCATCCACATGCAGGGTGTTTCGACGTTTCACGTCTAATCAGTGAGGTCACGCACAGAAACTACTTTTGATCTGGAGCGAAACTCGACTGATTTTTCATCAGCCAAGTTCCTTAACCTCTCGGCTGTCTACAGTTGCCATTAAGCAGTGGTGTTTTAAATGATAACTACATACATAGGTGTATATACTTTACGATCACCAGAGAGACCAAATCCGTAAACAACAGACGATCATTGCTTTATTTCGCTGGTAATTAGTGAAAGTCAATTAAAGTTGCTCCATCTTTCTATCTATCATGTTATATCAAGTGAACATCAAGAATGTTTAGCATCTGTAGAACAATCCTTTTTGGATAAAACAATATTCAGAAATATTATAACAACGATTGTATAAACAAACAGAATAACCTTAATCAGAATCCTATACAACTAGCTACAAAATGTACATCCCCAACTGACATATAAAAACCAATATGGACGAATGTTAGAAAGTACGAAGCGTTTTTTTTTCTACACGACTTGCAGAAAAATAGGTGCATAACGAGCGAAATCAACGAAGCTGCTTATGAAATTTTCCTCTAAAAGTGAAAAACGTGTTTGATTGTTTTGAGTATGAATGTTCAGAAACTAAAGCAATGAACGACGTTTACATCATTTCGTTTAGTGTGCCAAGCACAGGTGACGCCACAAAAAATAATTGACATACACCGTTATGGTTGAAATTAAAACCATAGACGATGCCAATTCATCGATAGCCAACAGCCAGAAGGAAATTACTTGACAACGAAGAATGTTGTATCGCTCTCTTGTGTTGTGTTGCAACTCATCGAAGAAGTTGAGGATGAAACTATGAAACAATTGATTGTTCTTTGAATAATAATCGGCGCAAAAGTCAATTTCAAGAGAATTCGATTAAGACATTTATGTATGTATGTATGTATGTATGTATCTCAGTCAGTTCATTATATCTATCTATCTATCTATCTATCTTAATATGTTCATATCTATCTATCTATCTATCTATCTATCTCAGTCAATTCATTATCTATCTATCTCAGTCAGTTCATTATATCTATCTATCTATCTATCTATCTATCTATCTTAATATGTTCATATCTATCTATCTATCTCAATATATTCATATCTATCTATCTATCTCAATATATTCATATCTATCTATCTATCTATCTATATATCTATATATCTATATATCTATCTCAGTCAGTTCATTATATCGATCTATCTATTTATTTATCTTAATATATTCATATCTATCTATCTATCTATCCATCTATCTTAATATGTTCATATCTATCTATCTATCTATCTATCTATCTATCTCAGTCAAGTCATTATCTATCTATCTATCTGTCTATCTATCTATCTCAGTCAGTTCATTCTATCTATCTATCTATCTATCTATCTATCTATCTATCTTAATATTTTCATCTCTATCTATCTATCTCAGTCAATTCTATCTATCTATCTATCTATCTATCTATCTATCTTCTATCTATCTATCAAGCAAGCTATCTCAGTCACTTCATTGTATCTATCTATCTATCTATCTATCTATCTATATGTATCTCAGTCAATTCATTATCTATCTATCTATCTATCTATCTATCTATCTGGCAAGCTATCTCAGTCAATCCATTAAGTCTAGCTATTTATCAATCTTTCTCTCTATCCATCTATCTATCTATCTATCTCGATCTGTTCATATATGTATGCATATATGTATCTATTTACCTATCTCTCTGATTCTTTTTAGATGCAATTATGTATGTTTATATTTAAATGTTAATTCACACATACATACGTACACATACACACACACACACACACACACACACAGATAATATATAATATATATATATATATATATATATATATATATATATATATATATATATATATATCAGCATATTCATTAACTATCTATCTGTCTGTCTGTGTCTGCTCATATATTTTTCTACTTCTTATTAATTGTGTCTGCTATTTTGATTTAAGTTATTTTCTCTCATATGATTGTCATAGACTTTTTCAGAGACATTGTTAATTTACAGAATGTGGAAAATTGGAGCCAAATTTTTGAGAGACATTTTGCAAATACCGTTAAAGTAATTAATTTGCTAAATTTATTTATTTCCCATTCTATATATCAATCATGTGTATGTATGTATGTATGTATGTATGTATGTATGTTTTTCTTCTAACACAGTTTGCAAACACAAAACGTTTATATGTATATGTTTGCTCGTTGTGTCATTCAATAAATATGGGAACATTTTTTGAAAGAAGCAAAATAACTTTTTTAAAGAATTTTTCCATAAATTTAAACACTTCATTGTTCAGAATTGGTGGCCATTTTTAGTCTGCAGGTGAGAGCACTTTACAATGAAGGTCCCTTATGTCATTAAGTTCGATCCGTGTTGCGTAGTATCCTGTAATGCTTATCCATTGGTTCATGTATCCCAGACCGCCCTACTATTTATCCATAACTGGAGAGAGAGAGAGAGAGAGAGAGAGAGAGAGAGAGAGAGCGAGAGAGAGAGAGAGAGAGAGAGAGAGAGAGAGAGAGAGAGAGAGTAGTTGGATGCATATCTTTCCCGTCCAAGATTTGAACTCTGGTCGACGAAGAAATAACAGTAATAAATTTTATTTTTTACTTCATATGTTAACAAAAAACTTAGATTAGGAAAATTATGCATTGAAAGACAGGAGTGATGGAAAAGTAAGTTTCAGTTGTTCTGTTTCTTAATTATCCCCCCACCTTGGTTTCAAATCTTTTTAATCTGCATTCTTATTTAGTTTTATAAACCTTTTTAATTTGATGTAATATTTTATTACATTCATACTTAAATAATTGCACCAGGAAAGTGAATATATTTGCTCGTGTATATATATATATATATATATATATATATATATATATATATATAAAGACATATATATATATATATATATATATATATATATAAGACATATATATATATATATATAATAAGACAATATATATGATAAGATATTTATAATAAGATATATATATATATATATATATATATATATATATATATATAAAAGGTTTTTTTATAGTTTGCTTGAAGCATTGGAAGCATTATAATAATGTTTTTAAAATAGAAATTAGAAGGCAATTGACAATGCAATGGAATAGCTGATGAAAATGATGTTTATTTACCTTTTTTTCCTGAATTTATAGTAAAAGAATTAAAAGAATTTCGAAGATCCATATTTGAAACTGCATGTGCGCACGCATGAACGGGCCGACGATTCACCACAGAAAAACCCGAACATTTTCAAACATCCGGCGTTCCTTCAACTTAATAAACAACAAACGTTTACGCCAGCGCCGTAAGATAAGTACTAAAAAAACACAAGTACTTCTAAAACCTCTGAAGATGGGATTTATCCCAAAACTATTCAGGAAAAAAAGGTAAATAAACATCATTTTCAACACCTATTCCATTGCATTGTCAATTGCCTTATAATTTCTATTTATATATATATATATATATATATATATATATATATATATATATATACCAACCCTCCGCCCGAGCAGGATGCGACACAAGGTCAATTTCTTAAACTGAGTTTAACAGGTTTGAATTCAGAGTTTTCCTTCTCCTAGACTGGTTACCTAGCCATGGTTAAAGAGCCCACTCTGCCCTGCTATTTACCCGTAGCTGGAGGATGAATTGGATTCATACCTTTCATAAGGGTATTAGCGCCATGTGAAATACAAACAGCTTAGTCCAGAAATCGAACTCGGGTCGACGAGTTCATTTCCTACGACTCTCACCATTACACGACGCGCCATTATTTGCTAGTATATATAAGTACACAGGAAGATACCGAGAAAAAACAAACATTTCTAGATAAGATATACATGGCGATTTATGAGTGATATATTCAAGAGAACAACGATGGAAATACGGCTGTAAAGAAGGCAAACACAATGAAATAGATCCAAGGCGTGTCCGAGCAATGAAAAGTGTTTAATGAAATCCAAACTAGGGAGGGAAAGAAAAAGAAAAGGCCTCAGACGCTGATCGCCATCTTCTGAAATCAATGGCGTCCTCTGATCTTTTGAGGAGGCGGTGAAGGCGGGAAAAAAAGAACTGTCTGGCCTTTTGATGTTGGCCTTCAGCTCATCAGTGTACAACCAGGCGAGACGACCAATCCTAACCCGGGGTTATTTCATTTGAGCAAATATTGTTCGTCAACTAATTTGCCGTCTTGCGTGTGAGTGGCTGTTCGGATATGTGCAAGGACGTGCACACACAGACACACACACACAGACACACATACACACACATATATATAGGGGATCATCAAAATCTTAGGGTAGGTCGATTTTTCACTTTTTAAAAATATCAAATTGTCCATCTATGCGAAAGTTGTGTGTTAATATCTTTTACTTGCACCATTATTTAAGGAAATAGCATCAAAGATCGTATACCATCTCTCTCTCTCTCTATTTCTCTCTCTCTCTCTCTCTCTCTCTCTCTATATATATATATATATATATATATATATATATATATATATATATATATTAAAGAAACCTAATGAAACTAAACAAGAATGTAAATAAAATGATTTGAAACAGGAGGGTATAATCGAAAAATAGAACAACTGAAACTTACTTTTCAATAACTTCCGTCTTTCATTGCTAAATTTTCCTAATTCAACCATTTAGTTAAAATAGGAAATAAAGAATAAAATTACGATTATTTCTTCTTGTTAATGAATCTATTCCCGTGAGTATTGCTCATATCTATTAAAATAAAAGCAAACAATTAGAAATCAATAATACCAAGTACATATTTATTAAAATCAAAATTTTAAATATCAATATGTAAATTAGCTTCCCCGTTCACATTATAAACCGTTATTTTGTTTATATAAATATATATGAATACAATTGCATGTTATTAGTATGCAGCCCCGCCCAACGGGTGGGGATTGCTATAATTAACGGCGTCGATCCCAGGGGGCCATCCCCCCAGGCAACACCTGTCCCCTTGATTTAAAGGGGCAGGGCTGGGTTTATTGCCCAGTGCCTGAGGCGCCCCCCTTGAGAGGGAATGCCGACGGGATCGACGCAATTTTTCAACTGCCATTCCATGGGCTTCGGCTCGTGGGTGGTCCCACGTTAATAGGGACTTTGTGCCTGACCCGTACAAGTGGGGTACGCGGTAAATATCATCCCCCCAGACAACACCTGCCCCCTTGATTTAAAGGGGCAGGGCTGGGTTTATTGCCCAGCGCCTGAGGCGCCCCCTTGAGGGGGAATGCCGACGGGATCGACGCAATTTTTCACCTGCCACCCATGAGCTTCGGTTTGTGGGTGGTCCCACGTTAATAGGGCCTTTGTGCCTAACCCGTACAAGTGGGGTACGAGGTAAATACAATGTAAACCCGCCCCTCGTGGTTAATAGCGTCGATCCCAAGGGGCTATCCCCCCACGCAATACCTTCCCCCTTGACTTAAATGGGCAGAGCTGGTTTTATTGCCCAGTGCCTGAGGCGCCCCCTTTGAGGGGGAATGCCGAGGGGATCGACGCAATTTTTGTTCTTTCCCACCCATGAGCTTCAGCTTGTGGGTAGTTCCACATTAATAATGCCTTGTCCCTAACCCGTACACGTGGGGTAAGTGATAAATATCTAGTATGTAGATATGGTCAACAGTGTTAATACTGTAACCCAATTTTATTAATAATTAGGCTTTGAATAAAAGTAAAATCATGGAGAATCTGACGTAAATAACTAAGGGAATTGTGATTTAAGTAGTAATATAGTTTCAGTTACAGACAGAAAAAAACTCCATTATAATAAGATGTGTTTATTTTAAAAAACCTAATATCATTTACAGGTGATTTAGTTATTGAGTGTAAGACTAAAACTTTTCGACTTTCGAGGCAACACATTCTGAGAGTGTTTCTAACCGGGTGATTTTAATAAGTGAATAAATAAATGTGAAACGATTGGCTGCCACAAACATGTTTGTCACTTGTTTGTTGAAAGCAAATATTGCACAACAACTTTTTTATTTTATTTTGTATCGTTGATATTTTGGAAAAAGCGATTTTACATTGATAGATTGTGTTTTATGTCACAGATTAATCGAAGGTTCAAGGGTTTCTTACTTGATCTCGATGACAGAACAACAGACAAATACGTTGTGGAGGTGCGTGGTGTAATGGTTAGATTCATAGGAAATGGATTTGTCGATGCGAGTTCAAATCCCGGACGAGGCTGTTTACATCTAATACCCTTGGGAAAGTTATAAGTCCAATTCTCCCTCCAGCTATGGATAAATAGTAGGACAGACCGGTCTCTTTAACCTTGGTTAGGCAACCAGTCTAGGAGAAGGACAACTCTAAATTAAAACCTATTAAACCCCTCTTGGAGTAGTCACTACTAGAATAGACTCAGTCCTAATTAGTGATCTATTTTGCTAATTTCAACCAATCAAATCTAATAAATTTCAACGCAAAATTTTCTGAGCCAAAATATCAGCTTATATAAGTAGATTTCGATATTCTCGAACATTTCTTCCGCTAGATCACTGATGTTAATTTGAGATAAGCAAACTTATTTATTTAGACGAGTGACCAACGTTTAGCAGGAGATGCTGTTCGCAATCTAAGATTTATGTGCCGTATTGAGCTAAGTTTAATAAATAATAACTCTATTTTCGTCCCGTTAGATCCTCGAAGATCCATTACAACTGTGAAACGAGTTCGATCATCGCTCAATTCCCATACATTCAATCTTATGTCACATTCTATCCGTGGTGAACGGGTTGGGCAAATACCTACAAAAATAATTGTAAATATTGTTAACAATTGTAAAATAAACGACTTACATTGAAGACATCTTTAAAACAACGGTTCTCGCTTGATTACCGAAGTTCAACTTCGATGACCCTGTTTTATTTTTTAGACGAGTGGCCACTTTAAAATAACAGGAGGAACGGTAAGTAACCTAAAGCCTCTATATCGTAATTAGCTTATAAATAAAAAAATCTATTCAGTATGCAAAGTTTTAAGATACATTTAATTGCTTATTCTAATTCTTAGATTATTCATCTCTCTGTATCCCCCCCCCTCTCTCTCTCTCTGTCTAATATATATATATATATATATATATATATATATATATATATATATATATATATATATATTATTAGTAAAATAGATCACTAATTAGTACTGAGCCTATTCTAGTAGAGACCACCCCGAGCGGAGATTAACAGGTTTCAGAGTTTTCCTTCTAGATTGATTACCTAACTAAGGTTAAATAGCCCAGTCTGCCCTACTATTTACCCATAGCTAGAGGGAGAATTGGATTAATACATTTCCCAAGGGTATTCGTGGTATGTGAACTGTAGCTTCGTCCAGGATTTGAACTCGGGTCGACAATCCATTCCTACGACTCTAACCATATATCTCTAACATATATCTCCGAGGCTCATTCAATAAATAAGGTGAGTTTTCCCAAGGAAATCAATTGTGAGTGATACTTCCATGTTACAGAATACTGCCAGCCGGATGTTCTTCACTGGCTGCTTTGCTATGTTTTCATTATCGGAGAGTCAGTGTCGACTGTCTTTTCGACTCAAGTTAAGCTGCAACGAGCCTGCTAATTGTCTCAGACGAGTGACCACTTAAGATTACCGGAAAGTAGTGAAAGCAGCCTAAGGTCCCTATGCCGTAATTTGCTTATGTTTCTAAATAAAATAATCTATTCTTGTATGTTAAAAAGTTTAACCAATGTGTTTTGATGCTTTTGTTTATTGTAAATCTTAGTCCTTTCTATCTATCTATCTATCTATCTATCTACGAAGCTCATTTAATTAATACGACCAAAGGAGTGAACAACACCAAGCACTGTTTACAGCTGAACCTTTTTTTCAAGGAAATCAATCGAAATGTATCCTTCCATCTCCCTGAATATTGCCAGCAAGACTTTCTTTACTTACAGTTGCACCTAAAACTTTTCCTTTACCAGTAGAGTCACTGTGATTACATTTCATGGACCGTCTTTTCGACTCACGTTAAACTATTATGAGTATGTTCATTTGCTAAGATGGGTGACCACTTTAGATTAGCAGGGTGTACTGTAGGCAACCCAATGTCTTTCTGTCGTAATTAGCTTAAGTTTATAAATAACAAATCTATTCTTGTGTTCTAAAAGCGTGAACAAAGTGTTTAGATGGATTTGTTTGTTTATTGTAAATCTTAGACTTTTCAATCTATCTATCTATCTATCTATCTATCTATCTACAAAGCTCATTCAATTAATAAGACCAAATGGGTGAACCACAACAAGCACTGTTTACAGTTGCACCTTTTTTCAAGGTAATCAATAGAGATGTATCCTTCCATGTCCCTAAATATTGCCAGCAAGACTTTCTTTACTTACAGTTGCACCCAACACTTTTTCTTTACCAGTAGAATCAGTGTGATTACAATCCTTGGACTGTCTTTTCAAGTTAAGCTACTATGATCCTGTTCATTTTCTAAAACGAGTGACCCCTTTAGATCAACAGGAGGTACAGTAAGCAACCCAAGGTCTCTTTGTTGTACTTAGCTTAAGTTTATAAATAACAAATCTATTGTTGTCTGCTAAAAGCGTAAGCAAAGTTTTAAGATAGATTTGTTTGTTTTTGAGTGTCTTGAATATTTTGATCTGTTCCAGAAGAAGGATCAATAAAACATCTAGTCTTTTCTTGTGTAAATGAGTTTTATGTAAATTGTCGAAAAGTAAACCAAACACAAAATCCATAATCACGTTGATTGTTTAAAAGATGCCATTATCATTTAATGGTTTTTCCGCAGAGAATTTCATTTGCCAACACCTCAAATTCGAAATGTCTCTCAAAATTGTTTTAAATGCAGCAAAAAGCTCTCAGAGAAAGAAATAAAGATGCCTTTTGTTCTATCTTGATTCGTATCTACATTAGTCGGTTCTTATCTATATATCTATTTGATCTTTTTCTTTAGTTGTCCAGGTATCTATCTATCTTGCTTTTTTCTCCATTATTCGGTCTTTCTTTCTTTTTTCTGCCCTCCCACTGAATCTATCTCTTTCTCTCTCTCTCAATATATATATAATATATATATATATATATATATATATATATATATATATATATATATATGTGTGTGTGTGTGTGTGTGTGTGTGTGTTTAAAAAGAAACAATGGAAACATCTCACTAGTTTCACACCTGACGATGGCTGAAAGCTCTCATGGTAAAATCTTTGGTGGATTCATACATCTATTCCAACCGGATAAAATGATGGCCAGACAGTTGCATAGGATCGAACAAAAACTTGTCAGACAAGAATTTTCCGTTGAGTTCAACAAAACACACACACACACACACACACACACACACATATATATATATATATATATATATATATATATATATATGCCCCCCCCCCCACACACACACATATTTAAAATAATTAACAGTTCTGAACTTCTGGACGCTAACGTTCAAACTTAACGGGCAGATGAATAAAGTCTTGATCTATACTTCAAAACAGTTGTCTCTTGTTATTTCTCTTCATCACCTCATTCCATATTCCCTAAGTCTGTGTGTGTGTGTGTGTGTGTGTGTGTGTGTGTGGCATGACCTCCCTTATCTCTCGAGCTATGGGTTAAACAGCACCACTACTGTTCTTCTACAAGGATGGCTTTGAAATTAACCCACGAATGTTGACATTCTATTAAACAAAAAAATTGATTGCGAAACCAGGTTTCGTATCATTTTGCAACGGAAAACCACACGAAACGATACGAATTTAATTTCTAAACAGATGTAATTGTCCCATAGATGGGACCCTGACAGGTACTACCAGCCCAGGATGTCAGAGAAGAACTAAGAGTTATCACAATGAACAAGTAATCTACATTCCCCAGATCTCCAGAACTGGAACCTCACCATCGGATGCAGTTTAGTGTAATACACAGGAAACCCTTTGATTACACCGTAGGAGATTCAGTAATCCCACATATTCCAAATAGAGAATCCATTTTTAAAGGGTTTTTTTATGATTTGAAATGAATGTAAAAATTACAGAGGTCCTATCAATGCTATTTTCTATCCGAAAATGTTTTCTCTGATGTATATGATAAATCGGGTCTTTTCGAGAAGACTTATGAGAAAACACTTTACTTGAATGCGGCAAATTATCATGTGAATCCTCTCAACATTCGTATCAACGACATTCGACTCTTGGGGAATTCTTCCCCGAGAACCGGTAAACAAATTGTCCGGCAACACAACAGATGTTTACGCTCTGAATCGAAGTTTAAATGAGCGTTGGATTCGATATTTTCTGTGCGCATTTTTCAAGTTCAAATACAGCGACGCTAAGGTCAAATGGGTTCAAATGGTTGAATGAGTAGGAAATAATGTTTATTTGAATCTAACTGACTAAATAAATGCCGGAGT
>CM042158.1:187500-205000 GCA_023376005.1 Doryteuthis pealeii | reverse complement strand
TATATATATTTATATATATAGCACTCATATAATATATATATATATATATATATATATATATATATATATATATATTATGGACTCTCTCGTCGATTTTCGACTCATAAGGGTTCACACACACAATGAACATCTACACACAGATTTGTTTATAGTGGTGAAGGCTTGTGTTGGACCATCCACACAGTCGATAGGAAAGAATTGGTGCATCAAGGGTTGCAACAAACCCAATTAACGAACGACCTCAGGAATTTTGAATTCAGAGTTATCCCTCTCCTAGACTGGTTACCTACCCAAAACTGAAGGGTCCAGTCTGCCCTACTATTTAACCCATAGCTGGAGGGAGAATATATGGATTCATACCTTTCCCAAGGGTATTAGCGCTATGTGAAATGCCAACAGCTTCGTCTAGGAATTGAACTCGAATCAACGAGTCCATTTTCCACGACTCTAACCACTAGCCCACGCTCCTCCATAATAAATAAACACACACACACACACACACACACACACACACACACACATACATATATATATATATATATATATATATAATCGCCGGTGTACCAATAAGTTTATTCCCTTATGAAATAATCTCTTTCTCTCTCTCTCTCTCTCTCTCTCTCTCTCTCTCTATATATATATATATATATATATATATATATAGCACTCACATATATATATATATGTATATATATATATATATATATATATATATATATATATATATATATACTCATATATATATATATATATATATATATATATATATATATATATATATGTATTTTGGAAGCAAGTTATTATCTCGGCAAGTATTGTTAAAAACTATGTAATATTTCTTTTTCATGATCTTTATCTGAATTTCTTTTAGTCGTCTAGTTATCTTTCTTAGATTCAGGATCCATCAGTTGATATAGGAAGTGTCCCATATTCTTTCAACCTTTTTAGTCGGTCATCATTAGGCGATTCTTGGTTGTAGGGTGTTAGCTATTTTTTTCGTTTTTTTTTATCTATTGCATTTTCAAATTAGGAGAGTCTATTACTTTTCATAGGGTTGCCAAGAACTACAAAAACTCTAACACACTACATCATACAATTCCCTGATGACGACCGACGAAACGGTTGAAAGTGCTAGGGTAAAGAATACGGGACAATTCCTGTATCAGCTGGAACCCGATCTAAGAAAAATAACTAGACGACAAGAAAAAAAATTCAGAGGAAGGTCATGAAAAAGAAATATGTTTTTTAACAATATTGCACACACACACACACACACACACACACACACACACACACACACACATATATATATATATATATATATATATATATATATATGTGTGTGTGTGTGTGTGTGTGTGTGTGTTGCGACATATTTAAAAGTACTGATTACAGTCAACGAAGTGCTAGTACCTGCTAGTCCCATATATACAAGCAGCTGAATATGTGTTAACAAAATTGTGTTTTAAAAATGAGTTAAAAACAAAAATTTCCAATAGCCATCAAGAAGGAATGAACCTTATACGCAAATATAGGGCATCTAGCGACGATCGAACTCGCTATTAAGTAGTAATGGATCTGCAAGACTAGCTTGCAAATAATTACACTTCGATTGTACGCCAAGTAGTAATGGATCTGCAAGTCTAGATCCTTAACCATTTTACCACGATGCGACGGCCTCATGGGAACACTTAATAGCTGGTTTACGGACCGCCAACCACGGCCAAACAGGTGGTCCCATGGGGGGAGGTTTTGCTCATCTGAACAGGTGCAGTGGTCGTTATCTACAGTCCCAGCGGACGAGGCGGTCCACGCTTTTGATGAAGACTGTGATATTAATACTCTATCTACAATTTTATCTAATTAAACTTGACTTCTTTATATATGCGTGCTAAAAGTAAAATTCATGAAAGGGAATGGATGTCATCTCAAAGAATACGGACAGTATAAGATTCATTCGGATATATTTAACTGGAATATGAATTTCATTATGGAACTCCTGCAAAGAAAAGTCCACAAACCCCACGGGGAATTCATTGACAATACGAAACTTTCAAATTCGAACTCAGAGAAAGCACACACGCACATACACATACACATGCACACACACACACACACACACACACATGAATACACAAATACATTGAGACAGCAAGTTTAAATTCTCTCTCTAACTCACTCTCTATTTCTATCTCACACCCACACACATATATATACATGTGTGTGTGTGTGTGTGTGTGTGTGTAGGTGTGTATATATATATTAATACATATATATGTGTGTGTATGTGTAAATGTGTGGAACTCGTACAAACTCACAGAACGCACACACGCACATACATGCAAAGAGACAGTCAAGGATAAACTCTTTCTCTCACTTATTCTATCTTTCTCACTCATTCTCTCTCTCTCTCTATCTCACACTCTCAAATATATCTATCTATCTATCTCTCTCTCTCTCTCTCTCTCTCTATATATATATATATATATATATATATATACACATATATATATAGTAAGTCGATAGAGTTGCCTAAAGTTGGTATCAGCCAGACAGCGAGGGAGTCTATCCCCTTTTCACTAGCGCTAGATCAGGGAGAGAGTGTTTGCGTCTGAGGTGGAGCGCCACACCCACCATCAGCTCACCAATTTACCGCACAGTTCCTGTGTTACTCATGCATGAGGGCCAGTATTTTATCCGGAACTTTACCGACTGAGCTAAACCGGCCCTAGAGAGAGAGAGAGAGAGAGAGAGAGAGAGAGAGAGAGAAGAGAGAGAGAGAGAGAGAGAAGGGGTAGACAAACACGGGATGTTGTAGAAAAATGGATGTTTATTGTAGGTAGTGATGTTGTAACGTTTCGGTCTGTTAGACCTTCTTCAGGACGTTGGATAGAGTTCTTGCTTCAATGGTGAACATTTTCATACTGAATTGAAGCAAGAACTCAATTTAAAGTCCTGAAAAAGGTGTAACAGACCGAAATGTTACTACGTCGATATCATTACCTACAATAAACATCCGTTTTCTAACATCCCGTGTTTGTCTACCTTTCTCCACATACTGTCGAATTGATTTCCTCAATATCATTGATAGAATAGTTATATCTAAATTAAGGTAGTGTGGAGATGGACTCGATGGCGCCTGGTTACTGACAGTTTCTAGACTATGCGATCTTCAGACCAAGTCCGAAGAATGCATAGGCTAAGAAGAAAACCTAAATACAAGCTAATCACTAAATACTTGTTCGTCATTTTTAATACAACATTCCTACAAAAAGATCTGCTGCCTTCACCGAAATAAACATAGACTTCTAGATTGTACATAACTCTATATTAAAATAAGTCTCAACACAAACCATACTTGTATTAGCTTGGAGAAGATATTAATGAATACGAAACACGTGTCGCGCATGCTGAAATAAATAGAAAAGAATTGAAATCATTCTGTGGATCATTTTTAGTATAAAATATTCATTCTCTCTTCTTGGATGTACAACATTTTTTACACATGCATATACAGATACACATGTTACATAATTCATAGGTTGACAGTGAATGATGTAAGTAGCGTAGTATAAATTTTCAAATTGAGTTCATTAGAAATTCAAATCGGGGAGTTGGGTAGAACTGCAGATGATTGACAATATGGTAACCTCCTCTTGCCCCCCCCCCGAAACACGTAGCACTAGAAGCGTGTGACAGTTTTTTTAATTTTTTTTTTTAGTTGCGACTAGAAAGTCAGTATGAGAGCACGCAGAGGTTCGCTCGCTCTGTAATGTCGCCTCTCACCGCCCGGTTTTGGGCTGGGTTTGTTTTTAATAAAAACTAAAACAAACAAACAACAAAATCTTGATTGATTATTAATTAACAATCAGGAAATTTACGGAATCCCAACCCGAACAGAAAATACATCAACCCCAGAAAAAAGCCCAACAGCAGAGACCACCAGAGTAAGAATCAGCTTTACAATAGATGGCGGCCGATCAAGTTGACAAGAGAGAACAAGTTAGAACCAATTTATCATCCTCTCATCCTCTCTGTCTCTGTCTCTGTCTCTCTCGCACGAGCTATTTATACACCCAATGTTAAGGGGTATATAACACACATGCAGAATATTATATAAACTAGCAACAACAAAAAGAACCCCCTTCTGGCGGTGTAAAACTTAATTTAGTAAAGATTCAATGTCAAAGGGTTTGTATCATAAGTAAGCAAAATCTTCAAATTTATTAAAGGAGAAAAAATTTAAACCAATTTGAAATTGAAACTTGATTCTGTCCCCCTCAAACAAAATATTGCGAGCATCTATTAATTATTAATTATTTTGAATAATTTTCACATAATTTTTACACAAAATTGTAGATATTTATTCGTAAAATTTTTTAATCAACTTTTTATTACTGAAAAAAAAAGGTGAGAGTAAAAAACAACTTTTAAAATTTCTTACTCAAATTTTGAGTGTATATAACACAAGAATATTGTGACATAAGCTGTGACGTAGTTTTCGTTACAGACAGAAACACACCCAATCTCCATGATTAATAGATATGTGTATGTGTGTGCAAACACGCATTATATATATATATATATATATATATATGTGTGTGTGTGTGTGTGTGTGTGTGTGTGTCTTCTTGTATATAAAGAGAAATATTCAAGCGGGTCTGAAGTTATTCAGCCAAAAGTCGAGTCTGTATCATTTGCATAGGCATCCATAATACATAAACATATCGCTTTTCAAACAGCCACAAATAACTCACGTCATTGTCTCCCTATGTAGAATTATTCCAACTTCACAACTCCAACAAAACTACTTAAACACTTAATAAGAGTTTCAGAAAGAAAATAAAAATTTTGATATTAAACAAATTTGGGAACTTCTTTCTTTTTTTTTTTTTCGAAAACTCGAGTTTTAATTTCTTTTCGTCTTCAGGATTTTAACAAGAATAATTAGAAAATTTGCAAGGTTGTCGCAAATTTCCTGACTATCACCTTTTTTTTCTTTTGAGATATATTTAATGGTCTTTTTTTAACCTAAGAAGTATTTGATATGACATCTTTCCATCTTTATTATTTTCTCAATTCCTGTGACTTAAGTGGCACTTAAAATCCATCCATCACATTCACATATTCACACAAATATACATACACATTACATATGTACACGCATATACAAATATATTCTATTTCTTTTCTCTTGTTTTTAGTTGCACATACACAAACACCGCCGGATAGATGATAGAAGAATCCCGAGTTATCCCGAGGGACATCGTCTATGCAAAGTTTTCATCTTGTAAAAGACAGATTGATCGTCCCCAGCAGCGGGACATAATAAAGAATCACTTTTTGTTTGTTGGAATATTTCAATGTTTCATTTTTGTTTATATATTAAAAAAAAATATTATACAATTTTTTTTGTAACCTTCACCTTTATTATTATACTAGAAGTGGCTACCCGGCGTCGCCAGGGTAGAGGGGGATTTTTTAAAGTTAGTCTCGCAGATCCATTATTATTAAATTGTGAGTTGGATCCCCGCTGGATGCCCCATTAAAATTCATACGTAAAAAAAACTTGCGTTGATTGAGTCACTCTGAAAATAGAAATTTATGTCTACAATATCAAATGGAAAAATTCCATGTTGCTATGATTTAAATTTTATTTTTGAGATATCTTCATGAATTTAAATCAAATCTTCATTATTTTTGTTCAAAATCCAATCCCTGGTGATATTTGATGTGTATATCTATTTACTCTGATGTTAATTGTTTATTTTCGAAGTTTCATCCGGACATACAGATTCACACAACTGCCCTTTATATATGTATAGCTAAACTATTACTTTAAGGGGTACCAACTCGTATCAAATTTTTTCATGGTTTTGTGTATATAAAATGTTGAGAACCACTTTTTGTTTTTTTGTAATATTTCATCTTTTCAATATGTTTCATTTTTGTTTAATCATTATCAAAGATTGATTATGCAAACTAACAAAAATAAATGCATTATTAACATGGGTTGTTTTGAGGCAAATCGAACTTAGATTTTCATAGAGACATCGTTAATGATTTTGACTATAGATAAGACTCTCATTTATAAACTTAAATTTCTGAAGGGTATTGCGATGTAAGCAGTAACGTAGTTTCGGTTACAGACAGATAAACACCGAATCTCCATTACAATAAGATTTGTTCCGATCACCTTCACTTTTATTTTTGCATAAATTATTAATCTAGTGAGTGCGAGAACATATTAAATGTTTTAGGGCTGCTGGGCATATGTTACATAATTCATAAGCAGCTTATGATTTATGTACGTACCTGTAGTTATAATATTTGAATAAAGTTTATTAGAGTCAGAAGAACGGGATTTCAGTTGAAAGTTACCATGGCCGATGATTGACAACTGGTGACATTCTGCTGACCTTCCGTTAGAAAGCGCGCGATTAGGTTTGAGATAGTTTTAGATTAGATGCGACTAGACCTTCGAGTAGCGTGGACGTTGATTTCAGCTCTCGGTGTCGCTCTCCCACCGCGGCGTCTGAAGATGGGCTGGATTGTTGTAATAAAGCTTTATCAGAAAACATCCAAGAATTATTAATTGATTATTAGAAACAAGAAATGACAAGTTCAACAACAAAAGAAGAACAAACTCAAAAAGCCAAAAAGCCATGAAGAGAAAACAGTCCAACAAGAGAACATGGGGGTCGACCGAGTTAGACGAAGTAAGAAGATTTTGTTTTGTTTTGTTTTGTTTTACGGCATATCAACCTCAGTGGGTCATTTAATGCCGATAAAGTTTTGAAATAAATCAATTCTTAATGGATAATACAATTTTTTTTTATGAATACATTTTTGTATTTAACCCATAGATGGGACCCTAACAGGTACTACCACTCCGGGTCAGAGTGGACCAGGGAGCAATGGTGATGAAGGGGTGCTCCACATTCTCAAAACCTCCAAAACTGGAACCTCACCATCAGATAGAGTTTAACGTCATTCCCAGGACACGTAGACCCGCAGCCACCGCCTTCTAGCACCCATATGATAAAAAGGGGTTGGGGGTTGGGGCTTGCCATAAGGGCAATAGGGTTGGGAAAATCATATAGGTGCTAGGGCTTGACGTGACCAGCCGAGTAAGAAGAATAGTGAACAATTAAGATCCATCATCTCATCCCCTATCTACTCTGTCTGTCTGTCTGTCTATCTATCTATCTTTATCACCGATTATATGTACCCGAGTAAAGGGGAATGCAATACATAAAAACGTTGAGAACCACTGAAGCAAATTAATCTTTCATTGATTGTTATTTTTCTCTTTTAATAAATACAAAGTGAATGTTGATACTTTTTGAACATATCTTGGATGTTCTAAATCGATGCCTGTATTCAACCCACGAGAAAAAGAAATGAATGTTTTGTTTGTACGTGAAATATATATTTATGAATTGGATGCCCTTTGCCCTAAAGGATGCATAATGAATTCTAATAATTAATTTTTCTCTTCACCTTCGCCTAAGATTAAGAATTAGAATAAAAAGGGATGAATATAGATGATCTAGCACCTCTTGCAAACGCCCCTGCACAAAGCCGAAACCTTGCAACACAGCCTGGAGAAGGCAACAGGAAACATCGGCCTCGATGTGAACGACAATAAAATTGAGTTCATGTTTTGTAAAAAGGAAGGAGACCTCTCCACATTCGACGGTACGCAGCTCAAGTCGATGGTGTCCTTCAAGTCCCTAGGTAGTAATATCTCATCTATAGAAAGCGACGTTAATGCATACAGAGGGAAGGCAATAGACAGAATATCATTCATATGGAAATCTAATCCCACTGATAAGTTAAAGCGATAATTCTTCCAAACCGCTGTTGTATCAGTGCTGCTGTACGGCCGCACCACTTAGACCCTAACAAAGCGACAAGAGAATAATTCAGATGAAAGTTGCACATGAATGCTGTGTGCGATCTTAAATAAATCGTGAAAACATCACCACACACACACTGGGTTAGCTGCAAGGCCACTTGCCTCCTATCACACAAACCATCCGAGTGAAACAAACAAGCTGAACGCTGCTGGAAAAGCAAGGACGAACTCATAAGTCACGTTTTCCAGTGGAAACCCGTACATTAGCACGTCAGTGTGGGCTGTCCAGCAAATACCTACATTAACCTGCTCTACCCGGATACCGGATGCTGCGTATAAGACATCCCGAAGGCGATGAATGATAGGAATGGTTGGCGAGTGTGTGTCATGGACTTTTTTCTTTGGTGTAATACATTTTTGTAAGAAACTATTCATGAAATAAACATTATTAAATAAATACACGAAATATTCCAACTACAAATAAGGTAATGTTTAGTTACTAGCTTTTTGCTACTTTTCGGGGTTAAAGAAGGAAATAGATTAAACTGATAAATTCTCCAACAAGAAATTAAGAACTGAATTTAAATGTGTCGTATGTACAAAAAAATTTTAGACCCCCCCCCAAAGCACTATTATAAAGAAAATTGTAATACGGACAACTGTAAATATTTAATTCTAAGCATTTATTGTTGCATTAAACGAATACATTTTCTATCATGGTAAATAAAGATTGTTTCAAAAATGTAAACAACACAAAGAGACTATTCTTAGAATAAACGAATATTATAATATACTCATTCTTAGTTTTGTTTATTCTCAAATCTTTAATAAACGAACACTTTTGAATGAATCAATATATTACAAGACATTTTTATACAAATAAAGACACATGGATTTTACATGTTAACCCTAGCGTGATTTAATGCTGTAGTCTTGTTTGTTTTATTAATTATTATTGGATATTGGTGTTTTATTCTATTCATTATTATTGTTTTTTTTTACTCATTTTTATTCATTTACCCCATGAATAGGACTGTAACAGGTACACCCACTTCTAAAAACTCCAGAATGGGAACCTCACCACAAGAGGCAGTTTAACGTCATACACAAGAGACTAAGACCCTCAGCCAACGCCTTTTAGCACATCTATGATAAAAAGGGATGGTAGTTTGCCAGAGCAATACGGTCGGTATAATAATCATATAGGCTATAGGGCTTGACAGGACCAGCCGATTGATCGGGATGGGGGCCTTTCCGATCGACCTAACCCAAGTAAGGATCAAAATGCAGTGTAGCATGTCAGGGATTGCTCGGCCACCAGGATTCCGTCCATAAGCATCACGGGTCGCCACCCAAGGCTTAAAAGTGGCCCAATTGGAAGGAGGTCTTACTCCTCAACACATGTGCAGTCGGCGTATCATACAGTCCCAGCCGACAGACCTAAATAAATAAGGAAGATTAATACCCTGCTCCTTTAAATTGGCCCCCTTTTAGGGGTAAGAAAAGAAAATAAACTAAACGAAATTATTTTAATCATTTTAATGCAACAAGCAATTGAATTTAAGTTTTTTGTCATATGTACAAAAAGTTTTTGAAAAAAATATATTTCAAAACAAGAATACATTTAGAAAATGATATTTTAAATGTAAACAAAAATAAAAATATTTCCTAAAACAAACATTGTACCATACGAATTATCAGCGATCTTTTAAATTTCATCATTTTCCACTCTTTTTTTAAAAATTTGATAAATCATATTATCTCCCTTACTCCCGTTTTCTCTTTCTCTCTCCATCTCTGGTGTTCCTATTTTGTTATAGTCGGTCATGGACCGGTACTTTTTAGTTATATATATATATATATATATATATATATATGTGTGTGTGTGTGTGTGGTGTGTGTTACAATACCTCACATTTAAAACAATGCAAAGCAAAAAAACAAAAAAACAAAAATCCACCATGTAACTGTTCGTAACTAGGAAAACTCTTAAGTTGACGCACTCGTAAGGCAAGGTACCACGCTGGATGAAATACTTATTTAACTATTGTTGCTTACATTTACATCTAAACTATGAAAACTAATCATTGGTGACCAAATCATTGTTAGTTGAATAAACGTCTAGACATTGATGATAAACGGTAATAATGTTTAGCCTGCTGGCTGATAATAACGCTTTAGTATTCTGATCAGAATATTTTAACTGTTACCCCCCCCCTTCCCCATATAACCTCCCCATACATCCCCCACCCCACAAAATCCAATCAATCACAACACGATATTTTCATATTGGTATTCAGGATTTCGCGTTACAACCAAAATTAGTTCTGTACTCTTGTTGATAATAGATTATCATTATAAATAACGAAGAATTATACAAGAGTCCCCCGTGACGCAGTGGTTAACTTCCTGGACTGCGATATCATAATAAAGGGGTTCGAACTCCCGTAAGGCTACTTTGTTCACTGTAGGATTAATATCTTTGGAAAAGGTTATATAGTGCTATTACTGTTCTTCTACAAGGATGGCTTTTTTGACAGTTGCCATTTGTGATTTTGTTGTACATATTTCCCAACCCCTCCACACAAACAGGATATGACACAAGGTCAAATCTTTGGGCGGAGTTTAACAGGTATGAATTAAGAGTTTTCCTTATCCACGACTGGTTACCTAACCAAGATAAAGATCCCAGCCTCTAATACTATTTACCCATATCTGGAGGCAGATCAGTTCGATGCATACCTTTCCCAAGGGTATAAGCGCTATGTGAAATGTAGACAGCCTCGTCAAGGATTTGAACTCGGGTCGACGAGTGACATCGTAGTAAGTGAGTTCGAACTTTAATAAGAGTATTACGTTCACTTTAGTAATAATACAATTGTAGACTGTTAAAATCCCATTATCGGTTAAATAGTATCCCTACTGTTCTTCTGCAAGGATCTATTTAGTAAGAATTTGTGACTTTGTGTATCTATTATGGAGAGGGAGTCGCCGTGGCATTGTGGATAAAGTACTGGACTGTGACATGGTAGTTAATGAGTTCGAACTCTAGTCACACTATTACATTCACTTTAAGACTAATACTCTTGGGAAAGGTTAAAATCCCATTATGGCTTAAATAGTACCACTATTGTTCAGTTATAGGGAAGGATTTGGTAATTTGTGATTTTGTGTATATTTTATGGATGTTGAGTTCTTGTCGCCTAGTGGCTAACGTGCTGGACTGCAACATCCTGGTAAGCGAGTTCGAACTCTAGTCGCGCTCATACGTTCACTTTAGGACTACTAATTTAGGAAGTGTAATAATTCCACTATGGCTTAAATAGTACCACAACTGTTTTACAAAGAAGACTTTGATAATAATTAACATTTGTTATTTTGAATATATTTTCATGGACGTAGAGGCGAGATAACTAACGTGCTGGATTGCGATACACAAATCGTTTATTCAATGGCTGAACGGAAACACCTGAAACATGATAGTGGTCGGAAATTTGAACTGATGTAACTTCGGTTCTGAGCAAAAAGCAAACTATCTTTTAGGTTCAAATAATATTCAATATAGGTGAAATGATTATAGTAATTCGTTTTTGACATATTTACATGCCTGATTGGGATAATGATCTTGCTAGGATAAAATGAGAAACCTTTGACAACTTCAAATTGGTTAACTTAAAGATTTTTGTGATAGCATTTGTGGATTTAAGCCAAAACACTAAAAAGTCTCCATTTTTTGCGCCCATCCTCAAATTTAGAGAGGTAAACATCAACGTAACTCTGCGAATTTTTTAAAAATTGGGACCTCAAATTTTGGGGATTGTCTAACTTTAACATAGTCCACACCTGGACAAAATTGAAGGAGGTGGGTGACATGGCCTGGATGATTTGACATGGAATTACACATTGGTTAAATAGTATAACTACTGTTCTTTTACAAGGATAGATTTGAGAATAATTACCTTTTGTGACGTTTTGTGGGTATATTTTTTATATAGAAGTGGAGTCGCCGTGGTTTGGCATTAAATGATCCATAAAAGTTGATATGCCATTAAACAACCAAACCATTTTTCGAAGAATGTTGTTTTATTCACTAATTAATCTATTGCGCTAACAAACGTTTCGCTACTTTGTGTACTGGTTATCGTCTTTGTAAATGGACACGGTAACCCGACTTCAGATCCTGGACTAATGTTACAAAATTTATGACCAGCTTATAAATTAAGAACGGACCTGTAGTTAGAATATTTTGAATCAATATGGGCAGGGTTGCGAAATAAAGCTTGATCAAGAAAACAACAAAGTCTTGTTTGTTAATTGAATAATAAAACAAGCAATGTGAAGCCCATCAGAAAGAAGCATGAATCTCAACAGAATCTCACAAGGTCGTCGAAAGAAAATGGCGGCCGAGGTAGAAGCAAATGACGAAGTAAGCAGAGGTAAAAAGTAAGACCATCATCTATCATCACCTATCGATCTAATCAGTCTCTCTCACCGGTTATATATACCCGGGAAAAGCGGTATATAACACGAACTTGTGTGAATTTCACATAGTATCAATACCCTTGGGAAATGTATGAATCCAACAATTTTCCCGCCAGCTATAGGTGAAATAATAAGGCAGACTTTGCTCTTTATACCTGCTATGTCAACGAGTCTTAGAGAAATAAAATTCCAATTTCAAACTTGTTAAACCCCGCTTAAAATGTTTTTCTTGTGCCGCATCGTGCTTGTGTGGAGGGGTTAGGTAAATACAGACACATCGAAAAATACGGTCTAAACAGCCCCGTTGGCTCGAATATGAGACGTAACCCCACCCACACTCACAACGGGGTCACCTGTTGACCGTGGGTTGCGACCCGTGGATAAATAGCAGGGAAGACAGGGCTCTTTAACATCTTTAACCATGGCTAGGTAACCAGTCTAAGAGAAGGAAAACTCTGAATTCAAAACTGTTAAACTCCGTGATGCTTATGGACGGAATACTGGTGGCTGAGCAATCCATGACATGCTACACTCCACTTTGATCCTTACTTGGGCTAGGTAGATCGGAAAGGCCGCAAGACATTGACCTTGTGTCGCATCCTGCTCGTGCGGAGGAGTTGATATATATATATATATATATATATTAAATATCCCCGGTTCTTTTTCTGCTAAAAATTATGAAGATTTCATTTCTATTTGAATATATTTAAAAATCAAAATATACATAGAAATAGCATTGAAATTCTACATTAAATATCCGGAATTTGTGAATCCAAAAAGTAAACAAATCGATGCACCAGGTATTTTGACCTCCTCTACTCTTTAGCCGTTTCTAGTAATGAATAAAACTAAACAAGTATGTGGCATAAAAAAAATCCAGGGATGACGTGTCGTGAAACCAACCAACCAACCAACCAACCAACCATTCTCATGCTTTAAAATGTTCAGCTTAAATTTACCTTTACTGCACTTTTGAACTTGGACAAATAGTCACGTTGTATTTTATATCTAATCAGATAGAAAAGACATCTCTCTTCTAAGTGGATTCTCGAGTGCTGGATTACGAATAAAATGTCACCCAGTATTTCGACAGATGCCGCTTTGAAGACAATTCGGTATAGTACATGCGCTATATATATATTATATTATATATATATATATATATATATATAAACTTTATAAAAATAATTTATATATATACATACATATATATATATATGTACACACTCTTATATATAAATATATTATTATTATTATTATTATTATTATTATTATTATTATTAGTAGTAGTAGTAGTAGTAGAGGTAGTAGTAAAATGGGTTTATTAAAAAAATTGAGTATCCACTAAGAATTAATTTATTTTAAAACTATTTGGCATTAAATGACCCACTGAGGTTGATATGTCGTAAAACAAATCAAACAAAACAAAGCAAACCATGCTGGTGACCCAACGTTTTTTTTTAGAAATTATTCCCCAATTTTTGGTTGGTGTTGTTTGGTATGGGGCAGATCCGCCAATTTCTGGTTTAATTCTGGTCGTCAAATTCAGCTGATTCGGCCATTTATTCATGTGAATGTTTGGTCAACTCGACTCATAACCTTTGTCTAATGAAATTGATTTGAAAAACATTTAAAGACAAAGTTCAAAGGAAAAGAAAGTGATCTGAAACTGACAATCGGTTCAGAGAAACGGAATCAGACCGATCAACATTCAGCCTCGCATTTCTAACAAAAAAAAAAAAAAAAAGAAAAAAAAGGACTTCTTCATTCCCGGTTCAAAAGACATTATTTATTGGCGGATAAGCGTTTAAGAATTATATCCAAAATATACACTCTCTCCAGCTATGGGTAAATATTGGGCTAGCAACTAAGTTCCCGCCGTTTTTAAATTTATTAAAAAAATGTTTTAATAAAAAAGTAATAATTAATTAATCAATAATGTATCCACTATTGTTGTTTACAACTTCTTACCAACGTTCAACAAGATTTTCAATGCATCGTTGGTAGAAATCACCCAATTTCGACTCGAAAAAATTTGATCCAAAGATCTCATTTTTGTATCAGTATTAAACGAAACTCAAAATTTAAAAACGCAATAAATTCCAAAATTTGAAAAAAAAAAACAAAAAAAAAAACAAAACGGTGTGATCTTAATTGCCAAACAAATAATGTACTCTCCCTCCAGCTATGGGTAAATAGTAGACTGGACTCTTTTCTTAAGGAAAACTCTGAATTCAAACCTGTTAAACTCCGCTTTACAAATTGACCTTGTGTCGGTGTCGCATCCTGCTTGTGTGGAGTAGTGGGTATATATATATATATATATATATATATATATATATATATATATATATATACCCAAAATATACACCCTATCGTCAGTGGTTTGAATCGGTTGTTTATAGCATTTCAATTCCTCAAAAAGAAGAAAGAAAAACAATTGCAGAAATCTGAGATATCAATTAAGAAATGGACACGTCAAGATGAGGTCAAATCCTGGATGAGGCTGGTTGCATTTCACATAGCGCTGATACCCATCAGAAAGGTATGTATCTAACTATCCTTCCTCCAGCTATGGGTAAATAGTAAGACCAATCTTCTTTAGTGGGTGGAACATTTTTGTATTGTTTTTTTTTTAAAGTCTGCACGATCAATTTTCAATTGGATTTAGATCCGGGCTGTTCGCATTGATGTTATCTGCCTTTCCCATGTAACGTTATGGGTCTTCTCCTTCTTGTATATGTGTGGGCTCGTTTCTTCTTGCGTGATAACGCCCCTTCAACTAAATCCGTGGCAACGCGTGTAGATTAAAAACATGTCCACAACTTCTTGTCAACAAATGTTTATTTTGGCCGCGACAAATCCAGTAGTAGTCGTTGGCGCAAAGGGAGATAGAAAGAATGTTACAATAACAGAATCGCTTAAATTAGATACACTAAGTTGGCGAACCTCGCACTCTGCTG
The DNA here is from genome assembly GCA_023376005.1 of Doryteuthis pealeii. Taxonomy (NCBI): domain Eukaryota; kingdom Metazoa; phylum Mollusca; class Cephalopoda; order Myopsida; family Loliginidae; genus Doryteuthis; species Doryteuthis pealeii. Next base: position 189,694 of record CM042158.1, on the reverse strand, counting down.
TCAGCTTTGGAGAGGACGAAAGAAATTTTTTTTTTCTATAGGCTAATTCAGCCGGCGTCGTGTGTCTCCTTAATAGACCTTTCGTGATCTGAAATCCTCTCGCACTCCTTTTCGATTATTCACCCCTTCTTTTATAATTTACCGATAATCAGCTGATTATTTTCTTACGTAATATTTTAATTCCATTGTATATTGTCATTTTGTATACACTGAAATTTAGCCAAACAATCTGACATTCCTCTGGTTCGACTCTTTACAATTCTCCAGAAAATATTCAACCCTATCAATTCTCTGAGGGAATTTCGACACAAATTCTAAACTAACTTCTTTTCAAATAAATTATTTCTTTTAAAAATATTTTCAATATATGTCTTTCTTTCCTCTTCATCTATATTTTATTTTACTAAAACTGACCCATTTTTCGGACCTTAATTATCCAAGGCCCCTCTCTACCAAAGAAAAGCTTTGAATTCCTTTGATATAAGACAAGATGCATTATCATTCATAAAAGTGATTCATCACGAAACCAGAACTTCTCCTTTAGAATATAAAGAATAATCCAACAAGTACGACAAAAAACTAAAAACAAAGCACCCCCTTAAAAAACAAAACAAAAAAACAAGACAAAAGCAAACATAAAACAAATACCACCCCCAGCAAAAACTCAAGAAGAGTACATGCAGTGAAGATCGAACTCAAGGCGTAGTATTCGTATAATAGTTATAACTTATAATCTACTACTTAATTGTGAAGGATACAATTCAGGCCTTTTAGGTTCATGTTATACAGTGGCTACCTTGACTTACGAATGCTCTAACTTACGAGTTTCCCGGGTTGTCAATCTGTCGATATTTTGATTTGGCCTTCAAAAATAAGATTTGAGGTTATTAAGTTCACTAAAAACATTTCCAAATTTATTATGACAAATAAAAATATCATATAAAATAAACATTTAAATATTTTACAGAACATAATTCATTACATTCTATTCTTTTATGTTTTCATACACTTCACTCCTATTTTTTTTAATCTAAAAAAGTATTACAAAAATTACAGTGATTTGGAGTGGTTGGAACGAGTAAAGGGCATTTCAGTTTATTTCATTGGGAAACATTGATTTGATATACGAGGAAATTGAGTTACGAGCATAAGGAATTAAACTCGTAAGTCAGGGTACTACTGAGGGGTGGAACGGATTAATGGTATTTCAATTTATTTATTGGGAAACATTGATTTGATATACGAGGAAATTGAGTTATGGTCGGAACGAATTAAACTCGTAAGTCAGGGTACTACTGAGGGGTGGAACGGATTAATGGTATTTCAATTTATTTCATTGGAAACATTTTTTTGATATACGAGGAAATTAAGTTATGGTCGGAACGAATTAAACTCGTAAGTCAGGGTACTACTGAGGGTTGGAACGGATTAATGGTATTTCAATTTATTTCTTTGGGAAACATTGATTTGATATACGAGGAAATTGAGTTATGGTCGGAACGAATTTAACTCGTAGGTCAGGGTACTACTGGGGGTGGAACAGATTAATGGTATTTCAATTTATTTCATTGGGAAACATTGATTTGATATACGAGGAAATTGAGTTACGAGCATGAGGAATTAAACTCGTAAGACAAGGTACTACTGATGGGTGGAACGGATTAATGATATTTCTATTTATTTAATTGGGAAACATTGATTTGATATACGAGGACATTTAGTTATGGTCGGAACGAATTAAACTCGTAAGTCAAGGTAGCAATAGATTTTACTTTTATTTACTTTATTACACTGAAAATGTTAATAATGCTAAAATTTCATTACGAATGTCAAACATTTCAACAAGTGTAAAAGTAAATGAAATCTGTTGGGGTTTACACACGAAATATTATTTGCTGATGTCGCATAAAAAAGAAAGAAAGAAAAATGAAATAAACACCGATAATTGCATTTAGGTGAATCCTAATGAATACATTTTCGGTTAGTTTCAATGATCTGCCAGGGAAATTGTAGTTCGTGTTTGTTTTATTGGTAACATTCATTTACATACATACATACATACATACATGTAGGCATACATTCGGAGATGATTAGTTTGATATTTGCACTCATACATATATACATATATACATACACACATATGTACAGATATGCAGGTATATATATATATATATATATATATATATATATATAT
>CM042158.1:177500-185000 GCA_023376005.1 Doryteuthis pealeii | reverse complement strand
TATTTACAGCAACATCGGAGCTTAGATTTAATATAGATTTGTGTAGACGGTTGGCGAGTTGCCTCAACAAGACCCTGTTTAGTGTGGACCCTGTTTAGTGTGAACGATTTGACTTGTAAGCCGATTACATACATACATATATCGGAGGAAAATGCATGTCACTTTTATGTGGATTCGGTCTCTTTGTCTATCGGTATTTCCAATAGTTCATTAATCATAATTAAATTTCGCTTGAAGCGGAGATAGTCATTTCACTCGACTTATCAGTGCTGACGCCTCACGTAATACTAATACAACTGACTGTATATCCCCCCCCCTGGGAAGGGTGAAACCTACCCACTCGAAGGAGGGTGTCATGCGCAGGATACTAAGCTGCATCTGATCAAGATGCAAACGAAGAAAGATCCAACACCAAATACGACTCGATACACCTGTTTTATAGATTCTTAATTCTTATCATTTTTTCTTCTTCTATGATGCCCGGATCATGTATTCAATATGGATAGAAGAATTAGAAAAATCTTAGTATTCTATTGCCTTTAGTAGTGTTCTGTTAAGAAAACAACGTTATGTAATTTGCGTTTGAGAGGTACAAAATTCTCTGAGACTTTGAGGTAAAGACGGATCCTTTAATCCCAATCAGGCGGTCAGACCTGGTGTTGATCAGAAGAAGAAGAGAACTTGTCATCTCGTGGATTTTTCCGTTCCGGCTGGTCACCGAGTGAACGTGAAAGCAAGCGAAAAGATAAACAAATACTTGGACCTTGCTAGAGAATTAAGAAAACTGTGGAACATGAAGGTGAAGATCGTGCCAATTGTAATTGGTGCCCTTGGAACAGTCTCTAGGTGTCTGGCAAAGAGTCTGGATGAACTGGAAATCAGAGTAGAAATCAAGACCATCCAAACTACAGCACTGTTAAGAATACCAAGAAGAGTCCTGGAGACATGAGGAGATATGCTGTTACTCAGCCTCCAGTGAACCACCGGAATGAAAACCTCAATAATAATAATAATAATAATAATAATAATAATAAGTGAAAGACCATCAGCTAATGCTGATGTGAAAACTGAAAGGGAGTAAATAATAATAATAATATATTGACACTTCAAACGACAAATTGGAGAGGTTGCACACGAAAAGACCTGGACGTGGTTAAGAAAAGGAAACCTTAAAAGAGAAACTGAATCACTAATAATTGCTGAACAGAATAATGCCATAAGGACAAACTATATCAAAGCAAAAATTGATAAGACCCAACAAATAGTAAATGTAGATTATGCAGTAATAGAGATGAGACTGTAAACCATGTACAAACTATCATAACGGGAGTACAAAAATAGACATGACTGGGTTGGGAAGGTGATCCACCGGGAATTATGCAAAAAATTTAATTTTGACCATACAACAAAATGGTATATGCATAAACCATAATATGTTCTTAAGAACGAAACATATAATTCTCTGGGACTTTGAAATAAAAACGGATCACCCTATCCCAGCAAGAAAACCAGACCTAGTGTTGATTAACAAAAAAGAAAGAACTTGTCAACTGGTGGATTTTGCAGTTCCAGCAGATCACAGGGTGAAGCTAAAAGAAAATGAAAAAATGGACAAATACTTGGACCTTGCCAGAGAACTGAAAAAGTTATGGAATATGAAAGTGAAAGTGATAGCAATTGTAGTTGGTGCACTTGGAACGGTCCCAAAAGGATTGGAAAAGGGTTTAGAAAGTCTGAAAATCAGAGAAGAATTGATATCATCCAGAACACTGCACTGCTGCAATCAGCCAGAATACTCAGAAGAGTCCTGGAGACCCGAGAAGACTTGCTGTCACTCAGACTCCAGTGAAAGACCATCAGCTAACACTGATGTGAAAACTCAAAAGGAGTAAATGATAATAATAATTGAATGTTGATCAGAAATTGCGCTTACAGAAATCTCGCGACAATGTGCCCTTTTCTTAATGTTGTTATTTTATTAAAGACCAGCTTACTAACTGTTGCGCCAGGATGGGTCACGTATATATAGCGACAATATATCATCTATTGGAAGTTTTGTATGAGTTTAATTCTGGGGAAAAGCTACAGGAACGAGAGAAGAAAAAAAAAGGAGAGAAAACTTTATGACTGGCCGAATCTCTCACATTACAATTTCCTTACTGAATAAAATTAACATATCTCATTCGTTGGCTTATGTACCAATACTCTCTCTCTCTCTCTCCCCTCTCCTCTCTCTCTCTCTCTCTCTCTCTCTCTCTCTCTCTCTCTCTCTCACGTGGCCAGCTATTGAGCTGATTTTCAGTCACTTATAGAATTAACCGTTATTGTGCAGTTCATTGTCATTACGAATCACTTCTCGTTGCAACACATCTTTCTTCTGCTCACTTCATTCATTTATTGACAATCTCATTCGTAATTCAGTCACGATTCCATTCATAAAAAAAAAACAATTTTTCTTTCTATTTTCTCACAGTTCCCGTTTTTTTCTTCTTTGCAATCATTACAAACTTGAAGGACAACTATCTTTTTTTATTCTCTCACATTTTAGTTTGGGATCTTTTTTTTCACTATCTTTTAGGATTAATTTTCTTTATCATCTTGAAGTCTTTTGTCGCTCATTTTCAGCTTATTCTTTCTTTCTTTCTTTCTTTCTTTTTTTCTTTCTTTTTTTCTTTTTTTTTCTTTCTTTCTTTTTTTTTCTTTCTTTCCTTCTTTCCGATTGTGTCTCTTTACACACAGTTTTCTGTTTATCCTTCATTTTTCTTTCTTTCTGATTTTCACTTCTCTTTCTTTCTTTTCTTTTTCTTTCTTTTTTTCTTTCTTTCTATCTTTCTATTCTTTTGGTCACTTTGAGCATACTTTTCTTTCTTTCTTTCTTTCTTTCTTTCTTTCTTTCCAATTGTATCTCTTTTCCCCAATTTTTCTGTCTCTTCTTTATTTTTCTTTCTTTCTGTCTCTCACTTTTTTCCTTCTTTCTTTCTTTCATTCTTTTACAATATTTTCTGTTTTTCTGTTTATCCTTTATTTTTTTTCTCTTTCTTTTTTACAATAACAATTCTGTCTTTTGTTTTTTTCTGTCTTTACGTTTATCCTTCTTCTTTCTTTCTTTCTTTTTCTTTCTTTCTTTCTTTTTTTCTTTCTTTCTTTCTTTCCATTTATCCTTCGTCCTTTGTTCTTTGTTTCTCATTCGTTCTGTTTATCTTTCATTTTTTCTTTTATTTCTTTTTTACAAGTTTCTTTCTTTCTTTCTTTTTATCGTTCATTTTTTTTCTTTTCTTTCGTCTTTACAATTACAATTCTTTCTTTTTTTTTTTTTCTTTCAGTCAGACTGTCTCCGATAAACATCCCGACTCGTTATATAGCATTCTGGAACTTGCATGCCTAATAACAATGACCATTTCAAAACCACGCCTTCATCGTCGATGCCTACATAATCCTGATTTTCCTTCCGGCCTATAACCCCACATTATTATCCATTCGTTTCCGGATCTTTGTCTGCTAAAATGATATTGTATACCCACATCTCGGGTATATATATATATATATATATATATATATATATATATATATATATATATATATAGAGAGAGAGAGAGAGAGAGAGAACGAATCTTTATTATTAGAATTTATAAAGACATTACTGTGACGTAAGCAATGACGGAGTTTTGGTTACAGACAAAAAGAGAACGAATCTTGATTATTAATAGAAGATACTACTTGATCCCTCTACGCCGTCATTCAATTCACGATTATCCCCATTGGTCTTTGATAAAACCGAAGAGAAGATGTTTAAGAATTCCGCTGATATTTGTTTAACCAATTGAAATAAAAAATGGTAAATATATTCACTTTTCCGTCTTTTTGTTCTGTTGCCAATCACACCGAATAAGACGGAAAAAAAAAAGATAAAAGATAAAACGAAGGACTCAAAGCAAATATTAATAAATTTGGTTTTTAGATCACATCAAGTGAAGCGTAAAACGGAGACTGAACACGTGATTTTCGAAGCCTAATCGATCTCCTTAACATAAAGTTTAACGGGAATTTTGTCAAAAAAAAAATCCCGTTCCATCACTGGAATTTATGATTTTCCCTGATACGTGAAATCCCAACAAAAGACTATTTTCAATGCATTTCTATATTAAAAAATCTCATGGATTCCCATAATTAACCTATTTTCAATGCTTTGGTGTCAGGGTGGAACTGGTGTAACAGTCCACCAAAGGTTTCGATACGAGCGCTTTCGACAATACAGTTTACCATCATCAGGTAGAAAACGATGGAATGTTTCGTGTCTTGTTTTTAAGGAAAACGAGTAGTAGCAAGGAATTGGAAGTGGGAGGTAATAACAATTGGTAGAGGGAGGTTGTAGGAATGGTAGTGGTTCGAACGAACGATGCAGTAGTGATTTTTGTGGGAGGGGGGCACACGTTGTGAGAAGGGGAGGGGAATAGTTGAAGGTATTTTTTTGTTTGTTTGATATATAAAGCTTCGATTATTTGAAGTTTTTTTTTTTATTTATGTAGTGTGCGTGTATTTTCGGTTAGAATTTTGCAGTAGGTAGAGGGGGCATGAATGTGGTTTAAGGTGTTGATTAATGGAGCTGGAATCAGATAAGTGTAGGGTTAATCTGCGTGATAATGTGGTCGTCGTGTGGCCAATATATGTGTGTTATTAATTTTGGAGAGACAATCTCCCACGGCACATTTGAATTCATACACAACATTGGTCTCATTAAGACGAGTAGTTTTGGGGGAGGAGTTGTTGCATGCGACAAGATTTGGAGTTTTGAATTTTTTGTAATAAATGATCAGATTGACTTTTCTCTTAGTGTCGGTGGAAGAGACATTGTTACGTATTAATTTTTTTAACGCATTTTCGTCCAGTTTATAATTTTGGTGCATCTGATTACAGTAATATATGTTTTGGTTAGGGCTATATGTATATATATATATATATATATATATATATATATATATATATATATATATATAACTCAAACAGAAACAATACAAAACAGGATAGATGAATACAAAGAATATATGTGAATACAATAAATGTTCCAATAGAAAAGAGTCCTTGCAGATAGCTATGAGGTTACTGATCCGAGGATTAAATCGTCACTAAGGCAACAGGTGAGCGTAATTCTTGTGGGAGGCATCCCCCCCCGTCCTATAGATAAAAGATGCAACTGGTGCGCGTGACCTTCATGAATCCCAGCGGAGGGTGGGTGAAGTAGTGGTCAGTTGATATGTACACGGATGGGGAGGAGGAGAGGACGGAGAAACACAACTGGTGTGTAACATCAGACGGCTGGAGAGTTTTAGAGAGGATTTGACTTTGGAGGTATTAACTTTTATAGGATCGGTCGCAACGCCACCTAGCTGCTTAGCAGGCAACCCGTTGCAAGTAAGGGAAATAATCCTACCAGTCATATTGTAACCTCATTTCCTTTTGTTTCTTATTACTGGGTTTTATTTAGCGTATAAGAATAGTCAGTATTAGTATATACCATATATAATGATTTAGTACGTCCATGGATGCATTAACATTGAACATTCGGTAAAGAAAGACAAACAGCTAACTCGCAAAAACAATGTACGCATGGATGTTTAATACGCATAATACATCCCCAAATAGTTTAATTGTATATGTTACATTAACAAACAAACGTTAATAAAGGGAACCAAAAATGGTTAGAAAAAATTTATCGTGTTCCCCATCGTTTTCATGGTCTGGTTCGACAAATGCAATATGCCTTCATGGCAAGCCCAACCCTTCTTATCATATGGGTGCTAGAAGGCGGTGATTGAAGGTCTACATGTCCTGGGAATGACGTTAAACTGATAGTGAGATTCCAGTTCTGGAGGTTTAGGGAATGTGGAGCACACCTTTATCACCATTGCTCATGGTTCACTCTGACCGGACTGGTAGTACCTGTTAGGGTTCCATCTATGGGTTAAATAGGAAAAATGTATTTATTAAAAAAATAGTATTCATTAAGAATGACTTTATTTCAAAACTTTATTAGCATTAAATGACCCACTGAGGTTGATTTGCCGTAAACCAAACCAAACCAAATCAAAATACAAATGCTATGCCGAAATCGGAGACTCTAATCATCTCTATTATGTTCTACGAACCTAACTGAGAAATATGTACTTTTCGCCCAACGAGCGACGACCAAAAACGAATAGGTTGTCAACTTTTCAATGAATAGGGGACGTGTTAATATTCTTGTGGCCATTTTTTGGCTGCAGATGAGAGCACTTACAGTGGAGATCCCTTGTGGCATTAAGTTTGATCCCTGTTGTGTAGAATCCTATAATGCTTTTCCGTTGGTCCTTGTATCTTGAATCCTATGATCAGTGTTAAGCAGAATCCTTGTTTGTTGGTCCATTTGTCTGTGTTAAGCACGAGTAACTAAACGTCTTTCCCCCCAACGCCTTTGAATAGTTAACCAACCACGTATTCGAGCGTGCTGATTGGTTGAATTAATCCACGCTGAGTTAATCAAACTGATCTATATTTTGATTTAGTTCATTACCCTTTCTAGTTTAATATATATTTTATTACATTAACTTCAATACATACACCCGGAGGGCGCATATATTTGCTAGATCATAAAAAGGTGATTAGGATTCAGCTGTTTTGCAAGTTAATCTGCTGAAATCCAAACTGGCAGTGCTATTCCACTGTGTACGTTGGTTAAGTCCATTCCCAGGATTCTCATTGGCTGCTGTCTTTAGTGTGTAATAATAATATGAATTCCATGAATAAGAAGTGACCAGGCATTTTTACTTAAAGGTCTCCTCTATTGGCCTTTATGTGAATGATTTAATAAAATGGTCATTCCTTTTATTTGATTTCAGACACTTGACAGATGCTTATTAAAGTATATAAATTATGTGTTATGTCACGTTTTTGAGAAGTAACAAGATACAGATTAATAAAAGAAGTCTGTCTGTTGTCAGTTGTCTGAAAGAAAATCTACTTGATGACCTCATAATACGTGATGGCAATTCTGACAGAGGGAATCTTAAGTCATCTCATTAATCGGCCTGTCAAAAAGTAAATACGTGAAATCGAAGAAGATAAAATTCGGAAGGCCACAAATAGTAACTATCATAAATACATTTATTATTATTATTATTATATTATTATTATTATTATTATTATTATTATTATTATTTCAGTCCTTGGGAGTTTTTTCTCATCAGTGTAAGTTGATGGTCTTTCACTGGAGTCTGAGGGACAGAAAGTATCCTCAGATCTCCCGGACATCTCTGAGTATTCTAATCGATATTAACAATGCTGTTGTCTGGGTGGTCATAATTCTCCCTCTGACTTCTAATTATTCTAGTCTGTTTCTAAACTTATTATTATTATGAAGTTTTCACATCTGCCGTAGTCGGTGGTTCCCTGGAGGCTGAGTGACAACAAGTCGCCCCAGGTTTTCAGGACTCTTCTGAGTATTCTAGCCCATTTAACAGTTTGTAG
>CM042158.1:160000-172500 GCA_023376005.1 Doryteuthis pealeii | reverse complement strand
GTTGTTTTCGTTAATGAAATTTACTAAAACTAATATGTTGGACGTTTGCATTAAAAAGGGGGGTGTTTACATTTATAATCTTTAAATATTTAATTTGTTTTAATTGTTAGTTGATAAGCTGCCATGAGTACTTATGTAAAGATTTACCAAAGATTTCGGACCTTTCTTAGTGCAATTATAGAATATGATTGCTAATGTTTCCTCAGAGAATAAACGACAGAATCTATCACCTGGTTTATACCGTTGAGTTGTTTTTATTTCTTTTAAAATTTCCCATTTTACGATAGGATCTATACTATTTATTTTAGATGCCCCAGATATTTTACGTTATTAAAGCTATAGTTATGGTTATAGAATCTTTTCTTGAAGGTGTCTGGTGTTGAGCCTGTGTATATCATTTTATTAGTACAGGGATGAGAGATCAACACTTGTCGTCTTTGATAAAAGTCGCAACTACACAGACGTCACAAAGAATAATTTCAAGCAAAAGACAAATATTAAAATGATTAAGTAGGCTTAATAATAAATTTCGTTTTTTAAACTGTCATGATCTTTGTACATAATGTATTCATTGTGAATTGAAATTCTAAGTATACACGTATGTTGCTTACAATTTCATTTTGTTGCTCATATAACTTCATTAATTTACACATTCATGGATGCTAGTAAAATATAATTATATAAAATATAATATATCTTGTTAATCAAAACTAGCTCTGGTCACGTGACCGGGATTTGATATGTTTATAATACAAAGGCACAGAGATTATCTTATACATATTCTAATATGTGCAAATATGAAATTTGTTAGTGTGTTAAAATTCAGACTCTTACACAATTCCCACTTTCCCACTCAGTTATGGCTGTTCTTTGTATTTCTTTTGTTTCATTTTGCTGAATTTAATTATGATGTGATTAACTCTTTCATCTCTACTGCGTATTATCAATTTTTGTGTTGACATAATTAGTTTTTTTTAAACATTATTTTGTGCTGCTGTGAGTTTATTTCTTAAGGTAAAGTCGAAAGTGGCATAAGATCAGTGCATCTTGTGGGATCGTAGATTTTTGTGATATACAAATCCTACATAGAAAAAATATTACTAAATTCTAAACCCAACCCCATTGCCCTCACGGCAAACCCCAATCCTTTTTATCATATATGTGCTAGAAGGCAGTGGTTGAGAGTTTTCATATCCTGGGTATGACGTTAAACCCTATCTGATGGTGACATTCTAGTTCTGGAGCTCTGGGGAATGTGAAGTACCAATTCATCCTCATTACTCCCAGGTCCACTCTGATTAGGATTGTTTTTAGCTATATAGAAAGTCTGAGGTAGTTATAAGGTTTTAGACTGATATCTTTTGTGTATGTGCTCTTCACACTGGTCTCTCTGCAACTGACTCTTTTTTTTGCCTTGTCCATGTGGTCTTTTTCTAACCCCCCTATTTCTATTCTCTCTAACTTTTTTCAGCCTCTTCTCTTATTCTCTCTCATTACTTCCTTTCCCTATAAATGGCCCTTACATTTAGAAAGTTTTAAAGTTGGAATTGATGTCGGTTTGGTCTATTTTTAGAATACAATTTTTTTTCTTTGTTTCTTAAATGTGTTTGGTAAAGATATACAACTTAGGAACCATTACATAGGATTTGAACTTGATTCATCAAGTCCATTTCCTAAGACAATAACCTTCATGCAACGTGCACCTACTTGTTTACTTGTTCAGGTCATCTGGGGTACACTTTTCTAAGTTCGTCTTTTGAAGTACTGACCTCCATAACTTAGTTATCTTTTTATTAAACTAATTTATTGCGTTGTATCTTTTTATTTTGCTTAACTACTTGTTATGTGCGGCTCTCATGACATACAATATAATCCATGCAAAACTAGGAAGTTACTTAGTTTTACATACCTGGCTTAGGATACATCGGCTGTATCCCCTTCAACGTTTCTGGAGAAAGAAACAACACTTCCTGGGGAGAAGCCAGTCCGCAAGTGTCTGGCAAGTATGATATTCGGGAGAATAAACATATAAACCCCCAAAACTCCAAAGTTGCAATATTCTATGATATGCATGTCACCTTGAGATATTTGTAGCTAAGATATTAGTGTCCCTTTAAAATAATATTATAAACCTGTTATTATGAGTGCAATATATATATATATATATATATATATATATATATATGTGTGATGTATGTGTGTGTGTGTGTGGTGTGGGGGGGAAATATTACCCCCAAAATAAATAGATTAAAATTGCGAAGTCAACGTTAAAGTTTTCGTTTTTTATCAAACCTTCACCAGGACATCAGTATGGAAAAAGTATTGTCTAAACAGTGATGAAAATCTTCTCAAGAAAAATGATTTTATACGTTAGCAGCGTTCACTCTTGCAAAAAAGAGGATATGATTGGGATATATATATATATCAAATGAAACCAACACATATATACAGTAACGTTCATGAATAAGTACACCTGTACTAATTTTTATAAAAGTTTAATTTTCATCTAAACCCAAAATACAAAAGTTCTATATATTCATAGTAGAATGCGACACAAGCTCAATTTTTTAGCGGAGTAAAATGATGCATGCTCTAAAACGAACGAACGAACGAATCAACTAGTGAACACACACACACACACACACACACACACACACACAACATAACAATAACAAAACAACAACATACACATATATATATATTTATATGGGTGGGTCAGGGTTTGATCATCTCTTATAGGGTCAGCCTGGACAGGGAAGTATGATGTTGAAAGACCCGAAACTTTCCATGACCCATGCATACTACATGACTGATGACAACTACCAGCGCCCCAAATGTAGGAATGTATATTTAAAATATATTTGCGTGTGTGTTTAGTGGTTTGTTTTGAAGGCTATCACAATGCAAGTTTAAAAAAAGATGAAGTAACTAGAATGATGTTCATTTACTTATGGTTTATTTTCTTAATATTTTTCGAACAAAAATCCCTTCGTCAGAAATTTTGGAGCTGTCTGAATTGATCCATTATGTTTCTAATTGTGTCTTTTTATTTGTGTTTAATAAAGACTTATTATTCTTCTAAATTCATCGTGTGTATGTGTTTATGTGTGTGTGTGTGTATGTGTGTTGGTCTCTCCCATGTATGTTTTAATTCGCCTCTAAATATATACGGGGGGAGTCAAAAGTTAATGCCATTTTGTTTAGGACAGGTATAATTACCAAAACAAGAACATGTATCACACATCAAAATGAAGCTGATCCTTTGTGAATCACATCCGTACTTCTTCACATAGTCACCGTTTCTCTCAGTAGCAATGTTCCACCTTTGAATGAGAGCATGTATCCCTGCCCCGTAAAATTTTGTTTACTATTCTTTGAACCACTTCTTTACTACAGATTTCACTTCCACGTCACTGGAATAATGTTTACCTCTCAAACCGTCTTTCAGAGGACCGGGGAGATGATAGTCACTAGGTGTTAAATATGGTGAGTATGGAGGATGCGGTAAAGTTGTTCACCCGAATGAAGCGATTTTCTTTATTGTCCTTATGCTTGTGTGTGGTCGAGCACGGTCACGCAGAAGGAGGACATTGTTGATTGGCAAGTTAGGTATTACTCATTGGATTCTTGCTCTGAGCCCGTTAGGCTCCTGAGATAGGCATTAGTTTTATTTAAAAAATGGAATTAATTGTTGATTCATCCTCTGTGTGTATGTGTGTGTGTGTGTGTGTGTGTGTGTGAGAGAGAGAGAGAGAGAGAGAGAGAGAGAGAGAGAGAGAGAGAGAAAGAGAGAGAGAGTGTGTGTGTGTGTGTGTGTGTGTGCAAACGCACGCGCGTGTACGTAATATATTATATATATATATATATATATATATATATATATATATATATATATATAATATCGATAACTCAACCCGCCTCCTAACATGTAAATTTCAGTTGAAATTTAATCAGAAGTTTTCAGTACATAATGTTTGATGTATGTGATTAATATTCACAATTGAATTAACTACATCCACATGGATGATGAAAATGTATTCTATGTGTAAAATAAATGGTTGTTTTAAAATTGGGCAAAGGAATTATTGATACAGCCACTTATATATATATATATATATATATATATATATATATATATATATATATATATATATATAATGGCTGTATATAGTATATATCAATAATTCCTTTGCCCAATTTTGAAACAACCATTTATTTTACACAAAGAATTCATTTTTCAACATATATATATATATATATATATATATATATATATATATATATATATATATTAACCCAATGATTAGAAATAACATTATAATGTTCTCATCCCCAAAGTTACAATTTATTTATTTTTCTCACAGCAGGAGAGAAGGCCCATTTATTACTATAGGCAGCATCCTATGATTTCTACTTTGCGCCAGGCTACCAGTTCAATTTGGTTTATGTTTTTTTGTTTAATGACATATCAACTTTTCAGGGTTATTTAATGCCAAAGTCAAAGAAGAACGGTAGTGGTACTCCCAGAATTTCAGGTATAAAATGCTTCTAAAAAGAAATACAAAATAGGATTGAAGTAATGAAACTCCTCATCATCATCATCATCATCATCATCATGTCACGTGATTAGCTCGGATATCCATGACAATCTCTCGTCAATCTTCTCTATCACTCATTGTCCCCGGGACGTCATCCGCACAGCATCCAGTATCCGCGCAGAGCTGGTCAATGTAGGTCCTTCCTGGACGGCCCACATTGGCATGTCCTCTTAATCAACAGTATTCTACAATAGTTTTTTTTAACCAAGTGTAATATATTTTTTATTATAAGGGTATAAAATGGAAGTTTCATTCTTGATTTAAAAAAAAATTGTTTTGTTTTTGTTTTTTTAATAAAAAATTTCGCTTTATCTTAATTGAAAATAACTAATAAGAAACAAGAAATTGGCCTGTTTATTCTGTTCTTGAGGAATTGATAAAACAGATATTATTTGCTATTATTTATGACCAAACTCTAGAACTATTAATTGACCTGTAAAATTTGTAAAATCAATACTAGGTCCGGTCTCCTAGCCGGGATTAGGCGATTCGTCTTTACCTCGAAGTTCCAGAGACTTTTATGCATCTCATTCTCCAGGACAGGTTCAGGCTTATGCATATACCATTTGGTTGTATGGTGAAAATTGAATTTCTTGCACAATTCCCAGTGGATTATCTTTCCCACAGAGTCGTGCCTAGTCTTGTACTCTCTTTGTGCTAGTTTGCTGCATTATTATTATTATTATTATTATTATTATTATTATTATTATTATTATTATTACAAATAGAATTGTGAAAAAATGATTGCAATGGAAGATGAAAATGTGTCCTCTTCTTTATTGTGATACATAAAACACGTTTCGGCCGTTGAACTCTCCAGTCTCCTTCAGGTTTTCCTTGTCTCTCTGAGAAAGGCAATGATTCAGTTTGAGAAATCAGTTCGAATAGTTTGACTGTTGAGTAAACAAGGCGTTGCAGAAAAGGAATACAGAATGGAATTTAAAAAACAATGTGTAACCGCTTAATCATCAGTATTCTACAATAATTTATTAACTTTATTCAATTCTGTTAAAAGAGGAATATATTTTTGAAAACAAACTGCCTTGGCCATCAGTGTGTATGTGTGAGTGCAATTATGAGGAAAGTGATAGATTTCTTTATAATAAAGAAGCAGTAATAAGTATTCCCATCGGCTCAGTTTTACAATATGAGCAGAATCGACTATTTTAATGTCTAGATAAATAAGTTAGCAATGATATTGAAATATATTTATAAATCCTTAGCGAACAATATAATCGGCAATAAAACTCCTGGTGGATGTCCCTTCTTTACTATTGGCAAAAATAATTACATTTTTTCAATCTACATTTTAGTAATACTCTTCTTCCTTTGACGAGTTTCTCACATCAGTTTTAACTCTTTGCCTACTTTAAGCTGCTCACATCGGCTCTCCCACCACTATGACCCTACCACAAGTCACACCAAAAATACAACAACTGATGGTTGGTTGGTTGAATTTTATGGTATATAAACCATTGTTTAGTTATTTTTATGACAAAAAACGTTTTGTTGTATTCCTTCGTGATGTGTATTCAATTTTATTAAAACTCATTTGAAACACATTTTTAAACAGATAATCTCACTCCGGTTCTGAGAGGAATGGCTATGAAGAGGTATTCCAGCCTCCCCAGAGCTCCAGAACTAAAAATTCATAACTAGACAAAAACTGATGGTTAATTCATTATAATTGAGCAGAAGGATTCAGAATACAATAATAATGGGGTTTTATTTGAATAGAATGAATTCTGAGGCGAATAGATAGTGAATCTTGAAATATCACATCATACAGGTAAAAAAAAATATCAAGAAATTTGGTACAGCCTTGGAGGAAATTTGGTAGAGCTAATGTTTTTATTTACTGAAATCCAAGTGACAGCAAGTTGCATCTTCTTATAATGGAGATTGTGTATTTGTGTCTATAAGCGAAACTATATTACTATTCAAGTCACAATTCCCTTTGTTATTTACGTCACATTCTCCATGATTTTATTTTTATTTAAGCCTCAATTATTAATAAAATCGTTTTACATTAATACTGTTGACATTATCTACATATTAAAACATGCAATTGTACGTATATATACAACAAAATGGCGGTTTACAATGGAACGGGAAGGCTTATTTGCATATTGATATTAAAAATTTGATTTTAATAATATGTTTGATTTCTAATTGTTTGGTTTTATCTTAATGAATATGAGCAAAATCTTGGGGATAAATCTTAAAAGAAATCCATTAGCAAGAAGAAATAACTGTAATTTTATTCTTTATTTCCTATTTTAACTAAATAGTTAAATTAGGAAAATTTAGCAATGAAAGACGGGAGTGACGGAATAATAAGTTTCAGTTGTTCTATTTTTCGATTATACTCTTTCCCTATCTTTCAATTTTTTTTATCTGCATTCACATTTAGTTTTATTAGCCTTTCTAATTTAATATGATATGTTACATAAAAATTTAAATACTTACACACGGAGGGGGGGGGCATATATTTACAAGTTTATATAAGTATATTTTCGTATTTTAGAGACTTTTAATCCAAATCCAGAAGTATTAGTTTATTAGCTATCTACAATTCAACTATATTTTTCTTATTGAGTTTTTTCCTCATCAGCGTAAACTGATGGGTTTTTCCATGGAATCTGAGTCACAACAAGACTCAGGTCTTCAGGATTCTTTTGACTATTGTTTCGATGGTCTCGATTCTTTCTCTGATTTCCAATTCTACTTTTTTCTAAACTCTTCGGGACCGTTCTAAGGGCATCAACTACAATTGTTATTGCTTTCACTCTCATATTCCACAGTATTTTTTTCAATTCTCTGGCAAGGTCCTAGTATTTTCTGTCTTTTCATTTTCTTTCATCTTCATCCCGTGATCTACTAGGATGTGCTGTTTCTTTCACATCAGCTTACGCTGATGATCTTTCACTGGAGTCTGGATGACAGCAAATCCCCCCTAGTCTCAAACATTCTTCTGGGTATTCTAGCCGAAATAAACAAAGCTGTTGTCTGGGTGGTCTTGATTCTTCCTCTGATTTCTAGTTCCTATTGTCTGTCTTCTAAACTCTTGCAGATCGTTCTAAGGCCTCAATTACAAATACTATCACTTTCACCCTCATATTCCACAGTTTTTTAAAATCAATTCTCTGGTACGGTCCTGGTATTTGTCCATCTTTTGATTTTCTCTCATCTTCACCCTGTGATCTGCTGGGTCTGCAAATCTACCTGTTGAAAGGATCTTCCTATTTTGTTAATCAATACTAGGTCTAGTCTTCTTGCTCGGATAAGGTGATCCGTCTGTATCTCATAGTTCCAGAGAATTTTATGCGTTTTTTTCTTAAGAACGGGTTCTGGTTGTGCTTATACAATTTTATTGTATGGTCAAAATTTAGATTCTTTCACAATTCCCAGTGGATCACTCTTCCAACCCAGTTGTATTCTCGTAGGACAAATTTGTTGCATTCGCATATTCCATGGTTGCTCGTCTTATCTCTGTCTCTCTACGCATCCAACGTTGGCCGATTTGTTGTGTTTTATCTTCTTTTTTTTTTCATTTCTTATGGAATTGTTTTGTACTGCAAGTATTCATGTAATTGTCTTTCTTCCCATTTCTGTTTTCTTGCTTTTGTTGATTTCTTGTTTGTTCAAATATTGCAATTATTATTATTATTATTATTATTATTATTATTATTATTATTAGTAGTAGTAGTAGTAGTAGTAGAAGTAGACAAAGAAGTAGTAATACCAAAATTATTTGCGTAATATACAGATTTTTTCTTTAAAACTTATTTCTTACTTGCGTCTGTAAAAAAAGTTGGCAGAGTGACTTATTGTCGGTATCAGCCGGGGTATATCCCCTTTTCGCTAAAGAAGGGAGATTGTTTTTGTTGAGGTGGAGTGCTACACCTACCGTCTCCACTTTACTTCACAGATCAGATTACCCAATTTTGCTACCTATGCACTGAGTTGGCGGGGATCGATATTGAACCCGGGACTTTGCAATTCCGAGGCGGCTGATCTATCGAGATAATCCGAGCCCAAACTTGCAGCTGTAGATTATGAATAAATTCCCTATATTTCACATCTTGTTAGGTTTTTCACACCCGCGTTAATTGGTTGTCATCCATTGAAGTCTGAATGCGAGCAAGTCTCCATATTTTTCCAGAACTCTTCTGAATATTTAAGCCGTTTTAAGAGTTCTGCCCTCTGGATGGTCTTTCTCCGCATCTCCAGTTCCACCATTCACCTTTTCCATCCCTTTGGGAAACATTCCAAAGGCACCAAATACAATTAGTATCCCCATCATTTCCATGATTCACTGCATTTTCCCTTTTTTCATTATACGCATGCCACATTTTTCAATTCCAAATTCTATTTCATTATCTTGGCTGTAGATTTTAATAGCTTTTATGAAGGATTTCCACTTTGTTTTCATCCTTGGCAAATATTTTAATATCATCCATGTACACGAAATGGTTTACATTTTCCTATACATTGTAAATTTGGAGACCTCATATTATTAATATTTCACTCGTCTCAAGTTTTTCCAACATCATTAGTTGGTGGTCATGCACTGGAGACTGAGTGACAACAAGTCTCCTCAGGTCTCCAGGACTCTTCTGAATATTCTAGCTGATCTCAACAATCCTGTTGTCTGGATGGTCTCGATATTTTCTCTGATTTACAATTTCTCTAATCTCTTTTCTAGATTCTTGGGGGTCATTCCAAGAGCATTAATCACAATTTGTATCATTTTTTCCCTTATATCAAACAGTTTTTTTTCAATCCTCTGGCAAGGTCTAAGTATTTGTTTATCTTTTTGTTTCCTTTCAACTTCACCCTGTGATTTGGTGGGACTGCAAATTCTACCAGTTGACAAGTTTTCTTTTTTAATCATTCTGTAGAGGTGCAGTCGGTGTATTCTTCTACCACTGCCGACAGGACAGACGAAAATTTGGATTATATCTCGTATATATAAACTCGTACATATAAACGTGAATTTCAAAATGTGAGTCTGTCAAGAAAAGCAAACCCCTTATGAATTTTACTTTCAGAGTCGACGAATAAACAATAAATGATATAAAATGAATTAAAATAATTAATAAGAAAAGAAATATAATTCAAAACTCTATGAATCTCAGAATTATACGAGGTGTGTCTGAAAAGTAATGAGACTGTTGTCATAAACAATACATTTAAAATCCAAACAACAAACTAAATGTTTTCTCCTCCAAAGAAGCCCCCCCCCTCTTGAATCTAATGCACTTTCTCATCCCTCTCTGTCATGCTTCTCTGCCCTGCGGAAAAGATTCTTCTGGTATGTCGCTCAGCTCCGTCGTTATGGACCTCTTGATGGCCTCAACGCATTCAAAACGAGTTCACTTGATGAGCCCCTTTCAGTTTGGGAAAAAGAAAAAAGTCACAATTTGTCCTGCCACAACTATCGTCGCTTCCCACGCACTTCCCGCGCTGAAGGAGCTCATCTTAATTTTAAAAGGCTAATTGTGTTCCCTGCAGTAAGAGAAATGCACTAACCCTTTGGATGATAAGGCTCTAGTTCTCGGCAGTGTAGAGTCACCACTTCATAACCATTACTCCCAGGTCCACTCTGACTCGCAGCGGTAGTACCTCTTAGGATCACATGGATCAATGGATATGTTTAAAAATTATTCATATTTCATAGGACTTTGACAAAAAGAACCTCTTTAGAAAGAGTTAGACAAACGTACAATGAATTCAATCTGTTTAATCATCAATTAACCCTAGAGTCTTAACATTCTAAGATGAATTAATTCATCTTCCTAATTTTTGTGTTTTAATTCAACTTTATCGGTAAGATGCATCTAGAATTGGTAAAAAGAAATAGAATACGAGTCAACATTATAAATGACTAGAAAAGCTACCCTGCGTTGGCCTGGATTTAAAAAGTTACAAATAAATCTCTCATCTTCATTTATATAGATTAATAAAAAATATTTTTTATATTTTTTATTTTGCTTTGTTTTATTCTTTATATATTCCTGTTTTTTTTTTAATTATTTATTATTATATTATTATTATTATTATTTTATTATTATTATTATTATTATTATTTTCTCTCTCTCTCTCTCTCTCTCTCTCTCTCTCTCTCTTTCTGGGTTTCATTTTTTGTATTATATTATCATAGACACATTATATATATATATATATATATATATATATATATTATATATATATATATTACATTATATTATATCATATTATATTATATTATCGGAGACATTCTCTTGTGTACCCTCTTTTTCTAATTCCCCCGATACCTTTTTAAATTAATATGGGGAGAAGCAGTGGCGAAAAATCACGTCTGCCTAGAAGAGTCGCTTCGATACACTTCGGTACTACACTACCTTTAATTATACTTTCCATGAATCGCCTGATCACGTGAAACTCTAAGCCAATGAGATCCCAATTTCAGACAAAGTTGTGTTCAAGACCAATCAAATTACCAATGATTTGCCACTGGTTACCGTCATTTCAGATTATTCTACATTGCCTGCTAAAAAAGCTATGCTATGCCTATTCATGATGCAACAACAACACCCAATCGATTTGGTCAAGAAACCAATTGCTTTCTTATTTAGGGATGCAGATTTAAGAATTGTACGACTCAAATTATTAATTATCTGATGTAACACTGCAATTAATATCCAAATAAGACATTGCTACTAAATTATGGAAATAACTCCATTTTGCCGCGTAAAAATATTAATTCATGTATTCATTGTAGCAGTAAACAGTAGAACGTCACTTATGAGTACGTTCTTCCTTCATTAAACAATTGACTGCTATGGACAGGTCATGGATCGTATATAAATCTGAGTAGTTGCCGTCTAGCAAGCGTTAAAGTCCAAGAGTTGAGGCTATACAATAGATATACTTCAGATTGGACGAATTTCCGTTTATTCCATCAAAGAAATCAGATTTCTATACGGACGTACTCATAAGTGACGTTCTACTGTTTACTGCTACACATGAATGCATCAATTAATATTTTTATTAATATATCAGTCCATTGTTTACCTGTTTGCATATATTGACATTGCTTTCTATAGATGAGATATTGATACCTAGGTATGTGAACATGTCTACTAATTTCAGAGGCTTCCCATTTAATGAGGAGATGGATCCATTTTGTTTAGAACACATCGACTCTGTTTGAACTGAGTTCATGTAGTGACCAATAACATTTGCTGACTTGGACAGGTGTGCTTGCTTGAAGTGCTAGATTATCTGCATAGTCTGCATCATTAATGATTTCTGTGGGATATCATCTGTTCTTTGTCTTTTAGTATAAAACTATCTATTGCCGTTCTTAGTACGTGATATAGGCAGATTATAAATAGAAATGGTGATTATGCTTCCGCTTGTAAAACTACAGCAACTAAAATATGTTACATAATTCATGGATAGTCAATGAATTGTGTACGTACTGTAGTAAGAATATATTTGAATAAGATTTTGTTAGATTAAAAATTGGAGGACGTTAAGTGGGGAATGCCCATAACCGTTGGGGTTATGATTGATTAATGATGACCCCGTCTTTACTCCCTACGGATGCGCACGATTACAGGCGTGAGATAGTTGTAGCTTAGATGCGACTAGAGGTAGCGGACGTTGAGATCACCTCAAGGGATGTCGATCTTGATCCGCGCGGAATCTGGGGATGGGCTGTTTAATAAATCTTTAAAGGAAAAACAACTCTTGTTGATTCATTTAAACAAGAAATGACCAGAAAAAGAGAGAGAAACCAGCCCACTGGATCAACAAGAGAAATTGGCCGACGAAGTATGTAGCCGATATTACAAGCCCTCATCTAATCTCTCCTCTCTTCTCTATGTTTCACTCTCATCATTCTATACCCGA
>CM042158.1:152500-155000 GCA_023376005.1 Doryteuthis pealeii | reverse complement strand
AAACCATCCGTGCGAGGCGAACAAGACACGCTGGACAGTGCTGGAGAAACAAGGATGAACTCATAAGTGACGTTCTTCTGTGGAAGCCATCACATGGGCACGCCAGAGTTATGATTATAGTCAAACATTTACAAACGAATGTAATTTCGGCATTAAATAACCGTTGAGTAGTTGATGTGCCTTTAAATAAATGAACCAAATCAAGACAGAAATAGGAAATACAATCTGGTATACGATTTATCCATATTCAGAAATATAGATTCATACATATGCCAGGGCATCCCATTATGGTGTAACTGTTAGCAAGGTAGTCTCTCAGATCCATTAATACTGAATACCGAATAGCGTGTTCGATCCTCGTTATGTTGCATAATATATGTGGTTGTATAAGATTATTGTCAATCCCCTGTATTTCTGATGGGATGACCCCTTTTCATATCACCGGCGGTACTTTCCATGGAATATTACAGAAAGCCCGCGAAATACGTGAAGTCACGTGATAGCTGGTTAACTGGTAGTTCTAGCTTGGACGTCAGGCAGAAAAGATGTCTGCCTTAGCTGGGCTCATTATGCACACGCGCGTTCTGTTAGTTAGAAGAAGAAGTTTAGTTAAGTAAATAAAAGTTTAAAGAAATAATATGGTGTCCTTGATTGATGAATGTCTTGACAAAAAGACTGACCATGAAGAAGGAATTCATCAAAGACGAACAGCCAACAAGAATCTAGAAATAGAATTCATCATGGAGAGGAAGAATAGAAACGAAATGGCCAAAGAAGTAAGTTATGCATCCTTCTATCTACCTGTGTCTATCTCTCCTCCCTCTCCAGTATGTAACAGTTAGATGCCTCATAATAATGACCTTGTGTCACATCTTACCTGGGGTAAACAGGTTTGGTAAATAAAAGTGACCTATCGTAGTGTAATTGTTAGCAAACTAGTCTCGCAGATCCATTACTACTTAATAGCAGGTTCGATCGTTGCTGGATGTCCCTATTGACCTTGTTTAGCGAACGGGTTGGGTTAATACCGACAAATTTATACATATCTAAAACAAAATAATAAATAAAGTCGTCGGGATGGCTTAAAGTTTGTATCAACCTGACAGTTAGGGAGTATATCCCCTTTTCACTAGCGCTAGAGCAAGGAGAGTGTTTTTGCATCTGAAGTGGAGCGCCAATCTTACCATCAGCTCCTCCCTTTACCACAGAGATCCCTGTGCTACTGATACACTGATTTGGCGAAGGCCGGTATCGAACCCGGAACCTTGTGGTTCCTAGTCGCACACTCTACCGACTGAACTAAACTGGCCCAATACATATCTAAAAGATATATATTCATACCTATTTCAAAACCAAAGGCTTCCCATCGTGGTGTATTGGTTAGCAAGTTAATCTCGCGGATCTATTACTACTAAATCGCGAGTTTGATCATCACTGGATGTCCCATACTTGTGACCTGGTGCCACATAGTACCAGTGTTGAAAAAGATGGGTAAATACCAATAAGTTTATTCATATCTCATCATCATCATCATTATGACGTGCCAGCAGCATGGACATCCATGACGATGTCTCAACAACCACCCCTAACGGCCATTACTCTGGCAGTTCCTCCACGCAGCCTCCAGAATCCGCATAGAGCTGATCGATGTAGGTTCCTGAGTGACGGCCCACACTGGCATGTTCATTTTCAGGTCTCCACAGGAGAACGTCCCTTTATATATTTACCAACCCCTCCGCACGAGCAGGATGTGACACAATGTCAATTTCTTAAGCGGAATTCAACAGGTTTGAATTCAGAGTTTTCCTTCTCCTAGACCGGTTGCATAACCAAGGTTAAAGAGCCCAGTCTGCCCTACTATTTATCCATAGCTGGAGGGAGAGTAGGATTCATACCTATTCCAAAGGTATTAGCGCTAAGGGAAATGCAATTACCACGTCCAGGATTTGAACTCGGGGTGACGAGTCCATTTCCCATGACTTTAACCATTACACCACGCGCTTCCAGAACGTCACTTATAAGTTTATTTCTGCTTCTCCAGCAGAGTACAACATGTCTTGATCGTCTTACTCAGATGGTTTGTGTGTCAAGGGGGAGGTGGCGCTTTCTTGTCGGATGCTTCTTTAATATCGTACGATCCATATATAAAAGTGATATATAAAAGTCATCACGGCGGCCTAATCTCGGTATGAGCTTGACATCGAGGGGGTCTATCCTCTTTTCACTAGCGCTAGACCAGGAGGTCATTTTAGCGTCTGCGGTGGAGCACCACACCTACCATCAGCTCCTCACCTTACCACACAAATCTCTGTGCTACTGATACAATGAGTAGTAGCCGGACGCTCTACCGACTGAGGTAAACTAGCCCTAAACGCAAGGTCATTCCATCTTGGTGTAACTGGTTGGGTAAATATCTCCCTATTTAAAAACGCATCCGTACTACGTGTACGCAAATATACTAACTGAAACCTATAAAAGCATCTCTCTGTTTGTAGACGTG
>CM042158.1:45000-147500 GCA_023376005.1 Doryteuthis pealeii | reverse complement strand
ATGAGTGGACGGACAGTGCAAAATATTCAATAATTGAAGGAAAAAAAATGTAATTTACTTCATTACAATAATTAATTTACAATGATTTATTACAATCGCTATTTCAACAGTAATGCAGTTGAAATAAAGTATTGTATATATATATATATATATATATATATATATATATATATATATATATATATATATATATATATATATATATATAATTTTGGTTAAACCAATGAGG
Organism: Doryteuthis pealeii; assembly: GCA_023376005.1. NCBI lineage: Eukaryota > Metazoa > Mollusca > Cephalopoda > Myopsida > Loliginidae > Doryteuthis > Doryteuthis pealeii. The sequence goes on along the minus strand of CM042158.1, from coordinate 147,271 downwards.
AGCTACTAAGCGAAACTATTAGTAGGTATATCTGACTCTTTATTATTTGCTCTACTTAGGTATTGAGCACTTTTTACATTTTAGCTTTAGATAATCCTAGCGTATATTATATATATATATATATATATATATATATATATATATATATATATATATTCTTGGCCAAGTGTTATAGTGTTAATCGATTATTTTCGGTTGGAACGACCCTCTTGTTATTTCCTTTTTTCATTTTTTCCACAGTTGAAGTTTCGTAGTATATTCTTACTATCAAACTATTTGCCGGGTTTTTGTTTCTTGCCCAAGGGTTTACCAATAAGTTTAGTATATTATATATGTATATTGCATCGGAATTTTGTGGCTCTCTATTTCATGTTTTTGTGCATTTGTCAGAGAGAGTCTGCTCTGGCGTAAACATGTTTATTGTGGTTGCTGCATCCAAGATTTCTTGAAAACAGCACAAATCATCCTTGATTAGTTTCCATCGCGCCTTTTTCATTTCCTATGATTCTAAGCATTACCCAACATCGATTTCTGTAGATGAGTTATTTCTACCTGAGTATTATCTACTAAGTTGAAAGGATTAGGGGCCGGTTTAGCTCAGTCGGTAGAGAACCCATCCAAGAATCGGAAGGTTCTTGGTTTGATACTTTTCCTCGCCAACCCAGCGTATGAATAGCACAAATTGAGTAATCTGACATTTGCGGTAAAGTAAGGGGCTGATGGTAGGTGTGGTGCTCCACCTCAGCAAAAAAGTATTTCTGGTCTAGTGCTAGCAAAAAGCGGGATAGACTCCCTCTTTTTTTGTTACCAACAATAGGCCAATACGTCAACTTTACTTTTAATTACCGATGAGTATGAAGATGTCTCAATCTCGTTTCAAACGCTTGAACTTCATCCTGAGTTTACATAAAGGCCAGTCGTATTATGTAATGATTGTATTTATTCTTGACCACTGACCATCCCTTTTTAAATTTTCAAATGCTCCGGTAGATCTTGGAAGATCTCCAACCTAAAACAACATCATCACCATAAGATCCACCCCCCCCACACACACACACCAATAACAAACTAATCTTATAACTTTGCCCTCATATTTCACTCTATTTCCACAATCTATTGTCCTCCGTTCTGGTATATCTGTCAATTTCAGAATCGAAAATCATTTTCTCTTTATATATTAACAGAATAGGGTTTTTTTTCTATTAGTTTTAACTTCCGTTCCCTGTATCATAATTTTATCTCTCTTTAATTTTATTCTTCCACCCTCTGTCTCTCTGTCTGTCTGTCTGTCTATCTGTCTGTCACTCTCTCTCTCAATATATATATATTATATATATATATATATATATATATATATATATATATATATATATTGGGCTCCTTCTTCTTATAATTTTTCCTCTATTCTTGTAAAAAAAAGGAAAGTCGTCGGGGCGGCCTAATGTCGGTATCAGCCAGACAGCGAGGGAGTCTATCCCCTTTTCCCTAGCGCATGACCAAGGAGATTATTTTAGCATTTGAGGTGGGGTGACACACTTACCATCAGCTCCTTACTTTACCGCACAGATCTCTGTGCTACTCATATGCTGAGTTGGCGAGGGTCGGTATCGAACTAGGAACTTGTGGTTTCTAGCCGAACGCTCTACCGACTGAGCTAACCCGTCCCATTATTTCTATTTCCCTCCTAGTTTTAGAGACTCTATATGGATGGTTGGAGTTGCGTAGTCTAATGAGATGGACACGTCAACGCGACTTCAATTCTTGGACGAAGCTGCTGGAATTTATAAGGCGCTAATACCCCTGGGAAAGGTATGAATCCAATTCTCCCTCCAGCTGAGAATTTGTATGAATATATCTCCAGTTATACAACAGAATGAATAAATCATAGAAGCAATGTAACAGCCCCAGAAAACAGCTTTCAGAAATCTCCTGACGAGGTGATCTTTATTCCGAAATATTAAGAATAAATAAAAGTTAAACGAACAACATCATAGTTACCTCATTTTTCGTTACACTTGCATTGTGATAGCCTTCAAAACCAACCACCAATATTATATATATATATATATATATATATATATATATATGTGTGTGTGTGTGTGTGTGTGTGTATTTATTTATTTCTAAACTCTGACAGTATTTAAAAAAACCTCCCGGCTTTATAGTTTGGAATTACACAATACAAACTTTTGCATGGAGAAAAAATATATAAAAAAAAAGAAAAGACCTAATCATATGCACACCCTGAAGAAGAATCAGATGCTACTATAAAAATGGGCAAAAGAAGAAAAATTGAGAGTTTGCCAAGATAAAAAATACTAAAGTGCTCAATACAAAAAGTAGAGCAAACAAATCATAGAGTAAGCGTTATGAGTCAGTGAATATCTACCTCGGTTTCTCCTAACGGATCATCAGGATAATTCTGACACAGAATTATTCTGATCATCCATTAGGAGAGACCTAGGTAGATAATGTCTGACTCATTACGCTTACTCTATTATATATATATATATATATATATATATATATATATATATATATATGTGTGTGTGTGTGTGTATATATTATATATATATATATATATATATATATATATATATATATATATATTACATTATTTGACATTAAGATTAATAAGATTCACAATAAACATTTTTTAGCGAATACTTATTCGTGTATATTTGGAGAGGGTCCATAAGAGTCAAAATCTTCTTATGGAAGGTGAATTTGATTGACACTCTGGTCCTTATTGTCGTCGAATTTTTAAAGCTGACCTTTGGAAAAAGAGCCAAAAAAATGTCGAAGTCGAACAGTGCAAACAAAACGTCAACTGAATATTTTTTCTCTTTGCATATTTATGTTACTCACTTACTTTGCTTGTTATAATGGTTCATGACTATAAGGCCTTTGTTTGGCTGGTCGATTCTCACTGAGTGTCACATACAAAGTTAAAGAGCCAAGTGTACCTTAGCTGGAGGGAGAATAGTTGGATTCATACCTTTGCTTAGTGTATTAGCGCTACTGGTAAATCTATGCACCTTCCGCCAGGTGCAAGTATTGAAGTTTTAATGGAATAAAATATTATATTGAATTAGAAAGCCAAATGAAACTCAATAAGAAAACAGGGGGTGGTATAATCCAAAAATAGAACAGCTGAAACTTACTCTTCCATCACTCCCGTCTTTCATAGCTAAATTTTCATATTTCAACTATTTACTTAGGAAGTAAAGAATAAAATTACAGTTATTTCTTCTTGTTAATTGATTTCTCTAAGGATTTATCCCCGGGATCTTTGGCTAATATTTATTAAAATAAAACCACATAATGAGAAATCAATAATAGCAAGCACATATTTGTTAAAATCAGATTTTTAATGTCAATATGCAAATTAGCCTTCCCGTTAACATTGTTAACCGCTATTTTGTTGTACATATAAATACAATTGCATGTTATTAAATATGGCCAACAGTGTTAATAATGTAAAACAATTTTATTAATAAATGAATTTAAATAAAAATAAAATCATGGAGAATGTAATGTAAATAAGTAATCGTTATTTGGGTATTGATATAGTCTCGGTTACAGACGGACAGACACACAATCTCCATTATGATAAGATGTGAAATGCAACGATCGTTGAGAATCGTGAAAAAGCGGCCCCCTGTCTATAACTCTGCTGATGAGGCATAATAGGCCGAAATGTACATACAGAGATTGACTTTTTCTCGATTTGTTTATGCCTTACATTTGAACAGATATATTCGCCTAATTCATTAATTATCAACTAATTAATTTTCAAATTAGGTATGACTTCAATTAAGCACATATTCTCCCCAAAATACTAATATATATATATTAGTTATCTAAATAAACAACAGAGCTATCCCATCTGAAAACAAAGATATTTGAATGCACATTTGTTAAGATTCTTGTGGCCATTTTTAGGCTGCAGGTGAGAGCACTTTACAGTGGAGATCCCTTGTGGTATTAAGTTTGACCGTGTTGTGTAGTATCCCATTAATGCTTTTCCGTTGGTCCGTGCATCTTGATTCATATGATCCAGGTGTTCCTCAATGTTAATCAGAATCCTTTTTTGTTGTTCGGTTCGTCCACACAAGCAACTGAACGTCTTTTCCCCAACGCCTTTAAATAATTAACCAACCACGTATTCAAGCGGGTTGATTGGGTTATTCAATTTTTTTTGTTTCTTAGTTTTGAAAGATTAATAGCGATACTTAGGAAGAAATTTTTTTTAATTCAATTTTTTTTGTAATTAATTTTTCTCTTTAACCCATAGATGGGATATAATACTATGCATGCGGGGGTAGGTGTGTATATATATAATTCTAGGTAGTTATAATTAGTAAATAGTAAGTCAAACCACATATATGTATACATATGTGTGTGTGTTCTAGTGTGGATAATGGGGGTATACATATGTATAGATAGATAGATACATATGTGCGCATGTATACATACATGTGTGTGTATGCATATATTGTATGTGTAAGTAGGCTTAAGGTGCATGAATGGTCGGTCAAAGAAACCATAAAAATAAGATTAGGGTTTAGAATAGATATGAAAAGGGATAAAGACCAGTAGCAGACAACATGTCGGGATTTAGGCAAAAGAAGGAGAAGATAGGATCAGTCATAAAAATATATGACCACCAGCATAGAGTTCAATTAAAACAAAGGACTTTTTCAAATAACGCGGGGTTTAGACACAAATCTCGCAGACGAGATTTGATATGAGATCTGAGGGATTCTGGGAAATTTGAAAAGTTTAGTCATTTGGATCTAGCGAGCCGAAGAGAGCAGATGAGCCTTGAACACTGAAGAAGTTAAGATGTTAGTTGTCCATTAGAGACCAGCCCTAGCAGAGGTCTACAAAGAAAAGGGGGTGTCCCCCATCTGGACAACCACGGGAGATAGCAGCAGATAGAAGCATACGTACTATATACCTCATCTCTGCCATCTGAAGTTCACCTGACTGTTTGTCTTTGTTGTTGTTTATTCTCTCTTTCTCTTTGTGATACTTGTTGTTTGTACACCCCTTTGGCGGGGGGCCCCCTGCGAGATGTTTTGAGCACATATGTGCAACGTGGACAGGTCCTAGAAATAGCTAGCAGACGACACGATATAATCACGGCCAGAAAAAAAGTAGTGCAGCAAAGATGCAGTGAATGCAAGAGAGTTGCAGAAGTGTGCAAAGGGCCTCGCAGCCCGCCGGTGGTGTTACAGGGACCCTAACAGGTACTACCACTCGGGGTCAGTGTGGACTGGGGTCATTGTTGAGGAAGGGATATTCTACATTCCCCAGACCTCCAGAACTGGAACCTCACCATCAGTTAATTTAACATCTTCTTATCCTGGGTATGTTATTTAACACGATCTGATGGTGAAGTCCCAATTCTGAAGCACTGTGGAATGTAGAGTACCCATTTCCACCATTACACCCAAGTCCACTCTGAGTGGTAGAACTGGTTAGGATCCCATCTAAGGGTTAAATAAAAAAAGGAGTTTAAAAAAAACTTTTCAAAACTTGAGTTTATAAAAATTAAGTAAGAATAATACAAAACGAGTTCGGTATAAAATAACCCAACAAGGGTTGATATGCCATGGAATCCAACTAACCAACCAATCAACCACTGTTGTACTTCTACAGAGATATATTTGGCATTGAATCACCCACAAAGATTGATTTGCCATTAAGCAGATGAAAACCAACCAACCGTGTGTCAGCGGAGGAGAAAATCCCATGGCACAGTGGCTAACGTGCTGGACTGCGAATTGTAGTAAGCGAGTGCAATCTCCAGTGGCACTATTATGTTCCCTTTCTGACCAATATCCTTGGAAATATATTTAAAACCCTTATGCTCCGAGCTATGGGTTCGATTTACTACTACTGCTGTTCTACAAGGATGGCTTTGGTATTAAATAACAGGTTGATAATATTACATAATTGTTTGCCAATTAATTGTGTACGACATATAGCTTAATTCTAGATTAATGGTTAGGGAAGAATAGGAAAATGATGGACAAATGTTGACCTGTGTTTGACCTCCGTTTCCGGTTTGCCAGCATAAAGAGTTTAGGAAAGTCTGATTTTATTTGGGCAATGCACAGGGTGAGCTGTCAGTGGAAACTAAATTCTCACATGCGTGTTTGTTGATCTGGATCTTATAAAATTATAAAGGACTCTAAAAAAAGACAACAACAAAAATAACACAAAAAGAGCTCTAAAAAAAACAAAAAAACCCACAAAAAACAACAAAATAACAAAGTCTTGTGTTCGTTTACTAAAAGCAAACCCCCAAAACGGCCAAGACGCAAAAGACTCCCAAGAATAACATGTACCCGACCAATCCAAGAGATCCAGCTAAGAATATCATCTACCAATCCAGAAAAGATAACAGATTCCAGAAATAAGATAACATCTATACAGAGAACAGATACAAAAGATAAGATCCAGTTACTCAGAACAAGATAAGTATAACGAACATAAGTATATCTGTACATACAGGTATACTCTACAATATACGTATATACAAGTATGGTAAGCAACAATAAGTCATTAAACAAAGAAACCAAACCAAACTTATTGTTTAATGCTGACCAAAATATAAGCACTAGTCGTGAATATGTGGAAAAAATATTAGTACTTTTAAAATGCGGACCATATGACCTTTAGGCACCACTTTTTGATCTCAATTCAGAAGGACATGTTTTTCATTTACACCGTCAATATCCGGTTGTTTGATAGAGGTTAGAGTTAGTGGTAAAGGTAAGAGTTAGAGGTTAGTTTTATAATTTAAAAAAAACTCTAAAAATCGTCTGTTAACAAACAACTGGATATAAATGAAAAACATGTCCTTCTGAATCGAAAATCAAAAAGGGGTGCCTAAATGTCATATGATCCTAAAATACTTTATTCAACTGTATCTGTTGGGATATCTGTAGAAAGGAATAGGTGGCATTATTTTCGGAGCACCCCTGATAACTTTCGCCACCCAAGAATTCACCGCGTAGGTTGTCTTCGCGTTTCCAGGATTCGTTTTTCAATAAAGTTTTAGAGAAAGAAAATTTCATTGATTGTTTTCAGATCTATTCTACTCGGTTATTACGAGTAACAGGATTACATGAAAGGATTTCATCGTATGACTAATTTAAATCAATTTTTTGCTGCTTGATGTGTGCAGTGTGTGGATAAATATCTTTTTGTTACATTTCATAGGTCAGTTGCATATTCACAAATAAGAATATCTATTAGAATCGGTAATTTTCTGGCAAATGTCCACAGTATTTTAGAATTTCATTAAAGAAACGTTGTGCATTTTCACAGAGTTTTGCATAGAGATCACAATGCATGTGAATATCGAAAATAAGTCTGCACAGTTTAAACAGAAATGAATCAGAAGTTTCTCTGAATGTTTGAGATGAGGATTGATGATTAGTATTATCTGCGTTTTGCTGTAGATGCGACTCTAACAAAAACGCACAAAGACACCGACTCGATTTCCTTCGACGATAACCATTACCCTACCGGCGTTTCCAAATGATCCCAGGCCAATGAACTTAGCTTAGCTTTGTCTGATACCAGGTCGCATAATGATTTTGGTTAGACTTGCTTAGATCTCGAACAATGTCCCCCAAATAATTGATGAAGATTATCTAATCTTGGCCAAATGTCACCGAGTAATCAATCAAGATTAGTTTAGTCGAAGCAAATATCTACAGAATAGAAGTCATTTATTAAGATTGGATTGGTTTGGCACAAGGCCAAAAGTATGGAGCACTCAATAAGAATGTCTACAAATTAGACTATTTGGCTTAGTTTACGCGGAAACATGGCCTGTGTGCATTTACAATCCGCGATACTATTGTGGCGTATTTATCTGATGTTTTTTATTTTTAGATAAGGCTTGATAATTAATATTATTTATATTGTTCCAAATAGACACATAGCCTAATAGATAAATGAGGTAGGTTAAGACAGTTCTAAGCGACAGTTATTTCTAGACTGCAGGTTCAATCCTGACAGAAGCGACAGTTATCTCTAGACTGCAGATTCAATTCCTGGCAGAAGAAATATAGAATAATAATTAACACAGCTTAACGCCTCTGCCCCCAGCTATGGTTAGCGGAGTGAGAACAGGATAGCCCTGTGTATTGAATAAAGGGTTAGATTCAAAGTTCCGTGATGGTTCCCGATTAGAAAAGAAGGTTCCCGAGTTCGAAAAGAAGGTTCCTGAATCCGAGAAGGTTCCCGAGTCCGACAAGAAATACTCGAAGAAGACCGGAGGGCACATTGGCCGAAACGTTTTACAGATAACAATGAAGATGAGGACAATAGTCCGAATAATGCAAATAATACTAACCATAGAGGCCTATGTTTTTACTGCTGGTTAAAACTTATATCGTTAAACTTATATCGTTAAAATCTTTTACACATAAGATATATTTTTCTGTCCTTCCATTCGTCAAAGTTATATTTATTGTATAAAAAAACGGCCTCAATGTTGTCGTGGAATGTTAATTAATCTCCATTTCATTTAGCACTATCCCAAGTAATTAATCAAAGTTAGCAGTAAGTAATTCATTAATTTTGACTTACTCCTTGCACCAGTACTGTCATTAATCATTAAGTCTAATTTACTCTTAGTACACGACTAATGAGTAATTAAATTGGTGTTAATTATAGCAAAACTAATCAGTAATTAACATTAACTAAGTCCTTAAACAAAGAAAATAAGTTAATAATTTTAACCAAGTTTAGATAAATTAAGACCAATGATTTATTCCTTATTCCGCGGAGTAGTGGCAAACGTGCTGGACCACGATATCGGAGAAAGCGAGTTCGAACTTCAGTCACTCTATTACGTTCACTTTCGGAGGAAATTAAAGGAAGATAGGAATTAAATAGTAACACTACTGTTCCTCTGCAAGGATTGATTTGATTGTAAATACTTCACGAATGTTGGTATACCATTAAACAGAGAAAATAAATCTTATAATCAAACATCATCATGATCATCAGTTGCCGCTTTCAGTAGGTGTGTCACTCGACCACGGAGATACCATTCAAGAACATCAACACTACGAATGGATCTGCAAGATCGACTTAAAAATGATCGATCAATTGATTGAATTGAACGGCTTGTAAACTTGTCTAGGCGGTTGGTTGGTTGGGTTTTACAGCATGTCAACTCTTGTTGGGTTATTTTATGCCAATGATAATGTTTTATTAATTGTTGATGATTACTGATTTTTTAAATCTCAGTTTTTTAAAACTCATTGTTTATTAACTCATTTTGTTCTACGTAACCCATAGATGGGACCCTAACAGGTACTACCACTCAGGTCCAGGGTAGACTGTGGGAGTTATAATGATAATAGGTACTTCACTCTCCCCAGACCTCAGGAATTGGAACCTCGCCAGTAGATTCAATTTAACTTCATACTCAGTACACTAAATACCCTCAGTCACTGCTTTCTAGCACATTAGGATAAAAAGGGTTTGGGGTTTCTTATGAGGACAATAAGGTTCGGATAATCAGGACTTAATGTGACATGCTGATTGATCGGAGAGGACCCGTCCAACCGCCCGTCTATCCTAAGGGCTAACGTGCAGTATTGCATTTCTTGGACTAATTCGCCACCAGGATTACGTCCTTAAAGATCATGGATCGCCACCCACGAGCAACAGGTGGTTTTGCAGCGGTCAAAAATAGTTAACTTCTCTTACCACGAGGATTTAGTTAATAGGTGGCACTAAAAGATTTGAGTATTTAAACACAGTCAGCACACTCTGTAGAATTCTTTCTTACTTTCCATTTAATACTCATTGTGTATATTGTTTTATGTCATGTTTTATTTGCCCAGACAAATAAAGTCTATATGTGTTATTTTCTTTTTGTTTCGTTCGGACTTCATTGTGAATCTTTTCACTTACGTTTTTCTAACGTATTTATAAGACCCCGTTTTGGCCACTAAGTCCAAAACAACATGTCAATCTTATAGTCCCATTGGGAGGAATATAGCCATATGCAGAGGTGCAGTCGTGGTATTCTTCTGTCCCTGACGAAAGGGCGAAACTTGTGTAGGGTTATTTTATGCCGAGAATTTAGATCATCCCGTCTATATTTTATTTTTGGGGTATTTTTTTTTTTCTTAAGGGATTTTCTGGGCAGGGCCATAACGTATCTATTTGTGCTGTAGATGCGACTCTAAAAAAACGCACAAAGTCAACGACTCCAATTCATACGACGATAACCATTACCCCACCTGCGCCTTCAAATGACCATAAGGCAATGAATTTAGCTTAGCTTTGTCTCATACCAAGCAGCCAAATGATTTTAGTTAGATGTACTTCGATCTGGAAGAAAGTTCCAAAATAATTGATTAAGATAATCTAATCTTGGCAAAAGGCCATGGAATAATCTACAAAGTTTAGTGGAAGCAAATATCTACAGTGTAGTAGTAATTTATTAAGCTTAGCTTAATTTGGCACAAGGCCACGGAGTATAGAGCACCCAATCAGAATGTCCATCAGAGTAGGCTATTAGACATAGCTTATCAGGGTTCAAGCAGTCTTCCTGTCTATAGCCCTGCTGATGAGGCCTAATGGGCTGAACTGTACATACAGAGATTGACGTTTTCTCGATTTGTTTAGCCTTACATTTGAAAGAGTAAGCCCGCCTAATTCATTTATTATCAATTAATTAATTTTCAAAAATTAGGTATGACTTTAATTAAGCACATATTCTCCCCAAAATATCTTAAATTGTAAGGGTTTCGTGTATTTGATGTCAAGATTATAAAAGATAAATGCATTGGATTTTGTTAAAGGATGAGACGGTGGTACAATTGATAAATCGAGAAGATTCATTCGAAAGAAACACAGTTCAATTTCGTTTCGATTTATTGTGTATTTAATATATAACTAAGAAGCGGCTACTCGGCGTCGCCTGGGTAGAGGGAGTATATTTTTAAAGTTAGATCCATTATCACTGAATTGTGAGTTGGATCCTCGTAGAATGCCCAATTAAAATTCCTATGTAAAAAAAGATCTTGCATTGATCCAACCACTCTGCAAAGAAACGTGAAAATCTACTAATTAAAATATTAAACACAAAAAGATTCAATGCTGTTATCAGTTACATTTTATTTTTTTAATTATCTTCACTAATATAAATCAAATCTTTATTATTTTTGCTCAAAAACCAAGCCCTGGTAATGTTTGATATATATATATATATATATATATATATATATATATATATATATATATATATTATATATATTAAAGAACATTTTTAGAAAAAAAAAGAAGATATTATTAGTTTGCTGACATATCTGTTTCGACCTTTTAATAAAGCGCTCTTTATCAAAGCAACTATATTTATGAGGAAAGACGGAATAAATATACACTTTTACTTCAAGCTCTTTTGAGTTTTTCTAATGATAAAAATGTCTGATTTTTAAAACGAAAATTTATTTTATTTAAACACAAAATACGCATTTTCAAACATTTTTAAAATTCCAGCCCTGAACGAGAGCGTTTGTTTGTACCTCGTGATTAACGGTTTATTTATTCCGTCTTTCCTCACAATATAGTTGCTTTGAAAAGACCGCTTTATTAAAAGTCGAAACAGATCTGTCAGCAAACTAATAACATCTTTTGTTTTTCTAAATGTTCTATTCCTACAGTCGGATTCACTTCCATTTACTTCATATATATATATATATATATTATATATATATATATATATATATATATATATATATATATATTTTACCTTGTCATAATTATTTTATTTTCGAAGTTTCATCCGGACATATAGATTCACACAACTGGCCTTTATATATGTATAGATAGACAACTAAGTCAGTCTCTGGCTTCCGGTTCAAAAAGTATGGGGCTAATATTGACAAAAAAAAAAGGTAATGGATTCTGATTGAAATGTAATTCGGAAAAATGAAGAAATAAGTTGTCTTATGATTTAACTTCCATTAAGTTTAGTGGTATCTAAAGAAATTGTTAGAATGGATTGAGTAATTTTTAGATTGTAAAGTCGTGGGTAATTGAATTTATATATTTTTTGTATGTTGAGTGATTGGGGGGGGTAGATGTTGGTGTAATATTCCTTCTAGACATTGTTTTTTTTGTGTGGTTGATGTTTGGGGGGGATAGGCTGATTCGGGGTTTTTAATTATATATAAATTAATAAACTTATATATATATATATATATATATATATATATATATATATATATATATATATATATATATATATATATTAAAACATATATTTAAAATTTATATATATACAAATATATATATATAAATTGATAAACTCCCAGTAACAAGGATGGAGAAGAGGGGGAGTGAGAAAGAGAGAAAGAGAGAGAGAGAGAGAAAGGGGGCGAGGGAGAGAGAGGGAGTGAGAGAGAGAGAGGGAGAGAGCGCGAGAGCGTGTGTATATATGAGTGCGTGAGAGAGAGAGGAGAGAGAGAGAGAGAGAGAGAGGGAGAGGGAGAGGGAGAGGGAGAGAGAGAGAGAGAACTAAAAAACGAAAAAAGTATTTAGTGTTGCGTAATTCTGATATTAAAGGGGCTTGAGACTACCAAAATAAATATTGCAAAAAAGCCTGGAACGAATTCATATACTAAAATTCAGTAACATTGATGTTTTTCCAAATCAGCTGTGAACCTCTCGCTATATACATACAACCTTACACGCACACACACACACACACACACACACACATACATATATATATATATATATATATATATATATATATATATATATATATATATTACCACTTAAAGAACTTTCTATACTCTGACATAAATCTACAATAAATTTCCCCCATTTCTTCTTTTTTTCTTAGACATGACAAGCAACGTTTTCTTATTGAAATAAATCCACTATTGCAAGTAAAGTAAATAGAAAAGTAAAAATAGAATGAATCACAAATCAAGATGTTTTTTTTTGTTGTATTTTTTTTTACCCGGAAAAAAAAAAAAAAAGGATGTTTGCCGGATAAAAATTAAATATCAGGTAAATGGCAGCTTTAAAATATTGCGGAAATGTGGACCTGTCCGCAGAAGAAATGAAATAAATAGAATGATATATAACTGTAATGTCTGGAGTTATAAACAATATAAATAAACGTGTACGGAAAGAAGGCTTTTTAAAAATAGTATTTATTTCACTCTTATTATTAAATCATTGTTAAATCATTAAACTGAGGATCACAGGTTAAAGAAACAGGTAATAGCCCTATTATTTACCCACTTAGAGTGTGTTTAGTTAGTTTCTTTTTATATTTGGCAGTAAATATCTATTAATATTGGAGATTCGCTTCCGGTTTTTGTCTGAAACAAAAATTACGTCACTGCTTACGTCACATTACCAAAAATCGTTATAACATTGAATAAATACACTCAAAATTTGAACATGCAACATTAGACACCCAACAAGTTTTAATAAATACATAACTGGTATTATATATCTATATATAGTTTATTTTATTTTAATACATATTTAAAGTTTACATTTGAAATTGTTTTATTTTTTAATCCTTTAATGAATTTGATGATTTTACTTACTTAGATTACAAACTCGCTGACATTGAATTTTTTACTGCCACCCCTCAGGCAATATGTTTCAAAAATATATTTTTATATCGCCCGCAGGGTGTTTGTTATTTTGTACTGGTACTAATAGCAAACAAGACGGAAACAAAATATTGTTCGCCGACCAAAACTTAATATCAGATAATTTTTCATTTGTAGAAATATGAAGCTGCCCATGGAATAAACAAAATAAATAGAATGATGTATAACTGAAATGTCTGGAGTTATAAACAAAATAAATAAAAGTCTACGAAAAGAAGACTTTTTTTTTTCAAATCGTATTCATTTCACACTTGTCAAAAATATGGTATTTACATATTAGAGGATGCTCAGTTATTTGTTGTTTGGCTGTAAATAAACTAATAACAGAAAAGACACAAACAATATATTGTTTGCTGACTAAAACTTAATATTGATTTATTTATAGATATAACAAAAAAACAAGAAGTGCCAAACTCAAGAAATATCACATCAGAAGACCTGGACATGGCTAAGAAAAGGAAACCTCAAAAGAGAAACCGAATCCATAATAATCGCAGCACAAGACAATGCCATTAGAACAAACTATATAAAGGCCAAAATAGATAAGACGCAGCGGAATAGCAAGTGCAGAATGTGTGAAAATAGAGACAAAACAGTCAATCACATAATAAGCGAATGCAGCAAACTAGCACAAAGAAAGTACAAAACTAGGCCCGACTCTGTGGAAAGGCGATCCACTGGGAACAGTGCAAGAAATTCAATTTTCAACATACACCCAAATGGTATATGCACAAACATAAACCTGTCCAAGAGAATGAGACGCACACAATTCTCTGGGATTTCGAGGATCACCTAATCCCGGCCAGGAGACTGGACCTAGTATTCATTGACAAGAAAGAGAGAACCTGCCATCTCGTGGATTTTTCTGTCCCAGCTGATCACCGAGTAAAAACGAAGGAAAGTGAAAAGATAGACAAATAGTTGGACCTAGCCAGAGAACTGAAGAAGCCGTGGAACATGAATGAAGATCGTACCAATTGTAATTGGTGCCCTTGGAACGATCCCCAAAACACTGGAAAAGAATTTGGCTGAACTAGACATCAGAGGAAGAATCGAGACCATCCAAACTAGCACTGTTGGGATTGGCTAGAATACTCAGAAGAGTCCTGGAGACTTGAGGAGACTTACTGTCACTCAGCCTCCAGTGAACCACCAGTACGGCAGGTGTGAAAAACAAAATAATAATCTTTATTTCACACTTATTACTCATTGTTAAATCATTTCACTAAGGATTATGTTTTAATGAAAAAAAGTAATTCCCCTTGTCAAAAAGTATGGTATTTACACACTAAGAGGATATTCAGTTATTTTATTTTATCTGGCAGTGAATTAAATAATAACAGACAAGTCACAAAGAAAAATGTTATTTAGTGGCTAATGATGGAAGATCTGGTAAATGACAATTTTTTTTTCAATTATAGACATATTGGCCCGACCATAAAATAAATTAAATAAATAGAATGATATATGACTCAAATGGCTGGAGATATAAGCAAAATGAATAAAAGTGTACGGAAATATTCAGTTTTTTCTTTTTTTTATTTGGCAGTAAATAAACTGATAGCAGACAAGATGCAAACAAGATACTGTTTGCTGACTAAAATTTAAGATCAAGCATTTTTCTTTCCTTTGTAGAAATTTGGAATTGTTGGCAAAAGAAAGAAATAGAATGAGGCATAACTGAAATGTCTTGAAATACAAACAAAATGGAAAGAAGACTTTTCTCAAATATCATTTGTTTCACAATTATTTCTGATTGTTAAATAATTAAACTAATTTGGTTTGGTTTGGTTTTACGGCATATCAACCTGTGGGTCATTTAATGCTGATAAAGTTTTGAAATAAATCAATTCTTAATGGATAATACAATTTTGTTTATCAACTCATGTTTTTTCTATCTAACCCATAGATGGGACCCTAACAGGTACTACCACTCCGGGTCAGAGTGAACTAGGGAGGAATGATGATGAAGGGGTGCTTCACATTCCCCAAACCTCCAAAACTGGAACCTCACCATCAGATAAAGTTTAACGTCATTCCCAGGACATGTAGACCCTCAGCCACCGCATTCTAGCACCCATATGATAAAAAGGGGTTGGGGCTTGCCATAAGGGCAATAGGGTTGGGGCAATCATATAGGTGCTAGGGCTTGGCATAACCAGCCGATTGATCGGAGGGGGCCTCTCCGAGCGCCCGTCTAGTCCAAGATAGGGCCACAGTGGAGTATTGCAAGTCATGAACTGCTCAACCACCTGGGTTCTATCCTTAAGCATCACGGGTCACCACCCACGGCCAACAGGTGGCCCCATTGGGGAGTCTTACCCCTCTGCAGAGATGCAGTCGGTACATTCTAACGCCCCAGCCGACAGGGCGGTAATTAAACTAAGGATGACAGGTTAAGTAAACGAATACTGCCTCTGTCAAAAATATGGTATTTACATACATAGAGGATGCTCATTTGTTTTTTGTTTGGCAGTAAATAAACTAATAACAATCAAGACGCAAATAAAATAGTTTGCTGATTAAACTTAGATTATCTTGGAATTTGATGTACAGACAGATCACCTAATCCCAGCCAGGAGACCAGACCTAGTGTTGATTAACAAGAAGAAAAGAACTTATCATCTCGTGTATTTGCCGTCCCGGCCGATCTCCGAGTGAAAGTGAAAGAAAGCGAAAAGATAATCATGGTAAGTGTGGCGCTCCACCCCAGATCCAAAATCAATCTCCTTGGTCTAGCTCTAGTGAAAAGGGGATAGATTCCCTCGCTGATAGGGTGATACCGACTTTAGGCCACCCGACGACTTTACTTACAGGATCTTCAGTTAAGAAATTATCCAAGTAAAGGCTAAGAGAGTAAACCTTAAAATCAAATCCGGAGCTGGAGTCCCAAAAGTGGTGTGAAGCTGAACTTTAGCGTTATCTTGCAACTCTTGCCAAACTGCTTTGTCTTTTCTTCCTTCCCTTTGGACCACAACGTAGTGTCGAGAGAGGAGACTTGCTGCTTCAGCTACAGTCCGTACTCCATATCAACCCACCCAGGCTACGTGGTTACACGTTTTTTGGAGGGACACTATGCCATCGTCTTTAGTAGACGGATGGATGCCATCGATAATATAGAATATGTCTGACCCATAAAATAGATTAAATAAATAGAATGATAAATAACTCAAATGACTGAAGAGGGAAACAAGATAAAAAAAAAACGTGTTTGGAAATAAAATAAATTTTAAACAGTATTTATTTCACAATTATTGGTTATTGTTAAAACACAAGTTAAGGAAACGAATCCCTATTAAAAATATGGATTTAGCGCAATTAGAATTTTTTAAAAAATTATTTAACAGTAAATAAATTTGTTGTGATTACAGTCGTTACTTATCACGGATCTTCTATTTGATGGTAACTAACACGAAATTACCTTTCGTGTCCCCTAGCATCAAATAGAAGAGCCGTGGCAAGTTATGACAGTTTCTCGTCAATGTAATCTTCAGACCAAAAAAGTTTTGATCTGAAGACCGCATAGGCGAGAAATTGTCATTAATCAGGTATTGACTTCATGTCCACGCTACATTCACTTAACTACCAAGTTAATACGGACATAAAATTTAAAAAAAAAACAAAAAAACATTAAGATTATTTTGTAAGATTTCTAAGAAAGGGTACGTTTGACCTAATTTAAATTTATGAGAGCCAAGATATTGAAGCTACTCGCTCGCTGCTTATGAATTCTGACATACAAATAACTTTGGTCAGACGACAAGTCAAATCCATAACGTTTATCTTTGTTGGGAATGGAATCGTCAACCCGAGTTCAAATCCTGGACAAGGCTGCTGCATTCCACTCTGCGTTAATTCCCTTTGGAAAGTTATGAATACACCCATCCCTCATCTGAGGGTTTCTGGTCGGGCATACTGGACTCTATAGCGTGGGTTAGACGCCAAACACATTTATTTGGGGTCACACTGACAAGTTGGATGATAAAAAAGTGATGTTCAACGCCGACAAATCTTACATAATTTATAAGCAGTTATACATTATGAACCCCGTCATTTTCGATGGACACCGTCATTTTAAGTTAAACGGCAATAATTCAAAATTATAACTACCGGTACGTTTATCATCCAGTATATGTGTCTGTCTGTCTGGTCTCTCCATTATATATATATAATGAAGAATACTACGTGTTGTTCAATATTACATGCCTAGATATATATATATATATATATATATATATATATATATATATATATATATATATATATATATATATATTCTAGGCATGTACTATTGAACAACACGGAGTATTCTTCATTTTTTGTATTTGCATTTTTCCAGTCTTCTTGCGATCTTTTTTGAGTCTGGATCCAATTGGCATATAATATTTCCCATACTTATATCCCGAGTGCTTTCAACTGTTTCGCCAGTCGTCATCCTGGGGTTAATAATTTGGTTTTTAGTTTTTTTTTAAAGTGTTTTTATTTATGTTTTTATCAAATTTGGAGAGACTATTATTTTTTTAAGAAGGGGGTGTAAGTTAAGTGTGTTAGTTGTTAAAGATATTTAGTACGTTGTATCCGACTTTAAATGCTATTTTGTTGATTATATATATATATATATATATATATATATATATATATATATATATATATATATATATATATATGATAGATTGTGGTAAATTTAGCATTTATATGAAATCTGCTTGTATTTTTTTACTTCGAATTCCCTGCCGGCTTAGAAAAATTTTCCAGCACGGTGTCGCTCAGCGATGAAGTCCAGAATTCTGATCCATTTAATTCTCCGATAATAGAATAACGGCGTTCGCATCAGCGTATCTTATAGATCGTAAACTTCATAGTGAAACATTAAAAACATTCCAGGCCGAAGGTCGACCCACCACCCTAAAATTTTAGATTCACAATTTTTGATTTCTGCAATTGTTTTTTGGGTGCTCTTTAGACGCTCTTTTGCGACGAATCTTTTTTGTGTGATAAAATTTTTTCTCATCTAGAAATAAAATTTGGAATAACTAGATAAGCCAATATATATATATATATATATATATATATATATACCAACTCGAACCCAGGAGCAGAATGCGACAGAAGGGCAGTTTTTTAGTGGAGCGGAGGTTTATCAGGTAGCGTAACACAGGTTAAAGAGTTCAGTCTGTCCTATATCTTTCCCATAGCTGAAGGGAGAATAGATTGATGCATACTTTTGTAAAATGCAATTAACTTTGTGCCGTATTTGAACATTGGTCACCGACTCCATTTTCAACGACAATAACCATTACACAAACACACCTCTACCACGTGACTTATATTAACTGTCACTCAATAATAGAATCGTTTCACTGTCATTATAAACAATTACCCATGGACTCATACCCATCGAATACAGGTATTTCAACTACAATATATATAACTATGTCCAACCCTCCCCTCGGGCGAATAACCCGAAGGAATAGACCTTTATTGAACGAAAAATCACCTTCTTTGTCAAAATGCAATTGTTTAGAGAGAATTGCGCAAAGTGTCCTCTCTTATTGCTAATAAAATAAAGACGATATTTTTGCAATAATACAAAAGAGAATTATTGAAGTGATGGAAAGGAAACCGCAGTTTTAGGATGAAGAAAAGAGAAGAAAAGAGAAGAAAAGAGAAGGAAACCCCTTGCTACAGCCCCGGGGTTGTGAATATCTATTTACCCTGCCTTATTGGCTAACGAGTTCTCTTAATGCGTTCAATATTTTCTATTTGATTCGGCAGAAATGATCGAATATTAGCAAAGGCCGGTCGGTAATTTTATTGGAAAATGCCCGACAGATTAGCAGTTTCGTAGTAAAAGAAAAAAAAGAGTTTAAAATTAACTTTTAAACTTTCTTTCGGGAGATAATAAAGGGAAAGTCAGAATTCTGCTTCATGGTCTTTATTGGATTCATATTATAAAGATGAAGTCGTCCAGTTGGTGCGAGAAATATCTAGCTCATCACGTTAATCCATTTCCCCGTGTTGTAATTCACACTGGGTACTCAATATTTCAAGAATGTCTGGGCAACGATTTTTATGGCCATACCAGGCTTCAACAAGAGCACTGTTCAGCGGAGATCCCTTGTATTAAGCGAAGAAACATTTGATTGCTCCTTGGTGTCACTTAATGTTGGGTGTGATCCTTTTGTTGTTCCTGACGTTCCTTAATGTTGGGTATGACTCCGTTTGTTCCTTGGTCCATTCGTCAATGTCTAACCGAGATCACGTGGTTTAAACCCCAGCCAATCAACAGCTCGAATACGTGGTTGATTATTTAATCGCTGATAGATGTTTCATTTGCAATTTCGAATAAATTGCAAATGAACGGCAGTCAATATCAGCGATTAAATAGTTAACTAACCACGTATTCGGGATGTTGATTGGCTGGGGTTAAACCACGTGATCTCGGTTAGTCTATAAATTTAAGTGGTGAATTGCAGCACGCCTTATATCACAACTAATCAAACAGTCTGCAAGAATGGTCTCAGGTTTTGGTATTACCTCTTCCAGTCGGGAAAATTTGGCTCAGGACCGCCCTCGGTGGCGACAGGCTCTCCGTACCGGACTGTTCATGTCCAAAGCCCCTCTGCGCAACACGATGAAGCCAAAGGTCCAGAAGAAAGCAGCGGCACCAAGGCACCGGCACATCAACATCTTCAGGGGCAGCCTTCACATGCGACATTTGGGGTCGAAAATGTTTTTCGAACATTGGAATTCACAGTCAAAGGAGGTGCTGTAACTTCAGGACCCCAGGAATTATATAGTCTTCCGAGACTACAATGCCAATGAAATTGCACTGGGAGCTCAATATGGTGACCTTATTTCCAAACCTGATTCATTTAGTTTTTATTTATTGTTTATAAATTTTTATAGAATTCAGAAACATTCTTTATCAAATTCACAATTTTATAAGTACGTGACAATCCGAAATTCGGAAAAAAAAAACTGAGCAATGTGCACTAATCAAATCAACAACGAATTTTGTATTAGTCATTTTTCTTTGTCAAAACATCGTTTGGAAGTGTATGAAACACACACACACACACACACACACACATATATATATATATATATATATATATATATATACTTTCTGATTATACCATTTTACTAAACATGCCCTACAAACGCATTGAGCACTTTTATATTCATTTATAACCCCAACTTATTCGGTTGCTCATTTTTATCAACAGTTAAAATTGCGACGACAATTTGCCTTTTTCTTTAAGCCATCCCCTCTTTCATAACCACACACACACACACACACACACACACACACACACATATATATATATATATATATATATATATATATATATATATATATAATTAACACAGCTTAACACCTGAACTCCAGCTATGGTTAGCGGAATGAGAACAGGATAACCCCCGTGGACTAAATAAAGGTTCAGGTCCAAAATTCCGTGATAGCTTCCGATTACGACATGAAGGTTCCTCAGTTTGAAAAGAAGGTTCCTGAGTCCGAGAAGGTTCCCGAGTCCGACAAGAAATACCCGAAGAAGGCTGGAGGGCACATCGAGCGAAACGTTGTACAAATAACAATGAAGATTATGAAAACTGTCCGAATAATACAAATAATACTAATAATCAAGCCCCATCTAAAAACTTCAGAGAAATAGTATACATATAAGAGTTTTATAATTTGCTTGAAGTATTGTATGTATATTTGGCTTGGAGGTTTTGACGCCTACCACAATGCGAGTGTAAAGAAAGAGAAGGAAACGAGGATGTTGTTCATTTATCTCTACTATTTAATATTTACTTAATATTTCGGGATGAAATCTCCTTTTACCAGAAGATTTCAGAACGTCATAAAGGGAAGTTCACAGCTGCTTGTATACTTGTGTTTGGGGGTAGTAACGTGTGTGTGTGTGTATGTTTGTTTTAATGTCTGAATGTAATATAATTCTTACGAGTAGCGTTAAATAAAAAACGGTATAAGATTGGAACACGTTGCAGTATCTATTTATACGTCATAATACTAAACGAAAAGACCTTGCTAGAGGATTGAAAAAAAAAATGTTGAATATAAGGAGGAAAATGATACCGATAGTAGTTGGTAATCTTGGAACGGTTTCCAAGAGCTGAAGGAACAGACAAGAGAAATTGGAAATCAGAGGACGATTTGAGACCATCCAGACAACAGCATTGTTAAGATCGGCTAGAATACTCAGGAGAGTCCTGGCGACCTAAGGGCAGATCGAACCCTGATTCTCTCCTATCAACAGGCTTTTACAAATCTCGCCTCCATTTTGATATTTTGACTGTTTAGGTGATTCCGTAGTTTTATACCTTTGATCATGTGACCTCCAGCTAATGGCGTTTCAGCTCTGTTTTACCGATATCTTTATATGAGTTTTCTTATTTTTTAAAAAATATTTTTGGCATCAATATTACCATTTTCAATAATGATCTGGCTGTGATCAGTTTTGTTCTGTTTCAATAATAATAATAATAATAATAATAATAAAGACATGGACATGGCTAAGAAAATGAAACCTCAAAAAGAGAGACCGAGTCTCTAATAATCGCAGCTCAAGACAATGCCATGAGAACAAACTATATAAAGGCAAAAAAAGATTAGACACAACAGAATAGCAAGTGCAGAATGTGTGGAAATAAAACAGTCAATCATATAATAAGTGAATGCAGCAAACTAGCACAAAGAGAGTACAAGACTAGTCAAGACTCGGTGGGAAAGGTAACCCACAGGGAATTGTGAAAGAAATTCAATTTTCGCCATACAACTAAATGGTATATGCACAAACCGGAACCTGTCCTGAAGAATGAGACACATAAAATTCTCTGAGACTTCGAGATACAGACGGATCATCTAATCCCGGCTAGGAGACCGGACCTAGTATTGATCGACAAGAAGAAGAGAACCTGTCATCTCGTGGATTTTGCCGAGCGCCGAGTGAAAATGAATGAAATCGAAAACGATAGACAAATACTTGGACCTTGCCAGAGAACTGAGAAAACTGTGAAACATGAAGGTCAAGGTCGTACCAATTGTAATTGGTGCCCTTGGAACGGTAGCCAGGGGTCTGGAAAAGAATTTAGGTGAATTGGAAATCAGAGGAAGAATCGAGATCATCCAAATTAAAGCACGGTTGGGATCGGCTAGACTACTCATAAGAGTTCCGGAGACCTGAGGGGACTTGCTGTCAGTCAGCTTAATAATAATGATAATAATTTATTAATAATGGAGATTCGCTTCCGGTTTTTGTCTGTAACAAAATTTACGTCACTGCTAACGTCATATTACCCAAAATCGTTATAACATAGAATAAATACACTCAAAATTTGAACATGCAACATTAAACAGTCCTCATTGTTTTTTAAAACAAGTTTTAATACATACATGACTGGTATTATATATCTATATATAGTTTGTTTTATTTTAATACATATTTAAAGTTTACATTTCAAATTGATTTATTTTTTAATCCTTTAATGAATTTGATGATTTTACTTACTTAGGGTACAAACTCGCTAACATTGAATTTTAACTCCCACCCTTAAGGCATTATGTTTCAAAAATCTTTTTTACATCGCCAGGAGGGTGTTTTTATTTTTACTAGTAATAATGATAATAATAGGCTTGAAAAAATGTGTCATGCTGATAATGAAAAAGGGGAAAATAGAAACAACGGAAGAAACAAGAAAGGACCAGAAAACTGCTTAACTTCAGTGATCTATCGGGAACCGGGGCCTTAAGCGTGACTTGACTGTAATTGCCTCGTCCAGCATTTGAACTTTGTTCGACGATAACCATTACATTACAATCACCTCTTTATGGTGTGTGTGTGAATGTGAAACAGAAATAGAAAGAAGAGCGAGAAAGAGAGAGAAAGAGAAATAAAGATAGAAAGAGAGAGAGAGAGAGAAAGAGAAAGAGAAAGAGAGAGAGAGAGAGAAAGAGAGAGAGAGAGAGAGAGAGAGAGAGAGAGAGAGAGAGAGAGAGAGAGAGAGAGGTGTACTCTGTTCCCCTAAAGAAAATGAAGAATTTTTTTTATTATTCCTATGCATATTTTTTCTTCAGATTAGCATGATCATCATGATCTTCTTCTTCTTCTTCTTCTTCTTCTTCTTCTTCTTCTTCTTCTTCTTCTGTCACATTCTTCTTCTTCTTTGATCAGATTCTCTTTCCCTTGGCTTCCCCCACTCCCTTTGTTCAGCCTCCTTTCTTTTGTTCTATCTTAATGATATGTCATTCAAAAATGGCGTGAAGCGATTCCCATTTCAAGCGCCAAACACAACGACACATCTTTATAAGAAAGGGTTTATTGTAGAAAGACCCCCTCCACCACCCCAAAAATGAAATAAAAACAAAACAAAATAAAACAAAGTAAAATGCAAAATGTAAACTGTACGAGAAATGGACGAGAAAAACCGAGAAGAACCGAGAAGACCTGCAAAATGGCTAAAGAACATTGCCTCAAGTGATCTCCTCCTTTTTCTATCAGATTATCATTGTTTGCGTGTTGTGGGCATGTCTATTCGGTGCTTGTTTCCAGTAGTTAAAGAAAATCCATTTCTTTCTCAAAGACTCATAACTCTCACCGTGCAATGTTAAACAATTCCTCATAGAATGTGAAGTTTATTCTCCTATTAGAAAAAAAAGGAAGAAGATTTTTCAACGCAAAAAAAACATGAAAGATTTGTTTGAAAATGTTAACAGAAATATTGTTTTGTTCCTATGGCGAGAAATAAAAATATATCGAAAATTATGAATCTGACATGCAATACGTCCACAAAACCACTTACGGCAACGCAACGTGTAAGGTAAAATGGATTGCTGTAATCTCGCACACTGACAAAGAGAGAGCGAGAGAGAGAGAGAGAGAGAGAGAGAGAGAGAGAGAGAGAGAGAGAGAGAGAGAGAGAGGGGGGAGATGGACACAGACAGACATAAATAGAGACAGACAAGAGTAGGGTAGTCTACCAACTTATCAACCGGTGAAAAATTTCATCATTATTTTTAACACAATGCTTTGATTTGGAGAGAAATATAGCTTCGACCAGTTGAAGGACAGAAAATATATTTTATATGCAAGAGAAAGTTGTTAGCGAGGTCCACTCAACGAAATAATGGGTTTAAACTAGATGTAAAAAATTACTGAGTAGAACACGAAATATCGCTCAGTGGTGAAGTGGAATTTAAGTATTATTAAAGTGCCTAGCGGAATGAATTGATCGAAGAGTAGGAATTTATAATGTTAAAACATTGTTGTTGGCCACACAGCTGGTCACCAGGTTCCGAGGTGGTGGATTTCGTTGGATTTTACGGGTTATTTTTTTAAATTCATTATTGTTGGGTATTCAATTTAAAAAAACAAACTATTTAAACAAATTCTTTTAAAACTCATTTTTAAAAATCAATTCAGCAATATTTATCTATTCTAGAACCTCAATCGACACGGCAGACTTCTGGTAGTGTAACATAATCGGGTGTGGAGCCATGATGTAACGCTGATATGTAAATTAGCATGGAAAACATTTTAGCAAAAATATGTGTTATATGAGAATGGAAAAATTTAATGATGAATCATCATTGCCCTCTAGCTTTGTTTCTATTGGACGAGTCGTGAGACGTGGCGAAGTAGGATGGAGGAGGAGTGGGAGTGTGAATTGAGTTTGGAATTATGCGTCGAGATATGGAGATTTTGCTCTCGGCTGTTTTGGCTTGGGGAAAATAAAAAATCTCACGAGAAAAAGAGTTGGCTTTATATTATTACTAAAGCCTCTAAATGGTACAAGGCAATATATCCCTGAGCACTCGGATTTGGTTTCCAGAATCCAGGTGTTGGGTTAAGACAGTTCTAAGTGACAGTAATCTCTAAGCTGCAGGTTCAATCCTGGTTAATAATAAACACAGCTTAACGCCTGTACCCAGCTATGGTTTGCGGAATGAGAAGAGTATACCCCCGTGTATGGAATAAAGTATTGGGTTCAAAGTTCCGTGATGGCTCCCGATTACGACAAGAAGGTTCCAGAGTTCGAGAAGGCTCCTTTGTCTGACAGAAAATAAGAAGGCTGGGGGGCACATCGACCGAAACGTTTAAAGATAACTATAAAGATGAGAACAATAGTCTGAATAATCCAAATAATACTAATTATCAAACCTCATATAAAAAATTCAGAGAAATAGTAACCATCAGTTTTTGTATTTTGCTTACGGTAGGATCGCAGTGGGTGGAGAGCCGCTGTGAGCGGCTTAAAATAGGCAATGAGTTAGAGTCGAATACTATTTGGCTGATGATTCTTTGTGAATGGGCGATTCAGGTAAAGTTTCTCGAGGAAAACAGCCATCATTTTGAGATGCTGTACGTAATGGGGAAAACAACCAAAAAAAAAAAAAAAAATACTCCAACGAATCGACTGCAGCGGAGCGATCAAAGAATAAAATCTATTTGGATCAAGGGAGTATAAGATAAAGAAAAAAAAGAAGGAATGAAAAGTAATAAAACCAGAAATGCCGAACAGGAAGTTAGACAAGCAGCACGAAGACGTCGAACCTTATGTTAAAATACGAGAAACAATAGAAAAACATGTAAACAATCGCGTTAAAGTTAAATGAAGAAAAATAAGAAAAAGAGAGAGAGAGAGAGAGAGAGAGAGAGAGAGAGAGAGAGAGAGAGAGAGAGAGAGCGATGGAGAGACTGTCAGCTTTGATTGGGTGAGCATTAGTGTGGAGGTAGGTGTGGAAGTGTCTACCCTGCTTCATAAGAAAAATAAGAAGAGAGAGAGAGAGAGAGAGAGAGAGAGACAGAGACAGAGACAGAGACAGAGACAGAGACAGAGACAGAGAAACTGTCAGCTGTGATTGGGTGGGAACTAGTGTGGAGGTAGGCATTGAAATGTCTGCTCTGCTTCACCCAAACAAGTTAAAACTAGAGAATAAGTTTTAGGAAATCGGAAAGATGGGAAAATATTTTTTAAATGAACAGAAACTAAAAGGTTCTTGTTTTTAGAGAATAACCTTATAATATTTTTAGTTTCAAGCAAACATTTCTTACAAGCTAAACCACAAAAGTATACCTTAAACTAGCTACAACTCGACCATCGGTTATATTTTTCATTAATTCTCTCCATTGCTCTGTACAAAATAACTAAAATATAATTCCATTCACGATAAGAGTAAGTTTCAATCGTTTTTTTTCTTCTTTTTTTGTTACTGTCCTGATAAATTCCAAAATTCAACTAGTTACAATAGGGCCATCAGCCATATTTCCTTATTATTTCCATCCTCCTGATATATATAGAATAGCTGAACTATACTTCCATTCACCACCCAAATAAAAGTAGTTACTGTCATTTTCTTCCTTTTTTACTAAACTGCTACATTCGAAAAAATACATCTTCAAATAGATACATTTCGGTCATTGGCCTTGTTTCCTAACCTTGAAGAGAAACTAAAAGATTATTGCTTGTACAGAATAACGCAACAGTACTTACATTCAATATCAAGATGAGAGTAAGTTTCAGGCAATCATTGTTCACAGTTACATCACAAAGTACATCTTCCACTAGCAACAATTCAACCATAATTCGTATTTTTTTTTACAATTTCCCTCTTCCGATCATTTAAAGAATAGCAGAACTATAATTATATTCGACATCCAGATGAGACGAAGTTTCAATCTTTTTTTGTTTTACTGACTAGTTAAAGTCTACCCCCTCCATATTACGCTAAAATGAGGAAGGCCACCGTTAATTCTCGCTACCTGAGCTATTTTTGGTACATACTATCTATTTACCTATCTAACTCTCTCCTCTCTCTCTCTCTCTCTATATATATATATATATATATATATATAGATAGATAGATAGAGAGAGAGAGAGAGAGAAGAGAGAGAGAGAGAGAGAGAGAGAGAGAGAGAGAGAGAGAGAGAGTGTGTGTGTTTTTCTAAAGATCCTTTTCGGTGAAAACTGGGTAGTTAACTTTTTGTACTAATTCTCTCCTCTAAATCAGCTCTACGTATGTATCAATATTGGTTTTTATGGCGACATTCGGTTCATCTTTTTCCAGATATAATCAATATTTTGATTTGCTCGGTTCTTTAGTTTTCTATCTCCGATCAGTTGTTTCCCTTTTCCAATATATATATATATATATATATATATATATATATATATATATATAGAGAGAGAGAGAGAGAGAGAGAGAGAGAATAACAGAAAATGTCTTTATTGAACTGTTCAATACATTGAACTATTCTGCTATTGAATTATTCTTTACAAATACAAAAAATGGTGTTAGTTTGGCGTCTTCTCTGATTGACTGGACATTAACGCGGGGAAGAGTGTCGACGTCCGTTGGTTTCACGCAAACAACTTCAAACTACAAAACAATAAATAAGAGGATTTTTTTAAGAAAGAAAAGTGACACTGAAACTTTTTAGGATTATACAATTTTATATCTGATCAAGAATTATTTGCTAAAAATAAAGATAAACTGGAAACTTTAGCTGAACGAGGGTTTTACTTTATGACACCAATATGATTGTCCCAACTATATTACTCTTAGAAGAAAGCAGCAACAACAAAGCACCGGCACATCAATATCTCCAGGGACAGCCTTCACATGCGACATCTGTGGTTGAGAATGTTTTTCAAACATCGGACTTCACAGTCACAGGAGGCACTGTAACTTCAGGGGCACAAAAACTATCTTATAGTCTTCCGAGACTGAAATGCCAATGATAGTAATTGGTCTTATCCACAAACCCTTTTATCCTATATGTGCTAAAAGGCACTGGCTGGCGTTTTAGTGTCTTGGGTATGGAACTTTGGGGAGTGTAGAGTACCCCTTCATTGCCATTACTCTCAGGATTAATCTGCTCCGGAGTGGTTGTACCTGTTAGGGTCCCACCTATGGGTTAAATAGATAAAAAATGATTTTTAAAATATTTTTAAAATCAGAATGAATAAAGCCAGCATAACATAAGCCAAATGTTGATACGCCAAGCAACCAACAATACTCTCCCTAGTTGTGGGATGGGATGAATATCAATTCCACGGCAATTATATGTTTCAGCTACAAAACATTCATGTTTTAGATTCAATAATTTACTCAGTGTTGTAGAGTAGCTAACACCCCTTCAACACTCGACTAGATTGACTGACTCATAACCCTGAAATCGCCTACGATTAAAGTGGATTATAAAGATTAATAATATCCAGACTGACTTTAGTTGCGTTGGCTATATCGCATTTAACCTACTACTATTTAATGTAAGTTTTGTCTTGTTAATTGTTTGTAATTATTTGTTCTGTGTTTGTATGTATCCGTTTAGCACCGGATGCTGGTGCTGAATAATTGTATTAAACACCCCTTCTTCTGTGCATCTTTCCAATTCGCGATGCAACACTCATCAAACAAAAAAACAATAATCTAACCGATCTTTTTTAAAAATCCTTTTTTCATTTTGTATTATTTTTATAATTGTACGCCATACCCTTTCATAATTTTAGGATAATTTTTATATTTTTATATCAAATATTTTATTTGATATTTTTGCATTTAGAATTTTATCTAATATTTTTGTATCAAGGATTTCATTTGATATCTTCATATTTAGGATTTTATTTGATATTTTTGTATCAAGGAGTTTGTTTGACATCTTATATCAAGGATTTTATTTGATATTTTTGTATTAAGGATAAAAGATTATTTGATATCATTATATTTAGGATTTTATTTGATATCTTATATCAAGGATTTTATTTGAAAATTTTCTCGAAAGGATTTTATTTATTATTTTTGTATCAACGATTCTATTTGATATTTTCATATTTAGGATTTTTATTTGATATTTTACATCAAGGATCAAGGATTATTTGATAACTTTATAATTAAAATTTTATTTGATATCTTATATCAATGATTTTATTTGAAAATTTTCTAGCAAGGATTTTATCTATTATTTTTGTATCAACTTTATAATTCGGATTTTATTTGATATTTTTATCAAAGATCTTATTTGATGATTTTATATCAAGGATTTTATTTGAAATCTTTATAATTAGGATTTCATTTCATATTTATATATCAAGGATTTTATTTGATAATTTATAGGAGGTATTTCATTTGATATTTTTTATATCTAATATTTTGATTTATTTTTCAGTTATATATGCCATGAAGGAGAGTTGATGATAACAGAGATACTACACCCTGATTCCAACATTAATACTGAGTCTCTCTTTGGAAGTTCGAAGGCGAGAAAAATTGAGTCAAGACAGAGCGCAGAAATCTTATAATCTGACTTTAGACGGACATGTTAATCCACATGGTTTGGTTTTGGTTTGTTTTGTTTTACGGCATATCAACCTCAGTGGGTCATTTAATGCCGACAAAGTTTTGAAATAAATTCATTCTTAATGGATAATCAATATTGTTTATAAACTCATGCTTTTCTATTTAAACCATAGATGGGACTCTAGCAGATACTACGACTCCAGGTCAGGGTGGACCTGGGATCAATGGTGATGAAGGGGTCCTCCACAATCCCCAAACCTGCAGAATTGGAACCTCACCATCAGATAGAGTTTAACGCCATTCCCGGACATGTAGATCCTCAGCCACCGCCTTCTAGCACCCATATGATAAAAAGGGGTTGGGACTTGCCATAAGGAAAATAGGGTTGGAGCGATCATATAGGTGCTAGGCTTGACATGGCCAGCCGATTGATCGAAGGGGCCTCTCCGACCACCTCTAGCCCAAGAAAGGGACAAAGTGGAATATTGCAAGGCATGGACTGCTCAACCACCTGGGTTCTAACCTTAAGCATCACCGGTCGCCACCCACGGCCAACCTTATTTTATAGTTTTTTTATGTTTCAAATACAACCCAGAAATGTTCCCAATGTCCATCTCATATATCTATGAAGAAGCGTACGTGGACTCCCTAACAACCTCACACACACACACACACACACACACACACACACACACACACACGCACAAACATATATATATATATATATATATATATATATATATATATATATATATATATACATGGTGTGTCAAAAAACTATCGAGATTTTTCGTACTTTGTGACACCCCTTGTATTCTGAAAAAATAACGTTCAATTCATTAATTTTGTGTGTGTAAAAAAAAAAGGACAAAGTTTAAAGCTGTATTGACCAAGATAGAAATGAAGAATGAATAAAACGTTATTTCTTTTCAGAATCCAAGGTGTGTCAAAAAGCACAAAAATCTCGGAACTTTTTTGACACAATTTTTATATATATATATAATTAAAATCGAATGGTTTACAAACTCCCTACTTAAGTTTATCGCAGTATCACTACTGAGAGTAACTTAAGTAGGAGTTTTTAAACCATTCGATTTTGATCGTCTATTTAGTTCTTTATATTGAGCACTTTTTAATCGGTTTTAGTGAAAAAATCAGAAGAAAATAAGATTGTATAATTATTTGCTTGGTGGATTTAATGGTAAATGCGGTATATATATATATATATATATATATATATATATATATATATATATATATATATATATATTGAAATAAGTGTATTTTGGCAGCATTTTTTCTTTATACAAGTTTTTGTTGAACTGTACAGACAATTCCTGTCGGACAAGTCTTTGGTTGATCCGTTCAAATTTTCGGGCCATCTTTCTGGTGTCGGGGTGTAACTGGTATAGCAGTCCACCAAAGGTTTCAAAACGAGCGCTTTCGGCAATACAATTTGCCATCCTCAGGTAGGAAACGATGGTATGATTTCGTGTCTCGTTTTTAACGAGAACGAGTAGTAGCAGGGGGGTAATAACCATTGGTAGTAGGAGGTTGTAGGAATGGTAGTGGTTCGAGCGAGCGTTGCAGTAGTGATTTTTTGGGGGATGGGGGCACATATATATATATATATATATATATATATATATATATGTATTTAAAACATCTCGATAGTTTTTTAAGGTTTTTTTCTTTCGTAAAATGAAAATTTCTTTCAAGAGTAAAATTCAATCAATAAATGCCGTTCAAAGTTTGACTCTTCATCCGCAGAGACAGTTCAACTCGTCAGGCTGCACTACTACTACAACAACTACTACTAATACTACTACTACTAGTAGTATTATTAGTAGTAGCGTAGTAGTAGTAGTAGTAGTAGTAGTATTGCGACTGTTGCTGTAGCTCCTTCTACTAATAGTAATGACTAGCAGGACCTGTGAATATACCACAGTATGATAATTTGATTATTACAACCTTTGACGTTTACGTAAAAGCTTTTTGCTAATCGTCCAATATGTAAAAAGTATGATAATCTTTTTCTAAATATTTGTCTTCCTCTTTTTTCATTCTTTGTTTCTTTTCATCTTTTTTATGTTCGATTGAAACAGATTACCATTATCGGTTCTGTGCGCTAACCCCGTCTCTCTATCTTTTTCCTGCTCTCTTTCTTTCTTTCTTTCTTTCTTTTCTTCTTTCATTATCGTATTTTTATGTGTAGCATACCCTTTTTCTTCCATTTCTTTCTTCATTACAAGAAACGAAATGGTTCATTATTCTGCTGACTTGACGACACTCATAAGAAAAATAATTCGGTGGATAAGTAACAGCAAATAATCAGGATTTACATTTTTTCATTTCATCTTGGACGATTTGGGCGGTCTCATTTTTAAACAGATTATGTTGCAAGATTATAACGGTCGTACAATTTAGCTACACGTGTATTAATAATGGTAATGACCTATTCACAAAGTCTTT
Source organism: Doryteuthis pealeii (assembly GCA_023376005.1). Taxonomy (NCBI): domain Eukaryota; kingdom Metazoa; phylum Mollusca; class Cephalopoda; order Myopsida; family Loliginidae; genus Doryteuthis; species Doryteuthis pealeii. The sequence continues at coordinate 114,787 of CM042158.1, read as the reverse complement.
TGAGTGCAGTTTTGTTTCTTGGTCCACCATATCCCAGAATGCATTTTTTATACTTCTAAATCGGTTTAGCGATTTTCATTTATTTATTCCTTCTTGTATTTATTTCCTCTGAGTTCTGTCTGTCAAACTTTTCTTTTCTTGTTTGTCGATGCAGCTTAGTGTTTATTTCCCTTAAATTATGGCCCCTTATATCCAACAAATCCTCCCCAATATTCCTATTTCCTCTAGCATGCTTCATATCCCCCCTTTCTGTCCCCCTCTCCCTCTTTCTCTCGCTCTCCCGCGCTTCGCAACTCCGACCGCCCAACATTGACGAATGACATCTAAAACTTGGCGGTAGGCTCGTGTTCCCGCTAGAATGCGTAACGTTGTTGATAGCGTTGTGGCGTATTGTGTCGTTTTGTGCTAAGGGTTGAGCGATGGTTCTTTTTTTTTCTTCTTAAAGAAACTCTTTATGTCAATAGGCAGTGTGGGACGAACTCACCAGCGAAGCGGGGTTTTTATCGAGTTAAGGGAACGCTGCGTTTGTGACGTGCAAGCAATCAGACTACTGTCAATAAAGGAAAACTTGGAATCGGCCGTCACGATTTGCTGCTCGCCTTCTTGAGCGCTGAGTTTGCTTGCGACGAGAGCTTAGTGAATAAGGCGGCAATGTCAGTAATAGGCTATGTGTCCTGACTCGAAGAATCGGCCATTTTGACTTCAGGTCAAATAAAAAAGTCAGCTTTCTTTTCGGATTTTTTTCTTCTAGTGAGCCGCATTAAAAGTAACTTGGATAGTGCAGTGGGTTAACGAGCGCGACAAGAAGACCAATGTTAGTGAGTTCGATACCCACCGAGTTTGGAAATAAATTAACAACACTGTTTATTAATGAATAGCAGTTATTTTCGAAAGTTACTTTTACCTACATGTATTTATGAGGTGACGCTTGATATGAATAATCTTTATATTTCGGACTGTTGTCCTCATTTTTATTGTGTATAAACACAACGTCAGGCCATAGCAATCTCGGGCAATGTTCAGATGTTTTTTTAATAACCTTAAAATAAGTCATCTTAATACGATTTCCCAAGAATTCAAACGTAGTTTCGGGGCTTAAATTGTTACAACTTGCTTAAGGGTGCTCCAAACAACATAAATGCAACATAAAAGCAACGATTTAAGCTCCGAAACCACTTTTGAATTCTAGGGAAATCGTGTGAAGATGACTTATTTTAAGGTAATTAAAAAAAAACATGTGAACAGTGCCCGAGCTTGCTGTGGACTGAATGTTGTGTTTATACACAATAAAGATAAGGACAACAATCCGAAATATAAAAAATATCCATAACAAGCCTCATATCATAAATACATGTAGGTAAATGTAACTTAAATTTAGTAAATAAGTACTATTCATTAATAAATAGTGACGTTATTCACTGAAACAGACATTTTAATTGATTTTAACGGCATATCAACCCGTCTGGGGTTATTTATGTCTAGATTTTTAGTTATCGCATTTCTTGTACATTCGTCTTTACACATTTTGTGTAGTTTTTTTCTTAAGAGTTCTAGCACCCATATGATAAAAAGGGGTTGGGGCTTGCCATAATGGCAATAGGGTTTCAAAAATCATATAGGTATTAGGAATTGATGTGACCAGCCGATTGAGGAGGAGGCCTCTCCGACCGACCGTCGAGCTTAAGTAAGGACCAAAGTGGAGTATTGCAAGTCATGGACTGCTCAACCATTCACCAAACCCGGGTCTTACCATTGCACGGTGCCACACGGCCCATCCGACAGGGTATATAAAGGAGGAAACCAAAGATTCGAGAAGAGTTGCTTCTTACTATATAAAAGAAAGAATTCCACGGCCACTGCAAATTATTGCTTCTTTTGATTTATATCATATCAGGTCATTTAATGTTGAATCATTTTTATCCTAGAAAGTGCCTCAGCACGACCTCAGTATCCACGGTTATAGTATTTGTTTGTTTTTAAGACCTTTATCTAAAAATGTTTACATATAGATTGTAAAATTATACATTATCTTGAGACGAGCATACAATTTGAAAAGTGAAATAGAAATTGTACTCTCAAATTTTTTTCACCAGGAATTTTTGTATCCTTTTACTAGTCATCTTGGCCTTTTTTCTTCACATACAAAAAACGCTCCAAAAACTAAAACTAATCAAGAAATATAACACAAATAGTTTTCAGCTATCACTAAAGTGAATGAAAATGTGTTCATAACGAATATTTTCGTAACAATTCGGTAGTTTCCGATGATTTTTTCAACCTGTGGATGTTGGTTGGTTGTTTTGTTTTATGGCATATCAACCCTTTTCGGGTCATTTAATGCCGAATCAAATCATTTTGATAAACAAAGGCCTCATGTTGCTTACAGCACGGCCTCGGAATCTATGCTTTCTTTATTAGTGTTTATTTAAAGAGGTTTAATTAAAAGACTTATTGAATTTTCATATCTAGAGATTGTTAGCAAACAATATAATAATTTGTTTGATTGGCTGTTTTGTTTTACGGCATATCAACCATTTTCGGGTCATTTAATGCCAAACTAAGTCAATTTGATATTAGGTTGCTTACAGTAACTGCTATTGCTTACATGGTCACCCATGTAAGTATTGAACAGGCTCATTACTGCTTAACTTCGGTGATCAACGTGACTTGACAGTAATATAAGCAATATAACACGGTTAGATAGAGCAAATTTTCAGCTAAGAATATACTCTTAGTGTGTGTGCCAAGATTTTGAATTCAACTTTTCTACCTCCAGGTATGGGTAAATATTAGGGCAGACTGGGTTCTTGAACTTTGGTATGGCGACCGGCTTTAGAGATGGAAAACTCAAATGACCTTGAGACACATCCGTTTCGTGGAGCATGGATTAGTAAATACATGCATAAGTAGCGGATAATTTGCATAATGGTGTTAACAAAAACTTTTTAATAAATAATTACCTGGTGTTATTGATTTCTGATTATTTTTTATATTCTTAAATGTATCAAAAATAATTCTATGCATGATGATTTTATATATGAATCAATTTTTATATGAATCAATTAATCTTTTAAGTGTAATCTTAAGTGTGTTCATAATAAATTTCGTTCGTCTTCAGCAGCTCTAGATGATTTTGGCAATGTCGTGGCTGGTTGTTGGTTGGTTGATTGTTTTGTTTTACGACATATTAACCCTTTTCGGGTCATTAATGCCGAATCAGGTCATTTTGATATTTGGTTTCTTACAGTAGCTGCTGTTGCTTAAAGAGACACCCATTCATTATTTGACAGGCTCGACAATTTCGGAGATCTAGCTGGAACCGGTGCTTTAAGCGTAACTTAACTGTAAGTTGAATAAACAACTGAATTATTCCCATATGTGAGGCGAGTTGTTCTTTTTTTTGTTTCGCTTTCTACACCAGCTGCATAGTGCATCATCATCATCATCATCATCATCAACACAGTCATATTGGTGCTAGTGTTTCACGCCCCCTCACCCGATTTATGATACAGACGCCCTACTAACTACATGTCAATTTTCATAAACTAGTATTCATAGAACATATATGGAACCCGCCCTTGCGTTCTTTCTCAATATAAATTACATTTTGAATATATTCTCTATTTCCTTTCTTTCTTTATTATTCCAAATATGAGAGATGACTCATCTGGCCAATAATGTAAAATAATAATAATAATTCTGTTTTTATGGGCCATCGTTTGGTTTTCAAGCTAGAGCGCTTGTCCAGCCATTTGACTAGGTAGTAATATCTCATTGACAGAAGTGTATATCTACGCATAGAAAATACATGACTGCTATTGACCGTTATCGATCATATGGAAATATGATCTGTATGATAAATATAAAATACGTATTCTTCCAAGCTGTAACCGTGTCAGTAATATTGTATGGCAGCACCAATTTGACTTTATCTAAAGGACTGGGAATAAAAGCTAGATGGGAACTATACAAGATGCTGTGTCTCGATCTGAAGAAATCCTGGAATCCTCGGGCTTATCGGTCGAGGCGGGGTCGGGTGTAATACGTACCGTCCTTCATACAGCAGTCATCGATGACAACGCTACAGTGTCATATTGATTATCTTGTGGGTATAAGCTGCAAGATTTTCCCACTCATGTGTATGAAGTTTCCCAACATCAACAACTAGACAACTAGAAATTATATTGAACGAATTTAAGTCGTTGATATTTTTCGTGAAATCAATTGCAAATTGGACTTTCTGAAATCAACACATAGAGACGAGGATTACATGGAACAGAACATTCCAATCTTCTTCTGATAATGATATTACAATATAATGCCTAATTGAAAAATGTCTAAAACATCACTTGTATCTCTCCAAATTTGAGGGGGGGGTCACGAAAAATGGTGACATTTTGTAACTTATTTTTGTCTGTAAAATGAGTTCTAGAGTTTCCCTACTCCTAAAAATTGGTTTAAGCATTGTTACACAAGGAATCCGTAAATGCTATTAAAAGGTCTGAAAGTCAATCAAATTTGAGTTATGATTCTGTTTTTTTCATAGCAAGATCAATATTCTGATGTGGCATTGTGTCTACATCAACAATTTTTTCTATAATTATTTCACATATATTGAACATTATTTGTACCGAAAAGATAGTTTGATATTTGCTTACAATAGGATTACATGGAACAGAACAGATTGTTTTGCTCCAAGGAGTATCAACTGAAACAACACTCTTTTCTACCAGAGTATTCAAGGAATGCAACAGACTTTTTGTTATAAAGAGTATCTAGTGAAACTATATCCTTTCCTACCTAGGTACTCAAGGAATACAACAGACATTTTGCTACAATGACTATCTAATAGAACAACACATTTTTCTACTTAGGTATTAAAGGAATACAACATATTTTTTGCTACAAGGAGTATCTACTTAAACTACATTTCCTTTCTACCTAGGATTTCAAGGAATGCAATAGACTTTCTGTCATGAGGAGCTTCACACTTATCTATGAATTGGATTTACCAACAGGATATCTAAACGCCTCTAATGGCAACCAAAATCATAACATACCATCTACCTTGTAGTAGAAATATTTCTTTTTTCTACTTCTTCTCTGATCAATGAACACCAGTTGTACGATTGTGTTGTTTTCCTTGGCTTGCCCCTTCTTTCATGTAGTTTCAAACGGATTATTTTGTACAAAACTCGCAAAGAAGGTGCGCTGTCTATTTTTAGATACCTTTCGAATTTGTCAGAGGCTGTATGATAGCATGTTTACGATACTGCACGTCAGGTGATGTCATTTCTACACTGGATGATCGGTCGTCGGCAAGATGTGTTTTTTCCGCAGATATGGTTAGCAGCAAAATCTCGAAACACGCAACACGAAATCGAAATTGTTTATTTAAATCTTGATGGACACTTAGTGATCATAACTAGTCAAACCCTTGTGTCTTTTGCACGAGATATTCAATGAGGAATGATGGGCGAATTTCGGCTAATATATAAGAAGTGGAAGTACGTTGTGTAATGGTTATCATCATAGGAAATGAGATAGGAGAGCCGAGTTCAAATACTGGAAAACGCTCTTAGCATTTCACACAGCGATAATTATTATTTACTTCTTTTGAGTTTTCACATCAGTGTTAGCTGATGGTCTTACAATGCAGTCTAAGTGACAGCAAGTCTCCTCAGGTCTCTAGGACTCTTCTGAGTATTCTGGCAGATTGCAGCAGTGCAGTGTTCTGAATGGTATCAATTCTTCCTCTGATTTCCAGACTTTCCAAACCCTTTTCCAATATTTTTGGGACCGTTCCAAGTGCACCAACTACAATTGGTATAACTTTGACTTTCATATTCCATAACTTGTTCAGTTCTCTGGCAAGGTCCAAGTATTTGTCCATTTTTTCATTTTCTTTTAGCTTCACCCTGTGATCTGCTGGAACTGCAAAATCCACCAGTTGACATTATTATTATTATTATTATTATTATTATTATTATTATTATATTATTATTATTATTATTATTATTATTATTTCACTCATTGTAAGTTTTTCACACCAGCGTTAGCTGATGTTCTTTTACTGGAGTCTAAGGGACAAGAAGTCTCCTCAGGTCTCCAGGACTCTTCTGAGTATCCTAGCTGATTTCAGTAATCTGTTTTCTGGATAGTCTCCACACTTCCTCTGATTTCCAGTTCCTCCAGTCTATTTTTCAAGCTCCTTGGGTCTATTCATAGTACACCAAATACAATTGGTATCACTTTCACACCAATATTCCACAACTTTTTCAATTCTCTAGCAAGTTCCATGTGTTTGTCTATCAGTTTGTTTTCCTTCATCTTCACCCTGTGATCTGCTGGAACTATAAAATCTAACATATGCTTTCACACTAGTGTTAGCTGTTGATCTTTCACTGAAGTCTGAGTGACACCAAATCACCTCAGCTCTCCCGGACTCTTCTAACTATTCTAGCCGATCACAACAATATTGTTGTTTGGATGGCCTCGATCGTTTCTCTTACTTCAAAGGAAAATTATTTTTGCTGCGGTGGAACACCACACATACCGTAATCTCCCCCACTTTATAACTCAAATCATATTATCCAAGCTACTCATGTGCCGAGTTGTGGGAACACAGAACCTTGCGACTCCTAAGCTGGCGATGTATCGAGTGATTTAAACCGTATGTGCCGTAATTTGTTCTAATGTTTATTTTTTTATGAACTTAAATGATTTTAGGGAACTTATTGACATAAGCGTATCTGAAGCTCGCTTGAAAAACTTGTAAGTTGGGTCACTCATAATCAAAGTACCGCAATTTTAACCAGGACAATTAAATCTTTCACCGAATCTTTGTGTCAGCAAATAAAGCAATTTTATTTGTCTGAATTTTTAGATGAGGCTTGTTGTGAATAAATTAAGATTTTTCGGACTCTTGTCCTCTACTTTATTGTGGTATATAAATATATATAAAAAATATATGACTAATTCTTTTCTCTGAATTTTTTTCTGAATGTTTTAGATGAGGCTTGTTAATTGCTATAATTTGGATTATTCAGACTATAGTCCTCATCTTTATTGTTATCTGTTCAACGTTTCGGCCGATGTGCACTCCGGCCTTCTACAGGTGATTGATCCCAATTACAAGAAGGTGTGAGTTCGAAAAGAAGGTTTCCAAGTTCGAAAAGGCTCCCGAGTCCAACAAAAAATACCCGAAGAAGGCTGAAGGGCATATCGGCCGAAACGTTGTACATATAACAATATAAATGAGTAGAATAATCCGAATAATCCAAATGATACTAATTCTTTTATTCCATTGTTAAACATAGACAAACCAAGTGAATATCTAGAAGAGATAGTTTAAGTATTCTATCTCTCTATAAAACTATCTTTCTATCTAGACAGACTCAGGTGATATTTAAATGAACTGACAAAATAAAAAACACCCTCCGGGCGATGTAAAAATAGATTTTTGAAAGATATTGCCTGAGGTGGCAGTAAAAAATTCAATGTTAGCGAGTTTGTACCCTAAGTAAGTAAAATCATCAAATTCATTAAAGGATTACAAAATAGAACAATTTGAAATGTAAACTTCAAATATGTATTAAAATAAAACAAACTATATATAGATATATAATACCAGTCATGTATTTATTAAAACTTGTTTAAAAAAACCCAATGAGAACTGTCTAATGTAGCATTTCAAATTTTGAATGTATTTATTCTATGTTATGACGATTTTGGGTAATGTGACGTAAGCAATGACGTAGTTTTTGTTACGGACAAAACCGGAAGCGAATCTCCATTATTAATAGATATGGGAGTAAAATGAGGAAATCAATTTGACACTATGTGGAGAAATGTAGACAAACACGAGATGTTACAATCGATGGAAGTTTATTTTTGGTGATAATATCGACGCTATAACGTTTCGGTGTGTATCCTCCGGCCTTTCTCGGTGTTTCCTGTGTATCCGAGAATACTAATGACACAACTTTGAAAACAAAAGTCGGCGGGTCTTCATATAAGCTGAGGGAAAGGGTTAACTAAAATATCCCACAATTTTGTTTTGTTTACATGTGTTTTCAGTTTCTTGGTGCTTTTTGTTTTCAATATTACCCCACCCCCTTCATCTCCAATAAATCACCAAACGAATATTGGGAATTTTTAAAGTAGGATAGAAGCATAGAGCGAATGAGGTATTTTGGTGAAAGTGGCTGCGCAAGGAGAGAATGCAAGATTTTATTTTTGAATGAATCGGTCGGCGAGTGAACTTAGCTAGCTAGATCCGTGTAGTGTTATGACCAGTTTTATCACCCCTCCCCCTCAACTCCAAACTTCCGGCTATATGCCGAGTTATGTGCATATTTTTTTGTATCTCACTTCAGAATCAATAAAAATTTGGAGTGGGTGCACAAATGTGCTCACTTCAAATAAGCCGTGACGCATGTGAAATGATAAACGTACAAAACAATGACGTCATTAATTGAATAAGATCTTCACATGGAAATAAAGGAAAATAAAGTGCTCAATTACAAATGTAAGAGCTTTATTTATTTAGATAACCGTAAAATGTTTACTTACTGACACATCAGAGGGATTAAATAGTATCCTGAAGAGGGCAAAGCTTGAAACCTAAGGTAGATACTCACTAAAACCTTTGTATAAACAGTTATATTTAAAAATATATATATATAATATATATATCTTATTATAATGGAGATTGTGTGTTTTTCTGTCTGTAACCGAAACTATATTCCTACTCAAGTCACAATTCTCTTAGTTATTGACATTCTCCATGAATTTATTTTTATCTAAACCTCAATTATTAATAATTGTCTTACATTATTAATACTGTTAACTATGTCTACATAATGCAATTATATTTATATATACAACAAAATAGCGGTTTACAGTGTGAACGAGAAGGCTAATTTGCATATTAATATTAAAAATCGAAGTTAATAAATATGTGCTTAGTATTATTGATTTCTAACTGTTTGGTTTTATTTTAATGAATATAAGCAAAAATGTCTTCAATGAATCTTAAATGAAATCCATTAACAAGATAAAATAACTGTCATTTTATTCTTTACATCCTCTTTTAACTAAATACTTAAATTAGAATGAATAACAATGAAAGACGAGAGTGGTGAAAGAGTAAGTTTCAGTTGTTCCATTTTTTCAAATCTTTTATTATACTCCCTCTGTTTCAAATCTTTTTATTTGTATTCTATTTAGTTTTATTTGTATTCTTATTTAGTTTTATTAGTCTTTATTAGCCTTTCTAATTTAATACAATATTTTATTACATTAAAACTTAAATACTTGCACCCGGAGGGTGCATATATTTGCTAGTATATATATATGCAAGTAACAATTCCTGAACTTATCTTTGTGTAGTATTCTTGCAACTTCTGTGCCGGTCGTATTAGTTGCCATTCATTTTTCGGCGGTTGCTGCTTTGGGGGTGGGGGAATCTGTGTTTGTCTGTTGTATCAACCATTTCTGCAGCTATGGATTTCGGTCGTGTAGTCTCTTTGACTATTTTATTTTTACTCTTCTGAGGATATCTAAGGTTTTCTCTCCTGTCGGTATTTTAACTTCCGGCTTTTAACCCTTTCCAGGTTTTTCAGGCAGAAATAACCCATATTTTTCATATTTTGATTGGGAAGATTTATTTGTCATTGATATCGACTGAGCAATGTACCAACTCCTATATCATAAGTACAGCAAACTCACTCACGAGACAAAAAAAAACTGTCTTTCCGAGACATGCAAGCGCAGCTCGCCTGACTGAAATAACAAAAAAAACAAAAAAAAACAACATTAGAATAAAAACAAAACAAAACAAACAAACCTTAAAATAAACAATGACAGGTGCGTCTGTAATAGACAGAGATAGATTCCAGGATGTTACGCCCCCTTAACAAATGTTTGCACGAACCCACGAAAGAGATAATGCTTTTCTTCTTCTTCTTCTTCTTCAAAGCTAACTGTCCACTGGCGTACAAGTATCATCTTTCGGTCCCTGTTCCCTTATCAACCGTGAATATATGAATACTCACATTTACACTCATATACAATCGATCGTTGTCTTCCTTTCGTGTTTCACTTAGTCCTAGCGTGACCGATCGATTCTCTTTTGAAATAAAAAAGCCAATAAACTTCATAATTAGCTATTCACAGTCTCCACTAATCAAACCAGGTGCGTATTATACACCAGTTCCCAAAATGACAGACAGTAGGGAATAATTGTAATTATATATCTCACGATAATATAGTCGATAACCCATACATGAGAAACATATAAATAGTACGTGACTCGCAAATTGCAACACACAGATTACAGAGCGAATGGTTTTATTTATGGCATCAATTTGGTATTGTCTGGCCACAATAAATAATTGTCTCTTCCCTTGTCTTGGACATGTGACAATACCAGAATCCTTCTCATTCCTTTTTCGTCCCTACCTTCAAATTCTGTAGCTTCATTTCGGTTGGTTTCCTCGCTAATATATCAGTATTTGTAGGTCATTTCATGGCAAACCCATACAAGGATGTGTTTGCTAACACTTCCACACGAACAGGATGTAACACAAGGTCTAATTTCAAGGGGAGTTTAACGTGTTTGAATTCAGAGTTTTCTTTCTCCTAGATCGGTTGCCATACCAACGTTAAAGAGCATAATCTGCCCTGAATTGATAGCGCATCACATTAATTAAAACACATATCAAACTGAGAGATAGTGAGAGAGATAGAAAGATAGATAGAGGTAGAGGTGGAGGTAGAGGTAGAGAGAGATAGTGTGAGAGAGAGAGAGAGAGAGAAGGGGGAGAGGGAGTGGGAGAGAGAGAAAGAGAAAGAAAGAAAGAGGTGGAAGCGCATAATCATAAAAATCACAGTACCAATAAAACTGGGAGAGAGAGAGAGAGAGAGAGAGAGAGAGAGAGAGAAGAGAGAGAGAGAGAGAGAGAGAGACTCACATAAATAAAAGATATATCAAACTGTGTGTGTGTGTGTGAGAGAGAGAGAGAGAGAGAGAGAGAGAGAGAGAGATAGAGAGAGTGAATAATACAAGAGGGTGGGGAGGGGGAGAGAGAGGGGAGGAAAGAGAAATAATCAGAAATATCTCGGAATTTATGAATCACGACATATTTTGCAAAAATATTATTAAAACAACAATGTATATATGTACACAAAAAGTACCCCCTTTCCCCCCAAAAAAAAAAGAAAAGAAAGAAAAGAAAACAACAAAAAAAAAACATTTTAAAAAAAACTCAAGAAACCACCGCCTAACATAAACTGTTACTTTTTGTGTTTTAGAAATCACCGATTTTAATAATAATATTAATAATAACACTGTAATTATTCGATGCATCTATTAAGAAGACAAAAACAAAAACCAAAAACCAAAAACCAAAAGTGATGTTTGAATTCTTCGAACAAATTGAAGCGTTATTTGCCCGATTCCTCGGAGGATTTTCTATCTTTTATTCGGACTAATTGAATTTTATTTTGAACAGTGATCACGTTCTCCGTTCAATCGATCAGAATAATTTGTCCACTGAGCCAGTATTGTTAGCCAAATTGGCATGATTCTTAGCTAGCGATAAAGAGAAGAAACAAAAGCTAAACTCTCGAAGCGTGATTGACTCTTCAATTACAACACTGACTGAAGGTCAATCGTTTTAAGGATACCTGTTAAACAGAAATCATTTGGGAAGAGACAAGAGAAAAAAAAGCTAACATACTGACAAAGGCTAGCGAGATAATAACTCTGAGCCTCCTTATCTGGCTCAAGGCCAATAATCTAAAGGTCGTGTATCACTTGATTGTCGAGCTATTAGTTCAAATTCCATTAGCTCTTAATACACTGACTATATTTGCAAGTCGGTGTCTTGAGTATGTCAGTAAACAGGATCCGATGGTGAGGATCCAGTTCTGGATGTTTAGGTTTTAAGGAGTATCTCTTTATTATTCCTTCCAGGTAAACTATGATTCAATGTGATCGCACCTGTCAGGGTCTCATCGATGGATCAAATTAGATTGAAAATGACTATAAAGGAATACTTGATACCGTATTGTAAATTGTCCAAAATTTATTTGCACCTCACAGGTAACAGTTTAAAATAAAGGAGGCATTTCTGCCGAACATTATATCTATCTATCTATCTATTAATCTCTTTCTTTCTTTCTCTCCTCTCTCTATCCTCTCTCTCTCTCTCTCTCTCTCTATAATATATATATATATATATATATATATATATATATATATATATATAATAATAAAGGTTTTACAAATCTATTTTATTTGATAAATATATAAAGATTTTACATATCTATTTACTTGATGACAAAGGAACAGCCGCTGACTTGTATGCATATCCTTTGCACTGTCCATAAACACACGTACATATTCATAACAACACCACATACATACGCATAACATTTCATCCAATCATACACATCCTATGTCTGTTAAACTTTTTGAGATTTTCGATTTTCCTTGCATTTGAAACAACGTCATCTGAAGACTGGTTGCGCTTACGCATGCATGAAACCAAATGGTAGAGACTGTTCCTTTGTCATCAAATAAATAGATATGTAAAACCTTTATATATTATTTTATATTATATAATAGGTCTATTTTTATATTGAGCACTCTCCCAATAATACTGCATTTTGGCACACCGTTCAGTTAATGCTAAAAACAAACAATACACACATATATATATAATATATATATTATATATATATATAATATATGGCATAAATACCGCAGTTATAAATTTATTTCCACCGAAACTCACACACACACACAACATATATATATATGTGTGTGTGTGTGTGTGTGTGTGTATTTTTTTAATAAAAGCTGCAGTTTGGGGAGCCGATATATATATATATATATATATATATATATATATATATATATATATATATATATATATATATTATATATATGTGTGTGTGTGTGTGTCTGTGTGTCTGTGTGTGTGTCTGTATATGCATCCATGAAATAAATTTATAACTGCTAATATGACCAGTATTAGTCTTTTTCTTTTCAGTATATATTGCACTGTATATAATTCCCGAAATATTGTACATTGAGCTCATAACTTGAAATATACAAATTTTAACATTCCGTTATTAAAAGGCCAGCACACACACACACACACACACACACACACACACACACAGATAGATATATATTGTTTTTAAATATTGACCTGGAACATAGACTTTATGTCCTTTTCCTGTTTTTATCATCTCGGGAAATCAACTTTCGGGATTCTCCATTTCATTACCATTGACGTATTGTTTAGGAAAGTATAATAACCAACACAGGAACATGTATCATGCATAAAAATGAAGCTGGTCCTCTGTGGATCAAATCTCTATTCTTCACATAGTCACCATTTCTCTCAATAGCAATGTTCCATCTTTGAATGAGAGCATATACCCAGCCACGTAAAATTCTGTTGACTGGTCTTTGAGCCACTTCTTCGTCACTGGAATAATGTTTGCCTCTCAAACCTCTTTCATGGGGCCGCAGAGATGATAGCGCTGAAGGCGCTGAATTTAGTGAGTATGGAGGTTGTGGTAAAGTTTTCACTCGAATGAGGCGATTTTCTCTTTTGTCATGATGCTTTGTGTGTGGTCGAACATTGCCATGCAGAAGGATGACATCGTCGATTGACAAGTTGGATCTTACTCATCGGATTCTACTCTGAGCCTCGTTAGGGTCTTAATGTAGGTAGGTTTATATATTAAAAAAAACTTCACATAAAATAAAGAAAATGACATTACTTTTTTACACACCACACACACACATATATATATATATATATATATATATATATATATATATCCCACACACACATACACATGTTATTTTACAACTAAAAAAAGCTAAGTAAATAAATTCTTCTATTTTACCGTTTTTATTTTGAATTCAAGATAGTTAAAATGTAGCAATATTCACCGAAAGTTAACCAGACAAGATTATATATATATATATATATATATATATATATATATATATATATATATATATATATATATAAATTCAAACCCTTTCTCAACAGATATTACGAAGGTAAGAGACGGATTTTATCTTCTCTAATAATTTATAGAATAATTATATAACTTGATGCTTCAAAGGAGTCTAATAATAGATGAGAAAAACTTTCTATCAGGGACCCCACTCTCAAAAAGTGTTTTAATACTTTTGAGAGTGGGGTCCCTTGAAAGATTTTTTATTTATCAAACTCATTTCATTCATTCATTCATTTTACCATTCATTTTAAATATATATAATATATAATATATATATATATATATATTGGTGATGCTATAAATTGAAGAATTAACACACACACACACCACACACACACATACATATATATACATATATATATATATGTGTGTGTGTGTGTGTGTGTGAGTGTGTGTGTGTGTGTGTGTTAATTCTTCAATTTATAGCCTCACCAAAACGTTTCCCTTAGACTTTCTGATTGCAGTTGACCAGTAATCGACAACCAGAACAACCTGATTCCAATTACCAAAAAAGAAGAAATAAATAATAACAATTAAATTCTTTAAAAAAAAAACCTAATTTGCCGCTTCAGACATTGACCAAAACAACATGGCGGATTGTCAATATCCTGGAGCTTTTTAAATCCTCAGCCGTAACATAAACATTAATTATGACCTTTTCCGGATAATGTTTGCTCCCTCTCGACAAAAAAAAATTGTCGTGCTTATAGTTTCTTTGTGTTTTCGATTGTGATGATAAACGCGATTTTCGCCTACGCTTACGAGTGTTCATTATTTCATTGTGTAGCGTCGAGATTATTCGTTTGGAAAAAAAAAAAAGATAATACTGGAGACGGTCTCGTGTGACTCAGAGTTCACTGTATACAATTTCATAAATGTGGTGAATGGAAAATCTATTAACTCTATTGACCTAGGGAAAAGTTTAGGTTTAAAAAAATTATCAACAAAAACAATAAAATTTCTAGCATAAAATAAGTACGTTTTCATTATTAATCAATGCTATATTTTATTACGTGCTAGTTTGCGACACACACACCCACACCCACACACAGCAAAACGCACACTCACACGCACACACACACACACATACACACGCGCGTGCACACACAAACACATATATATATATATATAATATATTATATATATTAATATATATATATATATATATATATCTGGAGGTCCCTGGCGTAGAGTCGATGGAAAGGGATTCGTCGACTCGAGTTTAAATCCTAGACAAGAATGTTTGGTTGTTTGTTTTTGTTTTACGGCATATCAACCTCAGTGGGCCATTTAATGCCGATAAAGTTTTGAAATAAATTAATTCTTAAAGGATAAACAATTTTTTAATAAATACATTTAAGTATTTAACCCATAGATGGAACCCTAACAGGTACTACCATTCCGGGTCAGAGTGGACCAGGGAGTAATGGTGATGAAGGGGTGCTCCACATTCCCCAAACCCCCAGAACTGGAATCTGACCATCAGATAGAGTTTAACGTCATTCCCAGGATATGTAGACCCTCAGCCACCGCCTTCTAGCAACCATTATGATGAAAAGGGTTGGGGCTTGCCATAAGACAATAGGGTCGGAGCAATTATATAGGTGCTAGAGCTTGACGTGACTAGCGATTGATCGGAGGGGCCTCTCCGACCGCCCGTTTAGCCCCAGAAAGGGCCTAAGTCTAGTATTGCAAGTCATGGACTGTTCATCCACCAGGGTTCTATATATTCAGCGTTGTTTAGGCAACCTGTCTAGGAGAAAGAAAACTTTAAATTCAAACCTGTTAAACTCCTTTTAAGTAGTTGACTTTGTGTTGTATCCTGCTCGTGTGCAGGGTATATATATATATATATATATATATATATATATATATATATATATCACATATTTTTCATTTTCCGTATACTCTCTGTATACATGCGTTATACCTCAACTCACTCACATCATACATCAATTAATATTTTACACGGCAAAATGGAGTTTTTCCAATTTAGTAGCAATCTCTTCTTTTGCATATTAATTGCAGTGTTACATCAGATAATTAATAATTTGAACGGCAATTCTTAAATCTGCATCCCTAAATCAGAAAGCAATTGGTTTCTTGACCAAATCGATTGGGTGTTGTTGTTGCATCATGAATAGGCATAGCATATCATTTTTAGCAGGCATTGTAGAATAATCTGAAATGACGGTAACAGTGGCAAATCATTGGTAGTTTGATTGGTTTTGAACACAACTTTGTCTGAAATTGGGCTCTCATTGGCTTAGAGGGTCACGTAATCAGGCGATTCATGGAAAGATAATTATAAGGTAGTGTAGTACCGAAGTGTGTCGAAGCGACACTTCAAGGCAGACGTGATTTTCCGCCACTGCTTCTCCCACATTAATTTAAGAAGGTATCGGGGGATTAGAAAAAGAGGGTACACAAGAGAATGTCTCCGATAATATAATATAATATGATAATATATATATATATATATATATATATATATATATATATATATAATGGGTCTATGATAATATAATACAAAAATGAAACCCAGAGAGAGAGAGAGAGAGAGAGAGAGAGAGAGAGAGAGAGAGAGAGAGAGAGAGAGAGGAAGGGAGAGAGAGGGAGAAAGAGAGAGAGATATGAGGGTCCTAACTTGTTAACACGGCTGCCATATTTTTCAGGACTGATCTTGTTGTTGCTTCTTGGGTGTTGATTTCTTTGGGCTGGTCCTTTCTTGTTTTAATAACTTAATAAGACTTCGTTATTTTTCCTAAGTCTTTATTTAACAACCCAGCCCATACTCAACCGCGCGGTGGGGAACGACTGTCAGAGCGACGATCTTTCGAATCACATCCCTCTGAATCTCAACTAATCTAAAACTTAAACTAATCTCCCACGCCTCTAATTGTGCGTTTTTCAATGGGTCAAGTAAAAAATATTATTACCCGTCAGTAACTGTCGAGGTAACTTTCCACTGGACCACCGTTAGTCTGAATCTAATGAACCCCGATTCAAATATCTTTAGACAGTACGTACATACTTCATAAGCTGTCTATGATTTATGAAACCCTCTAGCCTTGATAAACAAACCCTCTAGGAGAAGGAAAATAAATTCTGGATTAAAAACTGTCTGTACTCCGTTTAAGAATTACCGGTTAAATCGAACTTAACGGACCTAAATTTCACATCTTATGTCACCGCGACGAAAGAAAAAAAATCAGGAATTAACTGAATTTAATGAAAATTTTTGGTGTTGATATATTAATGATAAAAGATATAATGCACCAGTTATTTTATTGAAAAACCTTTACATTTTTCAGGTCAGTTAACTTTGAACCACATATCTTTGAGGCGTAACACAAATTCTCAAAGATACGTGGTTCTAAGGTAACTGACCTGAAAAAAATGTAAAAGTTTTTAAATAAAATAACTACTGCATTATACCTTTATTTCATTAATATATCAACACTGAAAATGTCATTAGATTCGATTTGATTTTTGGTTTTTTTTCTTTCGGCGGTGTGACATACGATGGTGGAATATAGGTCCGTTAAGTTCGTTTTAACCGAATAACTTTATATCTCATCCTTCCCGGGAGAGGAGTTGTGTAAATCAATGGTTCCCAACCTTTACCTATGTGTCCCTTTGGTTTCTATATTACTAGAATGGACTATATCTCTTCGATGTTTAGAAATTCTAGTGTATTTTTATGATTAAATATTTCTTGCTTGTCTTGACACCCACAAAAAATTATATGGTCTCTAGGGAGCACATGACCCCCGGTTGAGAAACACTGGTCTAAATAAAATCTAGCTCAATGATGCTTGGGTAATTCCTATCAAATCATCAAGGCTATCTCACCCACCCTCTTCAATCTTTCCGAAATTTTGTCAATGTGTGGACTATGTTAAATTTAGACAATACCCAAAATTTCAGCTTCCACTTCCAAAAATTGGCAAAGCTATGTCAAATTTTTTTATCAATAACTTAAAATTGGTTGACTTTAAGAATTTTTATGATAGCATTTTAGGATTCTGTGGGTAAAAATGCTTTTATAAACCAATTTTTAGGAGTAGGGAAGCTCTAGAACTCAGTTTACAGACAAAAATAAGTTACAAAAAGTCGCCATTTTTTCGCGACCCCACTAAATTTGGAGAACTGAAAATCGACATAACTTCGCCAATTTTTGGATTGGAAGCCCAAATTTGGGTAATTCTACATTTAACACAGTCCTTAGCTGTACAAAATTTCAAAAAGTTTGAAGGGGTGGGTGACAATTTTTATTTTTTTCTGGATGATTTCACATGGATTTACCCTCTTTTTTTGGCTTTCAACGTGTTTCTCCTTTTGGAACAGAATCCATTGAATACATAAACTTTGATAGTTTTACGCATGCGCACGCGAATATACAAATGTGTTTAGACACGACTCTAAATCAATGCCAATTGTGATGTATAATTGCCGAGACGCTCATCTTAATTACTTTGTGTTTATTTTAAAATAACCATTAATTACGCAACAGATAAGTCAGCGTGTCTGTCTGTGATGTATCATGGGAAATCAACTATCACGTGATTGCTATCATAAAGTCTTGAAATGCTTCAATCCAATATTACATACTGATAAATTTGCCGCATTTTTGTTTCTGCTATGAAATGTACAATAAACTTCTCGTCCTATGATTTTAAGAGAGATAATTACCAAGTAAAAGGTTTGGGTTTAGTGAGTATTAAAACATGTTTTCTATTCTAAACACTATACATAAAAAAGTAAAGTAAGTCTTCGGGGCGGTCTAATGTCAGTATGAGCCATACAGCGAGGGAGTCTATCTCCCTTTCACTAGCGCTAGACCAAGGAGATTATTTTAGCGTCTGTGGTGGAGTGTCCCACCTATCATAAACTCCTAATTTTACTGCACATATCCCTGTACTACTCCTACGCTGAGTTGGCGAGAGCTGGTATCGAACCAGGAACCTTGTGATTCCTGGCCGGACGCTCTATTGACTGAGCTAAACCGGCTCTATATACATAGATTTACTCAAATAAGAAGACCGTATGTATATTAGATGGAATCGAATGGGGAACTTATAATTCTTGAGCTCTGGGGAGTGTGGAGTACTCCTTTATCGCCATTCTCCCAGTTGCACTCTGTCCTGGCGTGGTAGTACCTGTTAGGGATCCATCTATGAGTTATAGAGATAAAAAATGAATATCAAAAATGTGTTTAAAAATAATATTTTAAAACAAATTGAATAGCCAGCAAGAATTAATACAACAAAATGTATTTGGCATAAAATAACCGAGACGGGTTGACATGCCGGAGAATCCAGCCAACAAACCAACCTGTTGTATACCCCTTCTAATATATCTCGGGTATATAATTGCAGAGAGAGAGACAGACAGACAGACAGAGTAGAGATCGGATGAGGGGCTCTTTACTTGTTAACTCGGCCGCCATACTCTTCAGGGCTGACTTTTCGGGCTGATTTCTTCGGGTTGATTCTTCTCTCTTGATGTTGGCCTAGTCATCTCTTGTTTTGATTAATCAATAAAAACAAAACCTGTTGTTTTTCTTTTAGTCTTTTATTTAAAACAACCTAGCCCCGGATTCAACCGCCTGGCGGGGAAACGAGCAAACCTATACATCTGCTCACTCTGAATTTCTCGTCACAACTAAAACTAAGTTGTCTCACGGCTGTTATCGCGCGAATCTGGATGGTTTAAGTAGGGGTCATCATTAATCAATCATAACCATAAAGGTTATGGATATTCCGCACTTAATTCTCTATGATTGTGAAACTTTCGAACTCTTGATTCAAAAATATTCTAATTACCGTACGTACATAATTCATTGACTATCCATGAATTATATAACACAACCTTCAAAATCTTGATTCAGTTGTAAGTATCGTCTCTTTACAATCTTCAATAACTTACGTCTGTTTTTGTGTGATTTATTTGCTGTAGAAAATTCCACCATAACTTAACAGGAACATTTATTAATTAATGCATCTGATCCATATGTGGACATAAGGGTATTTACCTCGCCTCCCACACGCATGCGAGTATGACACAAGGTCGTATTAATGTAGGACCACCCATGAACCGAAGCTCATGAGATGGCAGGCCCAAAAATGCGTGGATATCATCGGCATTCCTCTTCAAGAAGGGACTCTTCAGGCACTGGGCAATGAACCCAACCTTGCCCCTTTAAATCAAGGGGACAGGTGTTGCCTGGGTAGGGGATGCTCCCCCTCCGGCATCACACCGTTAATTGTAGTACTGGTCCAGTAGCCGAAGCGAGTGAGAAGTGCAAAGTAATTTTTGTTGACATAAGGACCCAGGTTGAGAATTTCTAATATTGACTGTTGTACTAAACAGCCTAGTCGATCCTCCTTTCGGGGTATGTATGCATTTATCAACCACTCCACACGATGTGACACATGGTCAATTTTAAATGGATTTTAACAGGTTTTAATTCAGAGTTGTCCTTCTCCTCGACCGGTTGCCATACAAAAGTTAAAGACTACTATTTAATAATGCAAATAGCCTCGTCCAGAATTTGAACCCGGGTCGCCGTATCTATTTCTTGCGACCATTACACCTCGAGAATCACTAGTATAGACTGCTTTCCCTCCAATGTTAGACAGCCTAGTCGATCATATATTTCATAAGCAGAGTTTAACAGGTTTTAATTCAGAGTTTCCATCTCCTAGACTGGTTAGCTATCCAAGCCCAGTCTGTCCTACTATTTACTCATAGCTGGAGGGAGAATATATGGTTTCATACCTTTCCGAAGGGTATTTGCGCTATGTGAAATACAAACAGCCTCATCCAGGATTTGAACTCGGGTCGACGAGTCCATTTGCTACGACTTTAACCATTACACCACGCAACTTCATAATACATACCTCTCCTAAATACATTAACGCAAACAACTTCGACCGGAATTTGAACCCGGTTTGCTAATTTCATTTTTGGCAAAGATGGTCATCATCATCATAAGTCCACGCCCATAAAAAAAAACAAAAACAAATTTCGTTCAGAAAAACAAAACAAAACAAAACAACAAGAGGTCATTATTTTCATTCTGGACCATTTCAGATGTTATTCAAAGTGTATTTTAGTTGAAACTGACTATTTACCCAGACACTTGAGGGAAAAGAGAACAGAGAACGCAGCTGTTCGAAGACAGAATTGAGGAAAATTTAAAACTGTTTCTCAAAATTGAAAAAAAAAGATAAAAATGAAATAAAATAAAATACAATTAAACATGGCCAGCTGCCAAGTACTTTGTTAATATAAAATGAAAATAATATTAAATAAACGATAGAATGGGAATTGTTTCTCGAGAAAAAGCAAAAAATCCATCTTAGTGAACTTTATAAGCTTTTACAAGTTTAGTACAAATGTGTCAGATTGTTTACAGATGTGCCTCTCAAACTATATGATGTGGCGCACCGGAATGATATGTTTCCAATGCCACCGACTGATATAATTAATGGGCCATATTATTTGATTTATCATCAAGTTCCAAGTATATCTATATGTTGTATTATATCTCAGCATATGAAAAGGGTAATATTAATCAAAACACAATTACTTTATGCATTTTTACTTTTAAAGTAAAATGTTGGATTGTTTTGACACATACAAGGCTTGCCGTGGTCCACCACTTAAATATATAGACGGCGTTGTCACGTGGATTTAACCAAGTCAATCAACTGCGCGAATACGTGGTTAGTTAATTATTTAATCGCCGATCTTGAAAGCCGTTTATTTGCACGTTATTCGACATTGACGGACCTGCAACCAAGGACTTTGCTCAATAGAAGGATTTTACCCAACACCAAGGAACAACCGAAGGATCATACCCAACACTATGGGACACCAAGAAACTTCACTAAAGATAACGCTCTGCTTATCACAAGAGATCTTCACTGTAAGGTACTCTCACGTGAAGCCTAAAATGGCCACAAAAATTGTAACAGTTATAAATGAGAGTCCTTCAATAAATCAGAGAATTCTTTGGGACAAATCGCTATTGATTTCTTTGAAAATTGTGCAACTACTAAAACAGTGATTCCCACCGTTAATTTCTAAGAATTTCACCTCATTTTTTGAACGATCCTTGTATATTCTAGTTTCTTTATTTAATGACATATCAGCTCACTTGAACTATTAAATGCCAACGCCATCCTTGTAGAAGAACAATAGTCGTACTATTTAACCCATATATGGGGGATGTGAAAGTTCAAGCTTTTGTTAATAGTGTTAGTCCAAAATTGAACGCCATAGCGTGAATAGATATTGAGCTCTTTCACAACGATGTCACAGTCCAGTATGTTAGCCACTAAGCCACGGGGATTCAATTCCAGGAACCTTTACTCTTATAAAACCACCGTTGCCTAGGCAGCTTATGAATTATGTACGTACTGTAGTAAAATCTATAGAATCAGGGTTAATTAGATTAAGAATAAATTGAGTCCAGAAGAAAGTTACCTTGACGATTACTGGCGGTTACTAACCTTTTTACTTGACCCATTGAAAAACGTGTCATTAGAGGCGTGGGAGATCAGTTTTAAGTTTTGATTAGATGCAACGAGGAAATTCATGTGAGTGGATGCATAGGTCCGCTCGCTCTGAGTGTGGTTTCTCCACCGCACAATTGAAGATGGGCTGGGTTGTTTTAAATAAAAGACTTAAGAGAAACGAACAAATTCTTGTTGATTCATTTAAACAAGAAATTAACTGGCCGAAGAAATCAACACCGAAGAAGCAACCCACAGGATCCGCCCAAGAAACCAGTCCTGTAGAATAAAGCGGCTTAGATAATAATATCTCATCTCTCATACACTGTCTCTGTTTGTCTGTCCGTCAGTCTGTCTCTCTCTCTCTCTCTCTCTCTCTCTCTCTCTCTCTCTCTCTCTCTCTCTCTCTCTCTCCATATATACACCCGAGTAAAGGAGTATACAACAAGGATAAGAAAAGTCTTCTTTCTTAACTGCTACTAGTACCATGTAACCTAGTACGACCTATTCCCGGATATGACTGTCAGCGACTAAACTCGCACCCCATCATGAAGGCCTTCGCTTGTCTGGTACGTTGGCGTGTGGACACCCTACAGCACTAAAACAAATAGATAGTTGTAGGATTTCGGTACTTCCTTCTCGCATAAACCCCTAAATGAAGTAGATGGGGCTCCTTAGCCATGGACGTCAATCCATCTGGACAAGGAAAAATTGTTATAACCCCACCGTAAAAGAGAATATTTGACGTCATATTCCAAATCGTCCACCTTTCAGCGTCCTTTCTTCAGATTTCAAATTTTGAACAGATTGATAAACAAGGACTATCGCTTGCTTTTCTCGTTATTCTGTGATAAAAATTTTTTTTATCACTTCCTTATACCAACAACTGCCCTGAAGATGATTTAATTAAATAGATCGAAACACTGCAGCGTCGGCTAATACTACTCAAATTATTTAAACCTATGTTTTTCAATTTTCTTAATATACTACACACACACACACACACACACACACACACACACACATATATATATATATATATATATATATATATATATATATATATATATATATATATATTGTTCTACAGGTTTATAAACTGACAGACGTTCCACTTGACGTCGGTCTAAACTATTATCGTCCACTTAAGACTCTGTGGAAATGAATCATTCAAATCTTTTCCGTCTTTTTGGAATATTTAATAGAAATGACGTCCGAAAAACAACAAAGTTTGGAAACTTATCGAGAATTTCGACATTTTCTTCCGAAACCTTTTAATGTCTGTAAAAAGAGTTCAAACATCCTGGTTAGTTCACACAGAGTTGAAGCTGAGCCCTGACGTCAATATTTTGGGAAATGGGGGAAGGGGAAGAGGAAGAAGGTCAGAGTATTAAAATCAAAGGACAGAATCTGAAAGAGAGAGAGGAAGAGAAATGGACATATACTTGGACCTTGCCGAGAACTGAAAATAATAATATGATGATGATGATGATGATGATGACGATGATGATGATGATGAAGAAGACACACACAAAGATAAAACACAAACGTTTCGCGTATTTACAAGAATGTTGAGTTTTATTGAATTATACAATTCGATTCAACTTTTGACTTGTCCAAATGTTAAGCATAAAATAAGAATCTTGTAATAACAGATAAACGACAGGTTGTCTAGCGATGCGTTAGTCATTTGAGTCTCAGAGGATTTTGTCTCGTAGAATGAATAAAATTCCATTAATTCATATCTGGCAGGAAAATGGCCTTTTTTCAAAAGTGTTATTTTTACTGCAAGATATAAGCATTAATGAATTGTAAAGATTCCATTTTTACAGTCAGTCTTTTAGCCTTTTGCAAAATATTCCATCCCAAAACTTTTAGTTTGATTTCTTTATCTAATGGCATATCACCCTTCGTGGCTTATTTAATTCCAAAGCCATACTTGTAAAAAGACAAATGGAATCTCTCACAGATTATTAAAAAATGTTAATATTTCTTTGGCAGTATATTTATTATAAAAATATTTATTTACGTCGCATTCCACATATGCGGGTATGACACAAGGTCGTTTAATGTGGGACCACTCTTGAACCGAAGCTCGTGGGACGGCAGGCACAAAACATACATAGATTCCGTCGCCATTCCCTCTCAAGGAAGGCGCCTCAGACACTGGGCAATAAACCTGTCCTGCCCCTTTAAACCAAGCGGTCGGTGTTGCCTGGGGAGAAGCCCCTGGGATCATGCCGTTTATTATTATTTTACCGGTTCAGTGGCTTCCAAACCAGGTAAGTATATTTCTTATCACTGGTATTATGAAGAGTATTTTAAAAAGATTCCAATGATGTGTTAACGGGATGCGGAACAGGCGGAGATTTAAAAATAATAAAAATATGAATAGTAAGATAAAGTAAATAATACTAATAATAATATTAATAATAAGATAAAATAAATAATAATAAAACATTTTTTAAAAAGATAGAGTACATAAAATAATAATAATATTAAAAATAGGATAAAGTAAATAATAATAATAATAATAATAATAATAATAATAATAATAATAATAATAAGATAAAGTAAATAATGATAATAATAATATTAAGGTAAAACAAAAATAATAATAATAATAATAATAATAATAATAATAAGATAGGGTAAAAAATATAAATAAAAATAAATAAATTGAAAATAATAATAATAATAAAAATAATAATAATAATGATAAAATAAAATAAATTGAAAAAATATATAAATTAAAAATAATAATCATAATAATAATAAAATAAATTAAAAATAATAATACCCATAGAAATGTCAAAATTTCCTCTAAAGAACCTGTATTATTAAAAAGAAAAAAAATGAATAAAATAAGGTAAGTCAAAACTTTAAATTTCTTCATCAGGTAAATGATGCTAATCATCTAATTTATCCACAGCGATGGAAATAAGGGGGGGGGGCTCATACCCTTCAGAATCATATTAGTCCGAAAGTGAACGTAATAGTACGACTGGAGATCGAACTTGCTTAGTACAATATTGAAATACAGTACATTAGCCACTACGCCATGGGGTTCACCAAATAGTAGATCTCTCGAGGTTTAGAGTGTAAAACATCAGTAAGAAATATATATCAAACTTCTTGTAAATTAAACGAAGGAGGCTGAAGTTTAATCTACAAAGGAATTTATCTTTTGGAATACTTTATATTTACATTTTTACTCACACACACACACACACACACCACACAGACACAGACACAGACACAGACACACACACATACACATATATATATATATATATATATATATATATATATATATATATAATATATATATATATATATATATATATGTTAATTAAACAAAAGACACATCTCCGGTTTAACAATTTTATTTTTCAAATTTTCAAGTTAACTTTTTAATATTTGGGTGGAATTCGTGATTAGTCAACAAAGTTCATGTCACGAGTACTTGAAAAAATCACAAATAAAATTGTTAAACAGGAGATGTGTCTTTTGTTTAATTCAACAGGCATAAATGAAAAAAACAACCAACCAACCAACCAACCAACCAACCAACCAACCAGCCAACCAACCTAACAATCTGAACTTATTTTGCTTGTGCTTCTCTTAATTTTAATTCGCTTTTCTCTTCTCAGTTCATTTAAAGAATCATTATGGAATTTTAATGCATTTCGCGCCTTTTTACCCTTCATTAATTCAATAGCGCCATTATTTGTTGGGGGGGACGTAGTCTAATGCTTAGAGTCTTAAGAAATGGACTACAGTTCACATAGCGGTAAAACCTTTGGGAAAGGTATGAATCCAACCACTCTCCCTCCAGCTATGGGTAAATAGTAGGGTAGCCTGGGTTCTTTAACCTTGGTTAGGCAACCAGTCTAGGAGAAGGAAAACTCTGAATTCAAAACTGTTAAACTCCGCTTGGAGTGGTCACTACTAAACTAGGCTCAATCCTAATTAGTGATTTATTAAAACAAGAATCACCCTTTGATTATGTTTATTAAAGCTTATTGTTCCATCATTTATTTATCAATTAATATTCATGCGTCGTTATCTTTTGAGAGTTGAAATTAAGTCGTTTATGTATGTGTATGTGTATGTGTGTATTGAGACACAACTGTCTCGTGATAAATGTGTTGAGTTATACGCATGCGCACTGTTGGACAACACATGAGAAATGCAGTTTTCACTCCTTTGTTTTACTGAATAGAAGAAAAAGAAATATATAACAATTATGAAATTGTGTATAAGCAGATTTGGTATTTGTCCAGAATAGAATGTAAATGTCTGCTAATGTATAAAACATATCTACAAGTGGTACCTTGATTTACGATTGGCCGAAACTACGAGTTTTCCAAGTTATGAGCTGTCACTTAATCAATTTTTTACTTTGTGTTGAGAGCTAAATATTGAGGCACGAGGAAGCTTCAGATACGCTTATGCTAATAAGTTCACTAAAAACATTTCATTTTACAAATTCATTACGCCAAAGAGAAATATTATCTATAAAAAAAACAAAACATTAAAACATAAAAGTGGGTCCCGTTGAATTTCCACGAAACAAAAAAACAAAAACAAGAAGAGCGATTTAAGCAAGAAACGGTGATGTTCAATTTAACCGGGAGGATCGAAATCGCTAACAATTGGTAATGGATCTGCGAGATTAGCTTGTTATCATTTACACCACAATTGGGATCGGCACGGCTTTCTTGTGACAAAAGGTCGCAACGACGGGGCATCCTGCGACGATCGAATTTCTGTATTATTCTGTAATAATGGATCAGCTAGACTAGCTTGCTATCCATTTACACCACGATGGCATCCAGCGAGTATCGAACTCGCTATTCGGCAGTAATGGTCCTTCAAGACTACATTGCTAACCATTATACCACGTTAACAACAACAACAACAACAGAGCAGTGACCGCTCACCGTAAAGATGAGTCTCCAGACGACACACAGACATCATTTATCTGAGAAAATGTCTCAAAAACAAACATAAATTCACATGATATAAGAGAATGAGGAACACAAATCTATCAATAATGGAGATTCGTTTCCGGTTTTTGTCTGTAACAAAAATTAAGTCACTGCTTACGTCACATTACCCAATATCGTCATAAGATAGAATAAATACACTCAAAATTTGAAACATGCAACATTAGACAGTCCTCATTGTTTTTTAAAACAAGTTTTAATAAATACATGACTGGTATCATATATCTATATATAGTTTGTTTTATTTTAATACATATTTAAAATTTACATTTCAAATTGTTTTATTTTTAATCCTTTAATGAATTTGATGATTTTACTTACTTAGGGTACAAACTCGCTGACATTGAATCTTTTACTGCCACCCCTCAGGCAATATGTTTCAAAAAATCTTTTTACATCACCCGGAGTGTGTTTTTTATTTTGTACTAGTAAAGATAATGTCCTAACGAAAATGGTTCATATAGATTATTTGTACTGCCCTCCGTTATTAGTGCGCTTCAAATTCTACAATATATCTTATATATCACTAAGAAATAAAGGTTTACATAATATATAGTGAGGGTAATTTGCATACCCAACACTAAGGGACACCAAAGAACAACCAAAGGAACATACCCAGCACTACCAAAGGATCATACACTAAGGATACCAAAGAACAACCAAAGGGATCATACACAGCACTGAGGGACACCAAAGAACAACCAAAGGAACATACCCAGCACTGAGGGACACCAAGTAACAACCAAAGGATCATACCCAACACTAAGGGACACCAAAGAACAACCAAAGGATCATACCCAACACTAAGGGACACCATAGAACAACCAAAGGATCAAACCCAGCACTGAGAGACACCAAGGAGCAACCAAAGGTTTCCTCACTAAGGATCATGCTCTACTTAACACAAGGGATCTCCGCTGGACAGTGCTCTTGCTTGGAGCCTAAAGATGGCCACAAAAATCGTAACAGTTTATGGGCCCAGTACGCTTCCAGTTGTTATGAGATGTCATGAATTGTGAAGCAAACTTGTAAGTAAGGACTTAAATTCGGGTCTGTCATATTTAGAATCAAGGGAACCCGTGAAAATTTACCAGTGACTGTTGGTAAACTTTTAGTCCCTTAGAACGCGTCATGACAGACACATGATATAATTTTATTAGAGTTAGATTAGATTCAACCCGGGTTTTGAAGAGAAAGATATGATAATCTTTCTTTCTCGGGTTATCTCATCTGCGGGGGAAAAGATTGAATCATGGGCTAATAAACTTGATCAAGAAAAAAATCCAAGTCTTTTTAGTTTAATTAAAAACAATGACTAGCCCAGAAGAAACACAGTAAAAGAATTAAGAAGAACAGAGAATAACTAGACAGAAACATGGTGGCAGAAGCAATTAGAAGAACAGAGAAGAAGTACTAATGAAGTTAACAATAATCAAGTAAGATCACCCTCTCTCTAATTCTGTATCTGTCTCTCTGTCTCTCTCTCTCTCTGTCTCTCTCTGTCATCCGAGAACTCTCACTCATGGTTGATTAATATTATTTGGATTATTCGGACTATTGTCCTCATCTTCATAGTTATCTTAGCGGGGGCAGCAGTAACATAGAATAATAATTAACACAGCTTAACACCTGTACCCCAGCTATGGTTAGCGGAATGAGAACAGGATACCCCCGTGGATTGAATAAAGGGTTAGGTTCAAAGTTCCGCGAAGGCTCCCGATTACGACAAGAAGGTTCCCGAGTTCGAATAGAAGATTCCCGAGTCCGAGAAAAAGGTTCCCGAGTCTGAGAAAGTTCCCGAGTCCGACAAGAAATATATGAAGAAGGCCAGGGGGCACATCGGCCGAAACGTTGTACAGATAACAATGAAGATGAGGACAATAGCTTGAATAATCCAAATAATCCAAATTATCAAGCCTCATCTCAAAGATTCCGAGAAATACCGATGTTTGATATGGGTATATATAGATAGCAACCCTCCGCACGAGCTGGATGCGACGAAAAGTCAACTGGTTAGCTAGCCATGGTTAAAGAGGCCAACAGCTTCGTCCAGGAATTGAACTCGGGTCGACTAGTCCATTTCCAACGACTCTAACCATTAGACCACGGGGCTCCATATATAGGTATATAACACACTGACGCAGCATAATCTTCTTACTCACATTTCCTGAGTTCGGACTAGTTCATGACTCAGCTAGATAAAGTATTTATATTTACAGAAGTAAAACCATTGGCGGCAAATCGTTTGTATGTTGCTGTATTTTGGGGCGACACTTAGATGGTTTGGATTCACTAGATTAATCTGTCTGAACTCCAATGAAGAAGAGAAATATAAAATGTTATTTTGCCTCGATGTGTAACAACAACAACCAGCAATATCCATTAAGTTTGCTCTATAATGTCAATGTTCAAAGTTGGTGACGTGAAACACGTTTTGCTAAATGCTCTCTGGCAAAATTCCCAAATGAATTACAAACTTGAACTGGAAATAGTTTTTGCACTGCAATTCATATTTACTCTGAAGAATTAGCTCATATATATATATATATATATATATATATATATATATATATATATATATATATATATATATATATATATATATAATATACCAAACTTGTTGGTAAATCCTCGCGGTGAAAAAACAACCAGCAAATAGTTTGATTGTAAAAATATACTACCAAACATCAACCGAGGAGAAACATTTAGAAAAAAAAGAAAAGACCAAGATAATCGTACCAACAAAAAAATAATCTATTGGTACAATATTTGGCCAAAAGAAAAAACAATTTTATATGCATATATATATATAAGATATATATATATTTATACAAAACCGTCAGGAGACTAAAGCTAATAAGTAAAAAGTGCTCAATACCTAAGTAGAGCAAATAATAAGGATAAATCTAATGACTCAGATAAACCTACTAAAAAGTTTCGCTTAATGTTCTGCAGGGCTAAGATCCGATTCGGGTCTTAGCCGTGAAGAGCATTAAGCGAAACATTTAGTAGGTTTATCTGACTCATTAGATTTATCTTTATATATATATATATCTGTTTATATATAGGAATATGCATTAAAAGCACGCATGCAAACACACGCATACACACACACGCATATATATATATATATATATATATATATATATATATATATATATATATGAGGTTATGAGTGTAGGAGTAAATCCGACAGAATGTGGTATAGAATAGAGAGAAAAAGTGGATAAAAAGAGCAACTCAAATAAGTAAATATAGGAAATATTTTTAATAAAAGACTGATGAAGTCCTGCTCAATGCAGGACGATATATATCTCCTAGATCTACTTGTTTGAGTTACTCTTTTTGTCCACTTTTCCCCTCTATTCTTTACCACACACACACACACACACACACACATACATATATATATATATATATATATATATATATATATATATATATATTGATAAGTACCTTCAGAATATAAATTTATTTCGAATTTTGTGGTCTCATCATTCATTTTTTTAAAAAATTATTCCACCGTCGATTTTACACGTGTATTTTCCCATTTCGTTATTTTCTGTTTTTTTCATTTAATATGTAAGGTAATCCAAATAAGTAAGAGATAATTCCATTTGGAATCATCTCACTGAACAGCCATACTGTATGCTCTTGTTGGTGAAAATATATATATACTCAACAGGTTTTGTAAAACCCGTCTGAGGAGGCTAGAACTCAATTTCCGAGTTTCGGTTTGAAATAAAAAAAATATAACTCGTAATAGTTCATCAGGTACTCTCACAAAGATATATATATATATATATATATATATATATATATATATATGTTTTACCTAAACATACGTATACATAGATATATATGTAAATATATATATATATGTGTGTGCGTGTGGTGTGTGTGTGTGTGTGTGTGTATAAAATATCATTAGGTGCGCACAAAAAATACACTATATATGTGTATATACTTAATATCTATATAAACATACATGTACATACATATATATGTAAATATATACATATATATATAAACATGCATATATATATATATATATATATATATATATATATATATAATCATCTAGCTGAACGTTTGCAACAGCAAACATTATACCGTCTAATACAAAATCCGTATTCCACCCAACTTTGCATAAAACATCATATAACTGTTTGTGTTTTAAACGTGCCCAGCATTGGCATTCCACTCATTATTCATATCTAACATTTCACATTCTGTACATTTATGAATTCCCTCGTAACAAAGTGTCAAAACACGTGGTGAAATCTGTTTTCCAATACATCAACTGTATTTCCTTCTTTATAGCAAAGTCGTGTGCATGACATTCTGCACATTCTGTCAAAATGGATTACTATCACGTTAACGAAAAATTCTTTAATGGTTTGACAAAGAAGTTAACTACACTATTATTATTATTATTATTATTATTATTATTAATAATTTCACTTAATTCTTTTTTAATTCTTTTAACTCTTTTAGACTATATGGGCGGTCAGAGAGACCATACTGATCAATCGGCTGGTCGTGTAAACCACTTGCACATAGATTTATTTACTAAGTTTAGCTAGAATGTGGCACAATGCGAGAAGTATGGGGCACACAGTGAGAATCGAACCCACTATATGATTGAGACATCTCATGTAGTTTAATGGATAGCAAGCTATAATTTTATTTTATTGTTATAATATTACCCCACACGAAAGCAGTTATCTCCTATCAGACAAACCATCTGCTTAAGACGGACAAGACATGCTGGAGATACTGGAGAAGCAAGGAAGAACTGATAAGTGATATTCTCGATTCTCACTAAGCGCTCCATACTTTTGTCCTTGTGCCACATCAAAGCAAGGTATAATGAATAACTATATGATTGTTCTGACCGTATTGGTCTTCTGGTAAATCTCCAACCCTTTTTATTAAATGTGCTAGAAGGCAGGTTGTGGTCT
Source organism: Doryteuthis pealeii (assembly GCA_023376005.1). Lineage (NCBI taxonomy): Eukaryota > Metazoa > Mollusca > Cephalopoda > Myopsida > Loliginidae > Doryteuthis > Doryteuthis pealeii. Next base: position 82,234 of record CM042158.1, on the reverse strand, counting down.
AAGTGTCCTGTGTATGAGGCTAAACTGAATCTAGTGGGAAGGTTCCAATACTGGAGATCTGAAGTGTATGGAGTACACCTTAATCACCATTACTTCCAGGTCCACTATGACCTGGAGTGGTTGTATCTGTTAGAATCTCATCACTGGAATAATGTTTGCTTCTCTTCGGTCCCATTAAAGAGGGTTTGAGAGGCAACATATTACTCAAGTGACAAGGAAGTGAAATCTGTAGTTAAGCAGTGGCTCAAAGAACAGTCAACAGAATTTACGGGACAGAGATACATGCTCTAATACGAAGGTGTATCATTGCTATCGATAGAAACGGTGAATATGTGAAGAAGTAGGGATGTCACCAGCTTCATTTTGATTTATGATACATGTTACTGTGTTGGTAAAACAACACCTCGTATAAAGAAAATAGCTTTATTTCAATATAGGGATTAAAGTTATAAATGAAAGATCTGAAGATAACAAATCTATAATTTTATTTCATTGTTATAATATTACCCCACACGAAAGCAGTTATCTCCTATCCGACAAACCATCTGTGTAAGACGGACAAGATATGTTGGACATATTGGAGAAGCAAGGAAGAACTTATAAGTGATATTCTCCTGTGGAAACATGCACATGGACACGCCAGTGAATGCCATCCATCAAGGACCTACATCAATCAGCTCTGTGTGAATTCCAGATGCTGCACAGAGGATCTCCCGGGAGCATTGAACGATAGGGGCCGTTGGCGAGAGATTGTCATGGATATCCGTACTGCCAACGCGACCTGATGATGATGATGATGATGATGATGATGATGATGCAATTTCATTGTTGGAGTGCTAATCCCTGAATAACAGCTATGTCACAAATCTTTTAAATAATCTTAATCATTTCACTTAATTATTTCTTATTCTTTTTAACTTTTACTTAGGCAAATGAGTGATCGGAGAGACCATTCTGATCAATTGGCTGGTCGTGTAAACCCCTAGTACATATAGTTATTTACTAAGTTTAGCTTGGATGTGGCACAAGGCTAGTTCCTTAATCTTTTGAGCGTTATCATTTTGCAACAAACTTTGGTTAAAAATGAGACCATCCAAATCGTCCAAGATGAAATGCAAAAATGTACATCCTGGTTATCTAGTGTTGCTTATCCGCCAAATTCTTATTTCTTATGAGTGTTGTCACTCAGCTGAATAATGGACAACTCCCTTTTGATTTTGAAGAAATAAAGAGAAAAAAAGGACATACTACTCAGAAAAATACAATAAGAATGAAAAAAAGAAAGAAAGAGAGCAGGAGAAAGATAGTGAGAGGGGGTGAGTTTGCGGAAGCGATAACGCTTATCTGTTTCAATCAAACATAATGAAAAGATGAAAAGAAGTAAATAAAGGAAAAAAAAAAGGAATGGGGGAGAAAGTGTTTGAACAAGATTCTTATATCTTTTACATATTGAACTATTTTGCAGTAGCTCTTAAGTAAACATAGCAAATGTTTTAATAATTAAATTATCATATTTTTGTTATATCCACAGGTCTTGCTAATTTCGAATATTACCATAAAGATTTTAGGTGTTTCCAATTTTTTGCAAGATACTGTAAATATATCCAGTGTGTAGCTGAGAGCGTTGTAACTTAGGTAATTGAAACTAATGGTTTTTCTTTGAGTTAAAATCTTATAGCAAGCACTTGGTCAAGCAAACTTTTCAACTAATTCAAGACGGACAAATGCTATTCTGTGACTGAGACATTAGGAACCCCCGGGCTATTCCGTTAAACTCCTCTGTACAGGAACTAAATGAATGAGTGGAGCCTCATAACTTTACAATAGTTGAGCCAGAAGATGAGAAAGGGTTAGTTTGAAACTTGTCTGGTAGGGACGGTTTATTTAGACGGTAAGACATCAGTCTGGAAACCACAGAGTTCCTGGTTCGATATCGGCTTTCGCCAACTCACCGTAAAAACCAACCAGCCAATCAACAAAACTGTTTGCTTTCTTTACTCGACCTATTTTTCTTTTTTTTCTTTTCTTTCTTTTAACCTTACTTTCGTTTTTGTTCCTACAATGTTTTTCATTCCTGCTTTTTTAGGTACACACACACACACACACACACACACACACACACACACATATATATATATATATATATATATATATATATATTATGAGGATATGTGCTTAATTGAAGTCATACCTAATTTTGAAAAATAATTATTAAATAATTAATGAATTTAGGCTGGCATATATGTTCAAATGTAAGGCTAAACAAATCGAGAAAATGTCAATCCCTGAATGTACATTTCGACCTATTAGGTCTCATCAGCAAGTATATAATAGGTCGAAATGTACATTCAGGATTGACATTTTCTCGGTTTTTTTAGCCTTACATTTGAACATATATGCCCGCCTAAATTCATTAATTATTTACTAATTTTTTCAAAATTAGGTATGACTTCAATTAAGCACATATCCTCCAAAAATTGTCGGCTTAAAGCTATATAAAATAAACACTTTGTTTGTTTACTTAACCTCATATATATATATATATATATATATATATGATGGACTCTCCCGTCGATTTCGATATATGAGGATCCATCAACTTACATTGTCAATTTTTTCATCTATCTGTCTTTGTGCCTCTCGTGACACTTCAATCCAGCCAGTGACTTGCAAACAATGCCGCAGGTAATGCAAAGATGAGCGACGTGAGGCTGAGTGCATTAGGTATTAGAAGTGTCTTTCTTCTTTTTTCCTTGCCATTTTCAGAAGATCAATACTGCTGGTCGAAAAATTTCGTACGCCTTTTTGATATGATAATCTCTATTTGTCCCGTTTAGTAGCAATTTTCTCGAAGCCGCTTTGCTGTATATTGATTGCTGATTGGTTGGTTTTCAGTTTGTCCTTGTATCTAAGCCATGCTGCCCAACATTCTTTTCCGTTGCTCAACTGACATACATGAGAATTTTCGGTATCCTGTTGTCTGTCGTGACCAATCCAGCGCAATCGGAACTGTATCAGGAAGGCATCAATTTCACTAATTTTGCATTTTGTGAAAAGATCAGCGGTTATATCATTTGAGGGGGGATATTCGCTGACGACCACCAACTAAAAGCGTAAAGGCAACACTCTCCTATATAAGGGATGGAGCACTCTATGATAGCCTTTTCATACAAAGTGATGTTTGTATTAAAACAGTTAAAATCCCCTTCGCATTCTGTAGGTGATGACAGCCTGATGGTTAAGGTGTCGGAATGACACTGAACCGATATATATTTGCATGCCTGCAATTATTCTGCAAGTATACCGTGATCTTTTAAGGACCAGAGATATAACATGAATTAGGGGTAGTGTATCACGATCATGCCGTAATTGCGCAGTTGGATTCATCACGCTTTTGCCGTTTGGGAATACATAGATGTCGGGATATCACAAACGACGCCATTGCTTCAACAACTGAATTTTAACCCAAGCCCATCCGCATGTTTATAATTTAAGACTCATCCTATATTTCGTGCATATCTGAAGTCTGTAAAAATATCTAAACAAGTTCATAAGGAATCAACATGCACAGATATTATGTTAACTAGCTGACCCTGCAGAAAATCCCCAGGGTCAAAGCAAAGAAGCTTATCCATTTCCTCAGGCCGATGCTCTTTGCTTACCCTCGTATCTACCTGTTTTCTTTTCTAATATCCCTTCCAAGATTCATGGGATGTTATTGTTTTTATACAAATGTTAAACACGTAAGGATTAGTTTCATTGGTAAAAAGAACCCAAAAAAAACAAAGGAATACGGAATGCGCAAATATTCTCTGTCACCTTCTCCGCTGCTATCGGTCAAGTCACGTTGAAAGCAACAGTTCCCACTAGATGACCGAAGTTAAGCAACAATGGGTCTGTGTAATACTTAGATGGGTGACCATTGAAGCAATAGGGTACTCTAAGTATACCGAATATCAAAATGACTTGATTCTGCATTAAATGACCCAAAAAAGTTTGATATGCCGTAAAATAAAAACAACAAACGAATTAGAATACGCTAAATAAACACCCAACCAAGAAGTGAGAAACTTGGTCACTGAATGAATATCACAAACATTTACAAGTTTCGCTAACGAATTGGGGAGGTTATTTTGATCCAGGTGTACTATATTATATTTGTGCCTTTTCTGTTCAGAAAATGACTATAATGAAATTTTCAATACATATATTAATAAATGTCTTCCATAATTGTACGACCGTTATCATCTAGCAACACCTGGTTAGAAAATGAGACCGTCCAAATCTTAGATGAAATGCAAAAATGTAAATCCTGATTATCTGGTTTTGCTTATCCGTGTTCTCACCTCAGCTAAATAATGCACAGTTCCGTTTTAATTATAAAGAAAGAAAAGGAAGAAAAGGACATGCTAAACAGAAAAATATAATAAGAAAAAAGGAAGAGAGTAGAGGAAAGATACAGAGAGAGAGAGAGAGAGAGAGGGGGAGTGCGCGGAAGCGATAACGCTACTCTGTTTTAATCAAACAAAGAAAAGTTGAAAAGAAGGAAAAAAAAAAAAAGTGTGAGAGAGATTTAAATAAAGATTATTATACTTTTTACATATTGAACAACTGGAAATACATACTGAAATATTAAAGCAACACCAGATAATCAAGATTTACATTTTTGCCTTTCATCTTGGATGATTTGGATGGTATGGCTTTTAACCAGAGGGTATTGCAATATGATAACGATCCTACAAATAAGGAACACGATTATTAATATATCAGATGGTATTGATTGACTGACTGTCCATACAACCTAGAGAGATTATGGGTGCACTACCACTGTATCCATAGGAAAGTAAACGGTGTGGCCTTTTGTTGATAACAGCAATGGAGTCTCTTCCCCTTCCGCTTCTTCTAGACCGGGGAGATTTTTTTCTAAGACGGGGTGCTACACCAACGGTCAGTTTCAAAATTCTTTACAAATCAGATTATCTAACCTATATTAATGTACTGAGTTGGCGAGGACCGATATCGAACTTGGAACCTTGCGATTCACTCGGCGAATACTCTACCGACCTGACGTAAACCGACCCATTGAAATGTAAATGTGATGTGTATTAGTACGAACATGTGCATAAACATCCACGACCGGAATTTGAATGCAACACTCCACTTTGGCCATTATTTAAAACTAGACAGTCAGTCGGAAATGCCCCTTTTGATCAATTGGCTGATCATGTAAAACCCTAGCACCTATATGATTGTCCCGTATTTTGCTTATGACAACCTCAACCATGTTTATTCTATACGTACTAGAAAGTAATGTCTGAGGGTGTTAGTGTCCTGGGTAGGATGTTTAACTGTATCTAGTGGTGAAGTACCAATTCTAGAGCTCTGGGGATTGTGGAGAGTACCTTCATCGCCATTAATCCCAGGTCCACTCTAACCCGGAGTGGTAGTATATGTTAGGATACCGTAAATGAGTTTAAAAAATAGAATATCCAACGAGAATGAATTTAAAAAAAATCGTCTTTGGTACAAAATAATCTAAAGGTTGACATGCCGGGAAAATCAACAACCAACCGGGATTCGAACTCATTTCGCCTAATCCACCGATAGCAGTGTGGCGAAACTGAAACCTTCCTAGATTAGTGTATTGTCCTTTAATTAGTACTAGCAGCGACTATCCAGTGTCGCCTTGGTAGAGAGTGATTTATTTAAGTTAGTCCCGCTAATCCATTATTACTGAATCGTGAGTTGAATTTCGTGGGATGCCCCATTTAAATCCCCATGTAAAAAAAAAAGACCTTTCATTGATCCAGCTACTCTGAAAAAAAGTTAATGTCTTCTATCTAAAATATTAAATGAAAAAAAAAAAATCCATGCTGTTATCATTTAAATTTTATTTTTCAATTATCTTCACGAATATAAATCAAATCTCTATTATTTTTGCTCAAAAACCAAACTCTGGTGATATTTAATATATATATGTATTTACTTTGTCGTTAATTGTTTTATTTTCGAAGTTTCAACCGGACATACATATACACACAACTACCCTTTATATATGTATAAATTGATTTGCGAAAGACTGATATCGACCTCGCCACCTCTTAATTCAATCGGCCAATACTCTATCGACGGGGCTGAACCGACATATAAATATGTAAATGTAAATGTGCTATGGTACAAAAGTGTGCATAAATATCCTCAACTAGAATTCGAACCGTTTCACCTAATCAATTTTCCGCGCCGACAGCAGTGCGGCCAAAATCGGACCCTCCCAAGATGGACGTACGTAAAGTAGGCAGGGTGGCCTAATGTCGGTATCAGCCAACAGCAAGGAAATATATCACTTTTTCACTAGCGCTAGGCCAAGGAAATTATTTTAACGTCTGAGATAGAGCACCACACCTACACTCAGCTCCTCACTTTACCGCATAGATCCCTGTGCTACACATAGGCAAAATTTACGAGGGCCGTTATTGAACCAGGAACCTTGAGTATTGATTAATAGAAATGTGTTTAAAAAGCGAGTTCGAAAAACCGAATACCGAACGAGAAGGAATAAAACAAATATCTCTGATCCTAGCAGTTTATTTGGCGAATGCTCTATCGACTGTGCAAAACCGACCCATCTATATATATGTAAAGGGCAGTTGTGTGTATGTATGTCTGAGGGAATTACGAAAATAAAACAATTCACGACAAAGTAAATATATATATATACACATTAAATATCATCAGTTCTTGCTTTTTGTGAAGAAAATTATGAAGATTTGATTTATGTTCAAAGAAATTAAAATTAATAAAATAAACACAAAATTTCTACTTAAAATTCTTCAGCATTTATAAATCTCCAAAGTGAACAAATCATTACAACAGTTGCAACTCATACCCAGGCGATGATGGGTAGCCCATTCTAGTAGATAAATATGAAGTGGTTTAGTAAAAACGTGCATGAACATCACAATAGAGTAGGTCGATTTTTCACTTTTTAAAAATTTCAAATTGTCCATCAATGCGAAAGTTGTTAGTATACTGAATATTGATACCAAAAATTAGATCTTTTTCTTGTATCATTGTTTGAAGAAATAGCATCAAAGATCGTCTACTAAAATGCACTAAAAATCATCGTTTTCTAAAGGCTAGATTTTGCGAAAACGAGCATTTTTAGTGCATATTAGTTGATGATCTTCGATCTTTAATACTCTTTCCTCAAACAATGGTAAAAGTAAAAGATCTAATTTATGTTGTCAATATTCAGCATACTAACGCACAACTTTCTCGTAGATGGATTATTTGATATTTAAAAAAAAGTGAAAAATCGACCTACACTAATCCACAAGCGGAATTTTGAACTCGTTTCACCTAATCCATTTTCCGCCCCGACATCAGTGACGCCAAACGCGGACTTTCCCAACATTTGGGGGGTAATGTGCTTTAAATGGTATTGATTGGCTGACTGACCTAAACGTTTGGCTAAATTGCAATCTCTTGCGCCTTTTGAAGGGATAAGGATTGTTCTAATTGCCAAGAATGTTATCATAGGATGATTGAATTCAATTGGATATTCATTAAAATGGATTTGGACGCGGGAAACAATTCCCGCCGACTTTGGCTCACGTTCCATTGAACTTTCCAACGCCGTCGCTCATTAATGAGCTGTTGTTAATTACAGAAAGATGCTAATTATCGGTTAACCCTGTACCAACGAATTTCAATTATTGCAGTAACTAAATTGACACAAGTTTAATATAGCATACATATTTAACTTAGCTCACGTATTCAACTTACGTTGCTAAATCGACTCAGTCTTTGATAGGTGCGTGTATAGATGTGTTGATCAGGTAGGTGTTTACACAACCCACGAATAGAATGTGACACAAGGTCAAAAGTATGGAGCTGCTACGATTCTAGTCACCATTTTAGGCGTTCAGTTCCCCTGTCGGTAAATCACATGTTCAATTCCTGGCGCGAACAAACACGCACTTCAAAACATACGTCGAGCATAACAGTTTAATATTAATGGCTTCGAAAATGTTGAATCGTTGTAGGTAATTACTGAACTTAAACTGGCATAATGCCACCAGTATGGTGTACACAGGAGCGATTGAACTTATTCCTCTGTTGTGAAGATCTGCAGGAAAAAAAAAAAGAAGCTTGCTAATGATTATCTATCAGTTAGACGGCCATCATGAAATGTTATATCATCACTTTGCACGAAATAGATTTTATGTTGTCTTTAGGGAAATAAACGTTATTTTCTAAAGAAAAGCCAATCGATATATCCCAGCGGCTTTTCTTTTCTTTTCTTTTTGAGAAACAGTTGATTTCAGTATTCATGTGCAAATGTCATTGCACAAGAGAAATGCATTTTACAATGTAGTTATATGCGAGGGCAAAGTGCTTCTCATTTCTGCATGGAAGAATCTTATTAAATAGAAAGAAATAAAAGAAGCAAGAAAAAATAATTCAATGTGTTCTTTTTATTACGTCACAATTTGCCCGCAGACGAATTACAAATATCTCTTTTATTTATTCATTTGTTTACTTATTTCTTTTTTAAATTTATTCTCTGAAATAAATGTTTGTAATCGTGAGCGTCTTTATTGGAATGTATTTCAACAAGCAATAATTCGAGACGTTCAGTCGACAGAGCTTAGAATACGCTGACTATTTACCCTGGAGAGGAAGGAGAACCCCCCACGCTAAAATGACATCCTGGACATGGCTCTAAACTGGATCTGATGGTGAGTCTTCAGTACCGGGAATCTAGAGAGTGTGTAGTAAACTATTCATTAATCTTAGGCTCACTTTTCCTTTTCCTTTTCTTTTTCTTTTTAGAAGTCCATCGCAAATGACGAATGACGTCACAACTTGTCTTCAACAGTTGACCCTCTGGTGGCTAGTTAGTCCAATTCTGGACTAGCAGATGCAGTCACACCTTCAAGCCTGAAAGATCTGGCCTCCAATAGACAGGGTTGGCGAGACGGATGCCGCACAGAGATACGCGGTTCAATATCGAGATTAACAGGCCTGTAGAGCGGCGACGTCTTCGTCGTCATGAACCACCAAACGTAGATGGGAATAGGTTTACTCTGATCCGTAATTGGTTGGTTGAATTTGACGGCATGTCAACCATTGTTATATTTTATAGACGTTTTGTTTTATTCATTTTTGATGGGTATTCAAATTTGTTTTAAAATATTTTTTAAACCCATTTTAATCAATTTAACAATTGATGGGAGCCTAACAGGTTCTACCTATAGGATCAGAGTGGATCTGGAGCAATTGTGTTGAAGGGTTCTCCACACTCCAGAGCTCCAGCATAGTAACTTCACCATTAGATGTGCGCAATAGTACTCGATAGGGTTCCATATAAAGGTCAAATAGAACCATTTCAAAACTATTATTATGGATAGAAACTGTGCAATTTATTTCTATAATTAAAGTTACATGAGCTCTAATTGTCTATTGAGCTTACCATGATTAATTACTTAAAACCATAAAACGGAATATAAATATTTACTTGAAGCCATATAATATTCTTCAGGTATGGAGGCGCATGGTGTAATGGTTAGAGTCGTAGGAAATCGACTTGTCGACCCGAGTTCAAATCTTGGACGAAGCTGTTTCTAAGACCAAACTAAAATTGGCCTACAAACTATCGCTTAAATATCAGTTTATTAATTCTGCTAATTTATTAATGTACATGGGGTTAATGAAATTTATTTCTAGCAGTTTCTAAGACCAAATAAACTACAAATTAATTTCTTAAATATCATATCTATTAATAATGGATATTCGCTTCCAGGTTTTTGTCTGTAACAAAATTACGTCACTGCTTACGTCACATTACACAAAATCGTCATGACATAGAATAAATACACTCAAACATTTGAACATGCAACATTAGACAGTCCTCATTGTTTTTTTAAAAAACAAGTTTTAATAAATACATGACTGGTATTATATATCTATATATAGTTTGTTTTATTTTAATACATATTTAAAGTTTACATTTCAAATTGTTTTTTTTTTAATACTTTAATGAATTTGATGGTTTACTCACTTAGGGTACAAATTCGCTGACATTTTACTCCCACCCTCAGGCAATATGTTTCGAAAATCCATTTTTACATCGCCCGTAGTGTGTTTTTAATTTTGTACTAGTATATTTAAGAAAATATCATTACTAGTCCATAAGGGTTGATATGCCATTAAGAAAATAACCAATCAGTTAACGGATCAATCAGAAAGGTTTCGTTTAATAACAAACAACGTAATGGAGTGATGACGTGTTGATAGTAAAAATAATTTTCGTATACTTATTTCATTTTTTTGTTATAGGTGGAGAGGCTCAGATCTGGTTGCTGGTCTGATGTTCAGTTGATGTTGACAATTTTTTCGATATTTTGTGTTTGGTGTGTTGGAGGACATTTTGTCTTTGTAATAAAAACAAGGCAAATTATTTGTTATCATGAGATTTTGTTTATTTCCTCCCAAGTCAAAACTGCCCAAAGCGAGAGCTCACGTCTCACTTCGTCAAAGTATTGTCCGAAACACACCTAACATTCTCATCTCTGACTCTTCTTCTCTCCCATTTAACCACGTGACGTCCTATGGACCAATAAAAAAAACGATATGTTGCGTTGTGCTGATTTATCCTTAAACATTTTCAATGCTAACCTACTGGCTCTTTCCCTCACTCTCTCTCTCTCTCTCTCTCTCTCTCTCTCTCTCTCTCTCTCTTAATCCTAAGAAACTTACAGTGTATCTCACGACGAGTTGTAACAATTCTAAGATGGATGGAGACTAATTGTCTCTATTCTGCTCTCTAATCCGAGATGGAATATGTTCTTTTTCGCTGAACGAGCGAGTATCAAAAACAATGTAGGTCTTGTCTACTCAAAGAAAGAAAGTGTAAGATGAGATTTGAAGGAGTTGAATTATCATGTGACCAACGGAAACGTGGCGTGAAAGTGAGGCAAAACAATCCAATGGAAGACCATTATGTTTGTCTCCCTAAATCGTTAAAATCAGTTAATCATTTAAATCAGAACGGTTTTAGATTGGTAGAATTATTTGACCTTCACACATATTGATGTTTCTTAAAGATAACTCGTCAGTTCCCTAAATGAAAAAAAAAGTATTTGTTAATATTTAGAGAAGCAAGGACAAACACGTAAGTGACGTTCTCCTCAGGACACCGACGCATGGATACACCAGTGTGGGTCGACCCTACTAAAACCTACACCAGTTATCTATTTGTGATTTCTAAATGTCTCGTTAGCGGTGACAGATAGGGACTGTTGGCAAGAAAGAGTAATGGTAATCTCTGCCGAGAACGCGACCTGAGATAAGACAAAGCAAATTATACCCCCCCCCTACAATGTTGCTCTTAATTGTTTCACATTGGTTTATTAGTTGCATTAAAAATAAAAATAACTGACTGTTTTTATACCCCAGTGGCACACTACATATGCTTCATATTGGATATATAATATATATATATATATATATATATATATATATATAGATATAGAGAGAGAGAGAGAGAGAGAGAGAGAGAGAGAGAGACAGACAGACAGAGACAGACAGACAGACAGAAGACAGACAGACAAGGAGAAAGAGAGAGAAGAGAGAGATTATAAATTGATTGAGAAATAGAATTAGGAAATATATATCAGAAATTAGTGAAAGAGTATGAACAGGTAAAGTTTACATGAAATCATCCAATTGAATTAGGAGATAAATGTGAGGGAGGGAGAGACAGAGAGAGAGAGAGAGAGAGATAGCACAGCAGAGACAGACAGACAGACAGACGAGGGAATGATAGATGAGTTCTTACCTGCTAACTCTTGTCTACTGGTTCCTGCTTCTAATTCGTCGGCCATTTCATCAGGGTTGATTCTGTGGGTTGCTTTCTTCGGGTTGATTTCTTTGGGCTGGGTGTCTATGCCTTTTTATTTCAATTAATTAACAAGACTTTGTTGTTTTCCTTTAAGTTTTTTTATTAAACAACCCCAGACCATAAAACGGCACGGTGAGATGCGACTCTTGAGAGACATCATCCCCTCTCGTCGAGTAACTGGTCGAAAGCGCCAAAAATCTAAAACTTCTCTCTCTCGCCTCAGCTGGAGCGTTTCCGGAAGGGGTAAATAAAAGGTTATTACCTGATAATAACATAACGGCAAAGGCTAAGTAATTTTCCACTCGACATCCGTTATTTTGAATCTAATGAACTCTGGTTCGAAATTTACTACTACAGTACGCACATAATTCATAAGCGACCTATGGATTATGTAACAATTTATTCATATGTTATCTGCTTAACACTTTGAAAAAATAATGATGAAATCTAAGGAATTCTTAAGTAAGATTCCCAGGTAAATAACGAAAATCCATGTTCCACACTGCATACGTTAAACAATTGACTTACCTTTCAAATCGTCTATCTATCTATCTATCTATCTGTCTCACTGTGATGTATTATGTGTTTGCAGGGGCTTGTGAGTGTTCGTGCGTGTTCTTGTGTGTGTGTGTGTGTGTGTGTGTTCTTGTATGTGTGTGAATAATTTCAATATTATGTAAATGAGACTATCGTTATTTGTGTCAATGTATACGACCCCAAAAATCGAAGAGTCCGTTTTACCCCCGGCTGATTCTGCCCGGCTTATTAAACCGAAATGCGAGTGTGACAGATTAAAAAGTGTCTAAACACGACGGCAAGGTTAAATCATTTATTCCATTCGGTTTCATCTAATGCAATTTAATCAAGAGAAAATAATAATAATAATAATAATAATAATAATAATAATAATAATAAATAATAATAATGCTGATGTGAAAACAAAAGGATAATAATAATAATAATAATAATAATAAATGAAAATCAAAGGATAAAATAATAAAATAATAATAATAATAATAATAATAATAATAATAATAATAATAAGAAGAAGAAGAAGAAGAAGAAGAGGTTCTCATTTCGTCATCATCATCATCATAATATTTATCATTATAATACCGATTTAATAATAATAATAATAATAATAATAATAATAATAATAATAATAATAATAATAATAATAATAATTTGGTGCTCTTGGAACGGTCCCCAAAGCCTGAAAAGAATTTGGGAGAATTGGAAATCAGAGGAAGAATCGAGATCATCCAAACTACAGCAGTGTTGGGATCGGCTAGAATACTCAGAAGTGTCCCGGAGACCCGAGGAGACTTGCTGTCACCTACCTCCAGTGAACAACCACTACGGCAGATGTGAAAACATCATACTAATTATGATAATAATAATGAGAGGCTTAAAGTCAACATCATCATCATCATCATCATCATCATCATCATAACATTGCTCCTTTTAATTCAAAAACAAGGAAGCAGAAATGGGAAGAAAAACAGCTACATAGACACTTCAAGAGAAACACAGGGGAGATCGCACATCAGAAGATATGGACATGGCTATGAAGAGGAAATCTCAAGCGAGAAACAGAAGCTCTTATAATTGTAGCACAAGACAATGCTATAAGGACAAATTATATAAAAGCAAAAATAGATAAGACACAGCAGAATAGCAAATGCAGAATGTATGGGGAAACAGACGAAACTATCAATCACATAATAAGCGAATGCAGTAAACTCGCACAAAGAGATCCCCTAATCTCAGCCAGGAGACCAGACCTAGTTTTGATTGACCAGAAGAGGAAGACTTGTCATCTCGTGGATTTTGCCGTGTCGGCCGATCACAGAGTAAAAATGAAAGAGAAGGAAAAGATTGACAAATACTTGAACCTTGCCAGAGAACTGAAAAGACTGTGTAATATGAGGGTGAAGGTCGTACCAATTGTAATTGGGGCTCTTGGAACAATCCCCAAGGGGTTGGAAAAGAGTCTGGATGAATGATAATCAAGGGAAGGATCGAGACCATCCAGACTACAGCATTATTGAGATCGGCTGGAATACTCAGAAGAGTCCTGGAGATTAATAATGTTTGTACAAATGAATCTACTTCATGTTACTGTAAGTCAAATTGTGTGCAAGTCGTTAAGATAAAAATTTACGCATATTGTTTTTTTAACCAACTTGTTGTTAACCAACTTTTTATTATTTTTCATTGAAAACTTTTAAAAGATTCTATAAATTAAGCTCAAATTTGTTAAATGTAGTATTCTAATGGTCTTTGAGACAAAGCGAGGGAATTCTGTTACTTAAAATGTTGATGTAATAGAGAAAAACTAGGGTAATTTTTGGATACAGTCTAACGTTTAGTGTCAGATCTAACTAAGCAAGATTTGTAATGCCCAATGAAATATTTTATTAGTTCCCATTAAAAGAATATAAAAAAAAAAGAAATTAAGCACACATTTGTTAGATGGTGTTTTTTTTGGTGTTTGAGAAAAATTGAGGGCATCCCGTTGCTCAAAAAGTTGATATAATAAAGAAAAACTGGTGTTATTTTTGGATTTAGAGGTAAAAGAATACAAGTGTCAGTTCCATCTCAACCAAATTCGTGTTCCCTGGTGGAATATAATAATATATTATCATCACAATTATGTCTCTATTCTTTTCTAATCATAATACTCATAATACTACTAATATATATATATATATTTACCAACCCCTCTACTCGTGTTTAGCGGGGTTCAACAGGATTGGATTCAGAGTTTTATTTCTACTAGACTGGTCAACTTGCCATGGTTAAAGAGCCCTGTCTGACCTACTATTTATCCTCGGCTGGATGTTTACATTTCTTAAGGATATTAGCACTATATGAAATGCAAATAGTCTCGTGCAGGATTTAAACTCAGGTCGACGAGTCCGTTTTCTACAACTGTAACCATCACACCACACCTCTCAATAAGAGTTAAGATATATGGTAGTTCTAATTTCATCAGCACTGCAACAATAATCCCGATTATAACTGTCCCGATTCGGTTCACTTTACTACTACTACACCACCACCACCACTACTACTACTACTACTACTACTACTACTAATAATAATAATAATAATAATAATAGGAAACTTTGGAACATGAAATTGAAGGTCACACACCAATTGTAACTGGTGCCCTTGGAACGTCCCCCAAAGGATTTGGGTGAATTTGAAATCAGAGGAAGAATCGAGACCATCCAAACTACAGCACTGTTAGGATCGGCTAGAATACTCAGAAGAGTCCTGGAGACCTGAAGAGACTTGCTATCACTCAGACTCCAGTCAAAAACCATCAGCTAATGCTGGTGTTAAAAAATAATAATAATAATAATAATAATAATAATAATAATAATAATAATAATAATCTAAATTAAGAACTAAAGTTCCAATTTCGAAATTAATCAAGTTCTTTGAGAAACACTTAAGGCGAAAAACTGAACATAAAAAAATAAAAAAAAAAAAAAAATAAAAGTAAAATTAAAAAATAAAAAAACGAAGGATTGAAATAAAAAAGAAAAAAAATCCAATCAGATTTTTTTAAATTTTCCAACAATCAACATAAAATGGCCGTCTATAAAGAGAAGACAACTCTTTCACCTCACACAACCCCCCCTCTCTTTTTGTTCATTTAGTCATTTATCGACGATGAGAGAGAGAGTGAGTGATATATATATATATATATATATGTATATATATATATATAGAGAGAGAGAGAGAGAGAGACATACATACAGACAGACAGAGAAAGGGGGAACAGAGAGAGAGAGAGAGAGAGAGAGAGAGAGAGAGAGAGAGAGATTCCCGTATTGACTGTCATTATTAAAAACTGAATTCAATGTCATTATTGATTATTAGAATTACAGTTTTAAGAAGGGTGGGGGGCATGAATTTTATTGTTGGCTTTCCGTGTTTCGGTTGATTTTTTTGTTGTTATTTTGGCATTAAAATAGAATTTAATACCAGATGAGACAGAAAGAGACATTTGTATCAAATAGGTAAAATCAAAGAGGTTTGTCTAATCTAAATGTTGATAGCGTGGAAAATAGTGTCGGTAAGCCGGGTTAAAAATCACTACAGAGATCCTTTTGTGTTCTCTCCACACTTAATAGTTATGAGCGTGTAGAGTAGAAATGGACCGTTCAATTAATTAATGGAAGGTTCTATAGGCAAACATTGAACTGCAGAAGGTACCTTATGGGGCTAAGTTAAGTTCGTTGTTACTGGTATATTGTCCCCAATAAAAGCTGATTCTTTGTTCTTGTGGGCTGGTACGCTGAAATGGAACTTAGGCACGAAAAGGCACGAGAGAGGAAAGATACAAAGGCAGAAGGTGGCTTTATTACTTAGGCTTTATTGGCCAGGTCATAGTCGCTTGTAGCGAGGGAAAATCTCCCTGGCTAATAGGACCAACTAGACCCAAATACGGCCTCAGTTTGAATGGCCGAGGGATTATTTGGGGGTAGGGAGTCGGTCAAAAAGGGTTCCACCGGTCAATGCCCCATGGGAGTCTGTTGTTTTTTTTATTTTATTTTAATTTTATTTTTATTTTCGTATTTTTAAAATACCCCCAACCTCTTCCGATGATATAAAAGGGTCGAACTATTGACTGACATGCCCATCATGTCAATTGAACACAAGGATCGATTAATGTGGAGAGTTACACACGGACCGTGGCAAATGTTTGGCTAGGGGTAACAATGTATTTCTTCGGCATTCTTCTTTTGAGGGGCCTCAGGCATTGGGCAATAAATCCAGTCATGCCCCTTTTAGACAAAGGCGGTAGGTATTGCCTGCTGGTATTGCCCACCTGGGATCACACTAATATTAATATCTTCGAATATTCTGTATATTCAGTTCACACCTACACATTCAGTTGTTTACATGAAACTCAGTCCATTACACATCTACAATGTGTTGTTAATGAATAAAGCAGACAGGGCAAAAGGGTTGGGAGATTCATATAGGTGCTTGAAGTCAATTAGTCTACTGTTGGTTTGAATAACAGCAACTAGCTAAGCACAACTGAAGTAGTGTCCAAGACAGTTGGTATTTATAGAAATCAAGAATGATCCATTCATGCATTTGAGTGATTCCATTCCCTGAGTGCTGATAGGCTGCTTGGTTTTTATGATATTGTGGAGCTTTATAAATACCTTGTCATTCTACAGTAGAATTGCGACAAGACGGGATTGTATTAAGTTACAACCGCTTGTTGCAGTGTCTTACCAATTCGATGGTAATTGGAACTTAGCTTGATTATTCTTCTTAGTCGGCGTATTTTTACAGCACCAACAGAAAGGTTGGTCCCGCGTTAATTAAATATTGCAAAAACTTTTAAACCTTGGTGTTTCTAAAATAGACATTAAAAGGTTCATCTTTCCTTTGTAGACATCCTGTATCTCGATGCATATTATCATCAGCATCTTCAATGTCCTAATTGACCGATTCTAATGTCTCCTTTAATCATTCTCTTTAACTCTCCTGTGTTAATTACTTTCCATGCAACCCTATCATTCACATAATTATGTTTCTTCCCTTGTCTCCTCACCACCATTAACATCAGCAGCATCACCATCCTCATGATTATAATGACTCTTTCCCGCGCAGCAATCATGTCCTTTCTGAGGTTTAACTTGATAATCATTGCAGGTATCGCTCTTCTGATTAATATCCTTTTTAGTGTTCAACACACGACGATATTGACATGTCCCGAACCTCATTGACTGCACAGGCTTATATCAATTTACAACTCGCAACACTATTAATCAACGCCTACTTGAGTATATATATATATATATATATATATATAGAGAGAGAGAGAGAGAGAGAGAGAGAGGGAGAGAGAGAGAGAGAGAGAGAGAGAGGGGAGAGAGATAGATAGATGGATAGATATATGTATAAGTTAGGTTAGCATAGACATGAAGTCAAAGGAGCTTGGGTACAAACTTTTTCTCGTTTATGCGATCTTTACACCAAGTGCACTTGGTTGGAAAAACCGCATTTGCACTATCAACGATGTTATGTACTATTTATTCAAAAATATAGAAAACTATATTATCAATATATATATATATATATATATATATATATATATATATATAGCGCTAAAAATATTGAGTTGATCACAAATATTTGGTTGATACAAGAATTAACCAGATAAGTCAGTGTTTTAACAAATACATAGTGCTCAATACGTTAGTAGATCAGATTTATTATTACGGTGTGTACAGAAATTGATTGGTTAATTACAGTTAATTGCGGAAGTTAACTTCCGCAAATAAATGTAATTAATCAATAACTTGATTAATTCTAATTCAGTGGAATTAACCCTGAAGATCCTAATGGTGAAACTCGAGTAGGTTATTTCTGTACACACTCCAATAATATATATATATATATATATATATATTATATATATATATACACACACTCATATATATATATATATATATATGTGTGTGTGTGTGTGTGTGTGTGTGTATGTGCGTGTGTGTGAAGAGTGTTCAATATGGATGATATAGCATGCGTATATCTATTTGACATAGCGTCAATGGCACATGGTAACCGATAGTTTCTCACCTGCGCGATCTTAAGACCAACTTCTGATGACCAGATAGATAAAGACATAACCGTACCCAAGTGTCGTTGACGTTGTTTCTACGTTATTCTAACTTATTCTCCCTTCTAAAATTTCTCGATGCTATCAAAAGTCTTTCTCACTGATTAGTTAGACGTCTTAAGAGACTCAAAACAAACAATTCTTGTAAAATATTCCCCAATAGAAAACCATGCTCTCTTTTCATATCGAAATGGTGCTTTTTGGCAACTAAAATTATTATTGAAGAATTTCTGCAGGCCTTTAATTTGTCAACATTAAATATCCGAAAAGAGAAAAGACCCAGTGGAATTGTGAAACTAACACGATCAATTTCTTTCAAAAAATCTTCATGCTCCCGAGAATAGAGAAACAGTATCATTAAATATTTATTCTCTCTGGGACATCCTCTTGGTGTAATATATTTTGCGACATAAAATAAAAGTGACATTTTAATATCTTCGATGATGCTAGTTTCTAGGTCTTGTATCATCATTGGCATTGCAATCTCGGAAGACTGTATAGTTTCTGTATCCCTAAAGCTACAGGGCCTCCTGCGATTGTGAAGACCAATGTTCGAAAAACACGGATGTTGCATATGAAGGCTGTCCCTGCAGATGTGCCGGTGCTTTGTTGCCGTCCCTTTCTTCTGGTCTCTTGGTTTCATGGTGTTGCACCGGGGTGAGTTCAGACATGAACAGCTCGCTACGGAGAGCCTACCGCCACCGAGGGCGGTCCTGAGCTAAATTTTCCCTGCTGGAAGGGGTAATACCAAAGCAACTGATATCATTCTTTTAGATATCCTTAAAACGCAGATGTCCCGAAGGACATCCTCTATGCAGAGCTTTCGTCTGGTAAAAGAGGTAGTATATAGAATTGGTACCGCACTTAATCCAAGAGAATCTTTATTTTCATTAGCCCCATTATTTTATTCTGCTAATGTAATGGATGTTTCAGAAAAATGATATAATTTCATAATCTAATTACTTGAATTCTTATTGAAATTCTCTAAAACATTTACAACATGTGTAGAAGAACTTTGATCTTGAAACTTGTCTATTACTTTTTGCCATATACATCGTAGGAAATGGACTAGTCGACCCGAGTTCAAATCATGGAAGTGACAGTTTGCATTTCACATAGCGCTAATAACGTTGGGAAAGGTATGCATGCATATATTCTCCCTCCAGCTACGGGTAAATAGTAGCGGCAGACTGGACTCTAACCTTAGATAGGTAACCAGTCTAGGAGATGGAAAACTCTGAATCCAAACCTTTTAAACTCCACTTAAGAAATTGACTTTGTGTTGCATCCTGCTCGTGTGGAAGGGTCGGTATATATATATATATATATATATATATATATATATATATATATATATATATATATATATATCAGCGATTACATTATTATAAACATAGAAATAATATCGACAGTTGAAATAAACTAGTATTAGTTAAAACACTGAAAATTAAATGAACACCCATTTTTTCTTCGATAAGTACTAGTTTTAAATTAGCAGGACCTATGGATATACCACAGTGTGATAATTTAATCATTACAATGTTTGATATGTTCACTTAAAAGCTATTGCTAAATAGTTCAACATATAAAATGTATAATAATCTTGATTTAACTCACTCTCAATTTTTTTCTTTCCTTTTTTCCATTTTTTCCTTATATTCCCCTCTCTCTCTATCTTTCCACTACTCTCTTCCCTTTCTTTCTTTATAATAAGAACGGAATGGTCCCTCATTTCGCTTAGGTTACACCATCATAAGAAATAAGAATTCGGTGGATAAACAACACCAGATAATCATGACTTACATTTTTGTATTTCATCTTGGATGATTTGGACGTTCTTGATTTTAACCAGAGTTTATTGCAAGATGATGACGGTTGTGCTTTTAAGGAACACGAGTATTGATATATAGATTTGCATAATATATCACCTAATACATAGCTATTAACTCTTACCAAAAAAGCCCTGTCGGCTGGGGCTAGGGGGGAGGGGGATAGACCGCACCCCTAATCGTACTACCTGCTGGTTTTCAATCAATTATTTAATGTTTCTAATAAACTATTCTCTGTAGGAGGGTGTGACACGATGTCATATTTAAGCCGAGTTTTCCTTCTCCAAGACAGTTAGTCTAAAGAAGGTTAACAGTCCAGTCTACCTTACTATTTACCCATAGCTGGAGAGAGAATATTTGGGTGCTTACCTTTCCTAAGGGTATTAGAGCTATAGGAAACAGAGTGCTACTACCTGCTAGGTTCCATCCATGTGTCATATACAGTAAAAATAAATTCGTCGGGATGAACTATTGTCGGTATCAGACAGACATTGAGGGAGTCTCTAGACCAAGGAGATTGTTTTCGCGTATGAGGTGGAGCGCCACATCTACCATCCGTTCTTCACTTTACTGCACAGATCCCTGGGCTACTCATACGCCGAGTTGGCGAAGATCGGTATCGAACCAGGAACCTTGTGGTTCTTAGTCGGACACTCTACCGAATTAGCTAAACTGGCCCTATATTTAAAATAGCCTTAAGTGGTTTGCTGTGCCTTTAAAATTAATTCTTAATGGACGATCGACTTATACACGAGTATATAGTAATTAGTGGTGTAGATTTAATCGAAATTAACAAAGAATGATATAAATCGAAATTTTCAAAAGGATTTGTGTTCGTAATTTAGTAAAATATGCAAAAAAAATAAACAAAACCAAAACAAAATAAAAAAAATAAAAAAAATAAAAAAAGAAACAAGAAAGAATTTTTAAAAAAGAATTAAAAGTAAATTTAAAAAAAAAGAGCTTGAAATAAATATAGAAACCAAATAAATAATATTTCATCTCCCAACCAAAAAGAAGCCGATAAAGAGAAAACGAAAAAAAATAAATAAATAAAAAAAAAAAAAAAAAAACAAACAAAAAAAAAACAGTAGATTGATAGTGAAGAAATGTGAACCAGCAAAAAAAAAAAACAAAAAAACAAAACAAAAGAAAAAAAGTTGAATCCCCTCCACACCCCCTGGGGCTAGTCAGTTGTGTCTTTGATTTGTCATCATTGCATGTCATTGTGTGGGGAGGGCCACCTGGAGATTTTTAATAACTTTTACTTTTCGCTCATATTATTGCGTTTGACAGTTCCATTACTTTGCTCTCTTGCCACACTTTGCTTTCTCGAAGAATCAAAGTAATTGGATTCTACAATTTCATCGAAGACAAAATTAAAGAAAAAGAAAGAAAAAAAGTAAAGATGGCCGTAGCCAGACGGCAAAAGACAAATTCAGTTATTTTACGCGGGATCTACGAAAGAAAAGAAAATTAAAATCTCTCCAATATCACCTTTCCTGGCTACAAAAAAAAAAAAAAGAAAAGAAAAGTGTCATTATATTTTTCTTTAAACATATATTCTATAGACACAGAATAACACACACACGTTCATTTACATATGTGGAGATGAAGAGACTGAAAGTAATCCCGAACATCATTCTTGTTAGATCATTTTTATTAGTTATAATCACTATTTATATTAGTTATACTTGCTTTTTTTCCTTTGTTAGATTATTATTATTATTATTATTATTATTATTATTATTATTATTATATTGATCTAAGAAATCCCCTTCCTCGTCACTGGAATAATGATTGCCTTTGAAACCCTCTTTCATGGAGCCGAAGTGAGGCAAAAATTATTCCAGTGACGCGGAAGGGAAATATGTAGTGAAAAGGTGGCTCAAAAAACAGTCAACAAAATTTTATCGGTCATGAATACTTTCTCTGATTCGAAGGTGGAACATTGCTATTGAGAGAAACGGTGACTATGTGGAGAAGTAGGGATTTGATCCACAGAGGATCAGCTTCATTTTGATGTATGATACATGTTCCTGTGTTGGTAATCATTCCTATCCTTAAAAAATGGCATTACTTTTTGATTCACCCTCGTAAATTTCCTGGGTTATTTAATGTCAAAGCCATCCTTGTAGAACAAAAAATAGTGGTACTATCAAACTCCTAGTTGGGGAGGAATGAAGGAATTCATACCATTTCCTAATGGTATTTGTCCAAAAGTGAAAGTCATAGCGGAACTAGAGTTCGAACTCGCTTAGTACGTCGTTGCAGTCCATGACATTAGCCACTACAACACGGAGACTCCTTTTCCTTATATTTGAAAGTGATGATTAAAGCTCCAAAGAATCCTCAATGGTGAACTAGTTTCAGTCGTATAGAAAACAATTCGGAAATATTTGCCGTCTAAGTTATTCATCCGGTAGGTCGACTACATTAAAAATCTCCTTAGTTGACAATTTTCAGTTTTGATGAAATGTCTTTGTTAAATCACCGGAAAATAACGAAAGTGACTCAGGCTAGAATTTGTCAGAATATTCAAATTCCAAAGATGATGCCCTTAAAGCGATATTTTGACGAGTTTAAAGCCATTCTCTCTTTAAAGAATTGATTTAGAATTGCTTTGACTTCCTAAATATATGTTGTTGTTTTTTTATAATAATTATTTAGTTTGACAAATGCGTATTTCTAAACGTTGCTTCCAGCGTTACATTTCAGAATTCATGAAAGTTTTTTATAAAGAGAACAAAAGAATTCACGAATATTTCTTTTTCAATATCCTTTTTATCATATGAATGCATTGAAAAGTATTTTTACTATGAAAATGCATTAGCGATGAGGTTTACTATGAAAATTCCTTAGACATTTTTTTTTTTACTATAGAAGGATTTACCTAAACCTAACCCTAAGGGTTAGGGTTAGGGTTAAGGTAAAATGATTTTTACTATAAAATGCATTAGCAATGATTTTTACTATAAAAATGCATTAGAAAATTTTTTTTTCAACAAAAATGCATATAGAATAAGTTTTACTATAAAAATGCATTAAAATGATTTGAGCATTAGAGATGATTTTTACTGTGAAAATGCATTGGAAATGATTTTTACTATAAAAATGCATTTGAAATGATTTTTACAATAAAATTGCATTGGAAATGATGTTTACTATAAAATGCATTGGCAATGATTTTTACTATAAAATGCATTGAAATGATTTTTACTATGAAAATACATTGGAAATGATTTTTACTATAAAAATGCATTGGAAATGATTTTTACTATGAAAATACATTGGAAATTATTTTTACAGTGAAAACGCATTGGAAATTATTTTTACTATAAAAAAATACATTGGAAATGATTTTTACTATAAAAATGCATTGGAAATGATTTTTACTATGAAAATACATTGGACAATGATTTTTACTATAAAAATGCATTGGAAATGATTTTTACTATGAAAATGCATTGGACAATGATTTTTACTATAAAAATACATTGGACGATGATTTTTACTATGAAAATACATTGGAAATTATTTTTACAATGAACACGCATTGGAAATGATTTTACTATGAAAATGCATTGGAAATGATTTTTACTATAAAAATGAAAGCAGAGAAAACGGAATGATTTATAAAACTCACTAAAACTTGTGCAGTTAAAAATCTTCGAATTGCGACAACTATGAATGTGACCCATAAAATTATATATATATATATATATATATATATATATATATATATATTAATCAAGCCTTTCGTACGACTAGGATGGAACTCAAGGTTAATTTCTTAATCCGAGTTTAAAAGGTTTGAATTTCAGAGTATTCTGTCTCT
Source organism: Doryteuthis pealeii (assembly GCA_023376005.1). Classification (NCBI taxonomy): domain Eukaryota; kingdom Metazoa; phylum Mollusca; class Cephalopoda; order Myopsida; family Loliginidae; genus Doryteuthis; species Doryteuthis pealeii. The sequence continues at coordinate 58,004 of CM042158.1, read as the reverse complement.
TAGACCGGTAATCTAACCAAAGTTCAAGAGCACAGCTTTCTATACTATTAACCAATAAGATCTAATGTCGCTAAGTTACACACACACACACACACACACACACAGTGAAAGTGAGCGTCTGTTTACATTTTCATATCTACAACAGTCGTTGTTCAGCGTTCGTTTTATTTTTCAAACATCCAAGAACGCTCGTTTTTCATTCAACAATTTTTAAATAGACTGACCGACAAAGCAAAAGAGTCTTGCAGGTTTCTTATTTTCGGTGATAAATTTATTTTTTCTTAAATTAACTAAAGCCCCGGTGAAGATCTATTGAAACAGATCGAAACACTGCAGCGTAGGCGAAATAAATATTACTCGCTTTATGAACATGTATTTGTTCAATTTTTCATTATATCACATACTGTCGGATTCACTTCCGCTTTCTCTTCACACACACACATACACACACACTATTTAAAAGTTGGCCAGAGAGTTAGAAAGGATCGAACAAAAAAACTCATCCGACAAGAATCGTTAGTAGAGTTTAACAAAACACACACACACACACACGCACACACACACACACACATACATACATACATATATATATATATATATCTATCTATCTATCTTATCCTGGGCATATTTATCTATATATATATATATTCTATCTATTTCAGTCTTTTTATATCTATCTATCTATCTATCTATCTATCTATCTATCTATCAAACAATATGGCTGACCAATACTTCTGTCCTTGTGCCTCAAATGTGCTAAACTTAATATCTATCTATCTATTTTTAGGAAAAGTTAATCTATCTTTCCAGCTAGCGAGCTATAAATTCTCTCTCTCTCTCTCTCTCTCTCTCTCTCTCTTTCTCTCTCTCTCTTTTTCTTTCTCTCTCTCTCTTTCTCTCTCTCTTTCTCTTTCTCTCTCTCTCTCTACACACACACAGTTTAGCCCGACGTCAAGTGGAACATCTGTCAGATTATATATATATATATATATATATATATATATATATATATATACAAGGTGTGTCAAAAAAGTATCGGGATTTAAAACTTTTTGACACAAAAAGTACAAAAAATATTGATACTTTTTTGACACACCTTTTATATATATTCCTTTCATTTCAATTTGAACAAACAAACCACATATACGATATCACGGGTGAGTGTGTGTGGTAGAGTGAAAAGGTTTGAGAAGAATAAGTTAAATGAAAGGAAATTCGAGATGTTTAATTTGTCCTTTATAAATATGAAAAGCAAAATAAACTCAAGAAATAAATAAATAAAAAGCCCCCCCCCCAAAAAAAAAAGAATAAATAAAATATTCTGAAATTCTAACCAAAGGCCGTTCAGTTATTATCCAATCAGATTCATTAAATATTTCCCTTCAAACAACGTCACACTTTTTTTTTTGTTCAAGTTTTCCCGCCAATGTCGTTGTCCTCATGTTTCATCTTCGGGGCACGGCATTAGATTCAGCGTTTGTTTTTCAAATGTTTTCCCTTCCATCGTTCTGAGTTGAACAACCCATTCCCACCCCCACCCCACCCACATTCTGTAAGGTAATTGTTCTCGGTAACAATTGAGTATGAACCCTTATTAATTCAATTCTCATCACGTGGTCTGTCGATTCACTTGTAAAATAGAGTTATCTCTTCAGGAAAATGTTTAATGCAACAATCTTTTCAAATGTCACCGGTAAATTATGAATTAGAACCATGACAATGGTTTTGGTAAAAGAGAGGCCAAAAGCTGGTGGAGATGATGATGATGAGGAGGAGGGGGTAGGGGGAAGAGAGGGAAGTAAATAATACTTGACCCTTTCACTGTCGTGTGCAACTCTGGTTGAATTGTTAAAGCCGCGTTGAATGTGACAATAATCAAATACAAGTTGTTTACAAAAGAAAGAGTTTAAATACCGGGTTGAGATTAGTTTGATTCTTTGGGGGAAATTTATTATCAGGGAACTTCAGTCGGGCAAGTGGTTTGATGGTATATTCTGCAGTTTTCAATTTTGGATACGGAAAAGAAGAATAAGACAGAATGACAACAATTTTAGATAACGAATTTTATATAAAGAAGAGAAATAAAAGAAAAGAGAAGAGGAGAGAGAGAGAGAGAGAGAGAGAGAGAGAGAGAGAGAGAGAGAGAGAGAGAGAGAGAGAGAGAGGGGGGGTTGTAAATTAGTTCAGATAATTTGTAGGTGCGTGGTGTAATGGTTAGCGTCGTAAGAAATGGTCTTGTCAACGCGAGTTCAAATCCTGGACGAAGCTACAGTTCATGTAGCGCTAATACTCTTGGAAAAGGTATGAATCTAACTATTCTCTCTCCAGCTATTGGTAAATAGTAGGGAAAACTGAGCCCTTTAACCTTGGTTAGGCAACCAGTCTAAGAGAAAGAAAACTCCAAATTCGAACCTGTTAAATTCCGCTTGAGTTGGTCACTACTAGAATAGATTTCGTGCTAGAATAGATTAGCGTTCAATTTCAATAATTTGCTAATTTACTAATTAATTCAATTTACTAAAATTGATAATTACTTGTCCTCATTTGAGCAACTTATCTACAGGGGATCGAATACCATGTTCGTGTTTGACATGTATCTTTTATTCAGTTCAAAATTTGGGGTTAATTTTTCTACTTAATTTTCAGGTTTAGTTTTTTTTATTTGAAGTTCTTTGTTTTTCGCTCCTAACCAATTTCATTTAGGTTTTTGAAGCGATTAAAGAAGCGAATATCGACCACCATTTTGGTGCAATACTTTTTCTTTGCATTGAACACGAAGTAGAAAGAAAGTTTTTTTATCGTTGAATTGACAGTTCCATTCGAAGAAAATCTTGATTGGGCCCATCAGCGTAAATTGGAAAAATATGAAGACCTACGTGAACAATGTGTCAGAAACGGATGGATAAAAAATGTATTTCCTATCGAAGTCGGATGTCGGGGGGTTATTGCCAACTCAACCTCGGCATTTTTGTCTAAACTTGGACTTTCTCCACCAGACAAGAGGAAATACTTAACAAAGATTCAGGAGAAAGCTCTAACCGCATCAGCGTGGATATGGCAGTCCTATATTGTGACATCAAACCAACAAAGTCTGGTGGTTTCGTGAGATACTGCTGGGGCGCTCTGGGTTAGTGGTAATGATGCTTCGGCCCCGAAATCATCCCTGAACCCGTAGTCATCATCTGATGAAGGCTTTGTTGGTTGCAATGCTACTGTTTAAATAGCAGTCATTGTATGAAGATTATCTTCCCAGTCTGAACTTCAAACTAACACTGAAGTTAGAGCGCCACACCTACCATTTCACGGAAATACCCGACACATTTTAAACATACTTCGGGAGTTTGCATAATCTAATGTTATTTACTCGTAAAATGCGATTCTAATGATATTATCTCTTGCGCGCTATACTGCATTTGTTCAAAAATCAGTAAAGTTGATATTCAACTTTTAACCACATTCAATTTTTTTTTAAAAGTATGTTTCAATTTTTTACTATAATAATTTGATATTCGATCGGCTAAACTTTGAATTAGTGTTATTTTAAAAAAATCATTTATTGTATTTTACATATTGCAAAAAATGAAATTAAAGAATTATCTTAAATTTAGATAGTTTATTTAATTTTTTTTCATATTTTTTTAAAATTTGAAATATCAATTTATCAAATCACCTCATTTATATCTTATCTTAAAAAATATTGTTAATTACTGAATTAAAATTTCTTACTATATCATTATGTTATGTCATTTCCTCTACTCTGACGAAAAATTCCTTGACCTCCCACCAGGCCAGATTTAGATAAATTCTTTTTTACGTTGTGATTTTTATGGGTCATCCTGCGAGGATCGAATTCGCTATTCAGTACTAATAGATCTGAAAACGATTATTAAACCATGTTTTTTTATATATACACATTAAATATCAAGGACTTGGTTTTTGGGCAAAAATAATAGAGATTTTATTTATATTCTGGAAGATAATTAAAAAATAAAATTTAAATGATAACAGGATGGATATTTTTCATTTAATATTTTAGATAGTAGACATTAACATTTCTTTTCAGAGTAGCTAGGTCAATACAAGGTCTATTTTTTTACATAAGGATTTAAATGGGGCATCCCACGAGGATTCAACTCACGATTCAGTAATAATGGATCTGCAGGACTAACTAAAAAAAACCCAGGCGACACCGGTTAGCCGCTGCTAGTTAAGACTAAGTCTGATCATTTGGTGAGGAATTAGTGATTCATTTGTATCTTAAAATCTCATCGAATTAACAAACATAAAAGTTTGTTGATTAATTAACACCTTTTAGTTATTTTTCTTTGCATCTTTTGAATCGGGAAGAGTTAGATCCGTGAAAACAAAACTATTTCAAACATTTGGTTAGAATTAAATAATACCATTGCTGTTCCATTCTAGAGAAGACTTTGTCATTCAATAACCCAGGAATCTTGATATGCTATGAAACAAAGAACCTAAAAGGAAAGCAAACCCAACTGAAAAGAAGAAAGAAAGTTGAGAAAGTTTTTAACATAAATCAACTGGTCAGCTTTGACGCATGACTGACCACTGGGAATATTACAAGATTAAGAAATAAGAAGCAAGTCAAATAAGTTTCAGCTTTCACTTTTTGGGGAGGAAATTTTAGGTGTCCGCCATTAGATTAGGGAAAAGCAATAATGCCATTACTATTCCCGCCAAACGTGTACAGCTAAAGAAACTGCCGCCTTTCGTTTCGGCTTTTTATGATTCAATAGATTTCTGTCTGTGAGGGGAGAACATTCGCTTAGAACGACAAACACACTTTCCTAATATTTACTTAATAGGAAGTATTGTTTGTAAACAAGTCACAGAATCGAAGTTAGCTTCTATTATGAGAATTATTTAAAGATTGATACGTGTATAAACTTTTTCTAGCGTTTATACATTTATTGTACAAAGAATATGCGTGAATACATGCACATACAAACACACACACATTCACTCACATACACACACACATACACACACGCATACACATACACACACACTTAGTCAAACACACACACACACACACACACACACACACACACACACACACACAAAGACATGCACATACATATACATATCATCACTGGTACTTTCTTTAGCGTGCATATATGTATATGCATATATTTATTATACAAATAATATGGATGTGTGAATACATACACATACACGCACACACATTCACTCACACATACGTACACACAGTCACACTCATTTATTCAAAAACACACACACAAAGATATGCGCATTGATATCATCACTTGTACTTTCTCTAATGTGCATATATACATTATTCAACGAATACGGATGTGTGAATGCACACACATACACACACACATTTACACAATCGCATACATACACATGTACTGACTCACTCGCACATACACACTCACACACACACGCACACTCACCCAATCATACACATACACAAAAAACGTGCGCATAGATATACGTATAGTTACTGGTCCTTTCTCTTGCGTTCATTTATGTATTATACAATGTGTGTGTGGTTAGATCGTAGGAAATGACTGTCGACCCGAGTTCAAATCCTGAACGAAGCTGTTTTCATTTCACATAGCGCTAATACCCTTGAGAAAAGTTTTAATGCAACCACTCTCCCTCCAGCTATGGAAAAATAGTAGGACGAATTGGGCTCTTTAACCATGGCTAGGTAAGCAGTCTAGAAGGAAAACTCTGAATTAAAACCTGTTAAACTCTGTTTAAGAAATTGACCTTGTGTCACACCCTTCTTGTGCGGATGGGTTGGTATATAGATATATGTATTATAAAAAGAATACGGATGCGGACACACATACACACACACACATGCGGGCGCAGACACACAAATGCACACACATATACATTCACGCACACACGCGCGCGCACACACACACACACACACACACAACACACACACACAAGCAGGAGCCCTTAGATATACATATGCTCACTGGTACAATAATCTGCATTGGATATGGATGCACTAGTCATGTGGTGTGTCTTGGTGTGTTCTTTCTAATTCTACCATGTTAACTATTACACATACGTACATCCTTTTTTATCATATACGTGCTAGAAGGCGATGGCTGAGGGTTTTAGTATTCTGTGTATGACGTTAAACTGCATCTAATTGTGAGGTTCCAATTCACTGCTGTGTGTGAAGTAACACTTTATTGCCATTACTACCAGGTCCACTATGACTGTCGATGGAATTGACAAAAATGTGTTTAAAAAGAGTTTACTGTATACCTTGAAGAATGAATAAAACAAATACATCTTTGCTATAGAATAATCCATGGGTTGACATGCCGTAAACATGCAACCAACCAACCAACCAACAACCAACAAACCTTTTTTGTTGGATAAGTATCACTATCTAACCTATAGAGGGACCCTAACAGATACTACCACTCCGGTCACAGTCGACCTGGGAACAATGGCAATAAATGTGTATTCCACACTCCCTAGAGCTCCAAAATTGGAATTTCACCATTAGATGAAGAATACGTGTGATACATATATGTATGTGTGTTTGCATGTTTGTGAGTGTGCATATTATTTGTATGTATGTATTAGTGTATATAAATATATATATATATATATATATATATATATATATATATGTATATTGTGAAGTATGTATGTAGCTATACATTTGTGCATATATGTACTTTTGTGTGTGTATGTATATATATATATAATTGTTTGAGCATATATATATATATATATATATATATATATGTGTGTATTATATATATATATATATATATATATATATATATATATATATATATATATATACTACATAATCTCCTTCCTTTCTAAGACAATTCATCTGAAATAATCACATGGATTAAACACTATACAATGAACATTTACGATTCAGTTTCAATTAATAACTGTTTCTAATCCAATCTTATATACTTACGGAGATGATGAATATATTTCTGACTGAAATGAGATGTCATAAAATTGAAAAAAGTGTTGCATGACATGGACAGCTCAGCCACCAGCTCTCCACCCTTAATCATCACAAATCACCCCCGAACGGCCAACAGGAGATTTTACCCCTCAGTAGAGGTGCAGTCGGTGTATTCTACGGCTCCATCCGAGAAGGGCTGATTTATTTTAATTCTCGACGCTCTCTTTTTTTTCTAATTCTTTTTGAAAAGTGCGGAAGCAAAATCGTTTAAACTAAGCAAAACACCAAACGCGGATAAGGAAGGATGTTACGAATGAAACACACGCAGATGAGTAATCACTTTACAACTATTAGTATTAGTGATATTATTAGGAATGAGCCTATTCTAGTAGAGACCATCTCGAATGGATTTAACAGCTGGGGGTAGAGTAGTTGGATTCATACCTTTCCCAAGGGTATCGGCGCTATGTGAACTGTAACTTTGTCTAAGATTTGAATTCGGATCGACGGCTCCATTTCCTTTGAGGTGTGTGGTGTAATGGTTATACATTACACCATACACCTCAAAGGAAACAAACGCATTTTATTTTAATTCTAGCCTGCAGCACGCTTTTCTTTCTAATTCATTTTTGAAAATGGCGGTAGCAAAAGTGTTAAAACCGTGTGAGACAGAGAACGCGGATAAGTAAGCCTCGTGCGAAGGAAACACACGCATTTGATTTTAATTCTCGACGCTCTTAATAGCCTGGAGGACTCTTTCTTTCTAATTCTTTGATGCCGTCTTATCAACAACTTTCAATCCATTTATCTTGAGCGGACTGGCCATTTCTTTGCATAGGCGTGTAAAACAAAGACAATTTACATTAAAGATCGACTTGAGTAATTGGACTTTTTGACGTGAGAGAAATGAAATAAACATTCCTTCAAGTATCGACTGCTATAACGGTGTCACATCGACAAGGTTCCCATCAACCTACCCCATAGCGACCCCCCACCAAACCACCAGCAACCAATGGAACACACTCGTTCTGTCGATCTCCCACTCAATAACTCGTTTACGTCCGCGTCCAGACAACGTCTGCGATGCTCAATGAAAAAAAGAATCAGATTTAGACCCACGTGATTGTAATCGAAATGTTCTTTTTTTTAAAATAGAGAACGAATAGTGATTTGGTGAGAGATCGTCTAATAAAAAGTGGTGACAGATTTGAACATTGTCCTGAGTATGGGATTAAACAGTGCCCGATGGTGAGGCTCCAGTTCTGGATATCTGGGAGAGCGTGGAGTGGCCCTTCATTGCCATTACTGTCTGGCCAATTCTGACCCTACTACCTGTTAGGGTTCCATCCATGAGTCAGTTATAGTATTAAATTTCATCTGATGGTGAGGCTCCAATTCTGGATATCTGGGAGAGTGTAGAGAGGCCCTTCATAGTCATTACTCTCAGTCCAACACTGACCGGGAGAGCTAGTACCTGTTAGGGTCCCATCAATGAGTCAGGTATTGTATTAAACTGCATCTGATGGGGAGGCTCCAGTTCTGGATATCTGAGAGAGCGTGGAGAGCCTCTTCATTTCCATTACTCCCAGGTTCATTTTGACGAGGAGAATTAGCATCATAAATATCCTGTGACGTCTCAAAATAGAAATGCCGAAAGGAATTCATGCAATTTTTACATTGGACACTGCATGAGCTTCGGTTTGTGCGTGTCTTCCAACGTTAACCGATCTTGATGTCCATCTGACATGTTGGTAGGTAACTTCGACTACTCTGTCTCTGTCTGTCTGTCTGTATCTCTCTCTCTCTCTCTCTCTCTCACACTCTCTCACAGTCTGTCTGTCTGTCTGTCTGTCTCTCTCTATCTATCTATAAATATAGTTATGATTGCGTGGACTTTCTCCAGCCATTTCTTTGAGAATCTTATTGACGAGACAGTGTCTGTAGCGAGGCGGCTTTGACTTCATGTACATAATACACTAACTTACATATGCATGCTCTATCCATGATATGGAGCACTATTTATAAATATAGCACTCTATATTATTAATACATTCATCCCCACACTCATATATATATATATATATATATATATATATATATATATATATGTGTGTGTGTGTGTGTGTGTGTGTGTGTGTGTATTGACTTTCAATATCTACCTTCTCTCCCCTTTCTCTCTTTCTATATACGTCTATACTTCTGTGTGTCAAAATTGAATAAACATTTGTAGCAACATCTTTTTTTTATTAAACAAAATATTCAATGCTTATGTTACTCTTACTCTTACTCGTTCGCAACCTTTTCTACTAATCTGTATGCTATACATTTTCGAAACATGAATAAGCTAAAAACATTTCATCAGAAATCTTTTCTTTGTTTTTGTTTTTGTTTTTTTGTTTTGTTTTGATTTTATGTAAAGTACACATAAATGTTTCCACAATAAAACACATTCCTACTAAATCGATAGAAAAACGTTTATGTTTTTTAGAAACATTCGATTTCTGTTTGTTTTTTATTTCGATAAAATGAATGACAAAAGTTCCGTATATGCAATTTTGATTGTAACGAATTCAGAAAAAAAAATTTGTTCTTTTATTTAAAAATACCTGAATAAATATTTCCTGTCGTTCTCTTTTGATGGAAAAAAATGTTTAATTATTGATAGATTTCAGAAAATGTAAACACTACCATATATATATATATATATATATATATATATATATATATATATATATATATTTAAAAAAGAAAAATAGCTGTTAACTTTTCAAACTGAATGAATCTGATTCACACAACCACTATACACTTAACATCTTTCATTTTGTTCCTCACATAAACATCACCTAACAGTGTCCTGAAGATGGTATAACATACCGAAATACTTAAGTATTGACACTAAAAATTGTTTCCTGATCGTAATATCCTGTGTTTGTTATATTTTTTGAATATATATATATATTTAAATATAATCCAAAAGTCCAGAGAAGAAATCTTCCTTACGACATAGGTTTTTTTAAAAACAACTTGTCGCAGTTTGAGAGCTCAATGTGTGCTCTTATTGTTAGAGTCACAGAGCAAATTTATATTTAAATGAATAAATAAATAAATAGTCTATAATGCAAGATCTATAAGTCTTTTGTTATTTATTTTAAATATATTTAAATATATATATATATATATATATATATATATATATATATATATTATATATAAGTTAAAAAGTAACTTACAAGTGAATATGGGCACGATGGTTGGGAGGTGCAAAATTCAGGGCGATATAACAAATACAACGTGCTCAATACGAAGTAGAGCAAATTTATTATAAAAATACAAGAGATAACCTACTCGAGTTTATCTCTTGTACCCATCTAGTGTATTGGTAATTCCATGTGAAATAATTCAGAAGAAAAAGAAATTGTCACCCAACCCTTTCAATTTTTCTGATTTTTTTTCTAAAATATCTAAAACTATCATTTTAGTACAAATAATGTTCGATACAAGGGCTCAGTCGGTAGAGCGTTCGGCTAGTAAACCACAAGGTTCCTAGTTCGATACCGGCCCTCGCCAACTCAGCATATGAGTAGTACAGGGATCTGTGTGGTAAAGTAAGGAGCTTGTGGTAGATGTGGCGCTCCACCTCTGACGCAAAAACAATCTCCTTCGTCTAGCGCTAGTGAAAAGGGGATAGACTCGCTCGCTGATTGGCAGATACCGACTTTAGGCCACCCCGACGATTTACTTACTTTTTTATATGGGAAATAATCTAAAAATTATATTTTGTCATAGATGCAGTGCCACATCGAGATATTGATCTTGCTATGAAAAGATAAAATAAATCATCAATAACTTAAACTTGATTAACTTTAAGATATTTTATGATAACATTTTTGGATTCCTTTGGCAAAAATGCTTTATATACTAATGTTTAGGAGTAGGGAAGCCCAGGAACTCATTTAACAGACAAAAACAGATTACAAAAATGCAACCCCCACACACACATTTGGAGAGTGAAAAATCGATATAATTCCATTAATCGATATAACTTTGACATGGGCTGGATGATTTGACATGGAATTACCCGTATCTGATTTGGGATGTATCCATATTCACGAGTAAAGATGCTAAATTTTGAAAATCTGAACTTTGTGGACGTGGATGTTTCGTAATTTATCGAATCCAATTTTGATTCTCAGGGGAATTGTTTTTTTTAGTGATTCTGTGTTTGGTTTGTGTTTTAATCCTTTGGCATTTTTTGTGGTTTATTCAATTAAGAGGATCCTATTGCAAGATGGTTGATAAGGTTATGTGAAAAAAAAAGATGGGCGGACTGGTGACTTACCGGGGAGTGGCTGGTTTGGTCGATGAAGTCTCTGACGGAATATGAGTACTAAGAAAGAAAGAAAGAAAGAAAGAAAGACAGAATGAAAGAAAGAAAAATGTTTATTTTAGACACATTATATCTTGTAAAAAAAAACTTAACAAATTATTAATGTGTGGAGGATGATCACTAATTAGGACTAAGCCTATTCTAGTAGTGAACATCTCTGCTATTTCATAGATTTTCAGGTTTAAATAGGTTTAGCATATCAGAACAGACATAAATAATTCGTTCAATATACAGTAGAGACTTTTTTGTTGGTATTTGATTACTTCTCTATCTTTTAAACCAAACAAAACTAATTCCTCCATCAAAGTGATACCAGTCTCTTTTGAGCTTTAGTCGATTTCGAAGAACGAGAGACCAGGAAGGGACAAAATTTATAATCTCCTGGTGGAAGTTGGAGGGGGGGCGAGGTAGTTAAACAACACCTATAAATAGGCTGCCCTCCCCTTTCAACTTCATTCTAACATCTTCTTCAGAATCGACTGTTACCACTTTCTGTTAAGTTATACCGTAGTTATTTGCCCCAAGACAGGAGTGGTAAGATGTAGCACAAGGCCAGAAGTATGGGGCGCCCAATGAGAATCAAACTCATTAACAATGGCCTGCAAATCTATCTTGCTAACCATTAGCCTACACGAGGTGCCTCCCTTTTTATCATATATATATTTACCAACTCCTCCGCATGAGCAGGATGCGAAACAAAGTCAATTTCTTAAGCGGAGTTTAACAGGTTTGAATTCAGAGTTTTCCTTCTCTTAGACTGGTTACCTAGCCATGGTTAAAGAACCCAGTCTGCCCTGCTATTTACCCATAGCTGGAGGGAGAGTAGGATTCATACCTTTCCCAAGGGTATTAGCGCTAAGTGAAATACAATTACCACGTCCCTTTTTAACAACCCAGATATGTCGGTCAGCACAGCTCTACCTTGGTCAACAGAGTCGATACTTTTTTTGACAGTTAGTGCGTTAGTTATTAAAGATGTTTTTTAGTATATCATTGACGGTGTTAAATTCTATTTAATTTATATTTAAATAATCTTTTGTTTTCGTTGCAAATTCCCTCAAGGATTAGTAGTTCTTTTTGTTGCTATCTTTATAGATAATTTTTGTTTAGCTTGCTTCCAAAATACACTATATATATATATATATATATATATATATATATATATATATATATAATCAATGGTAATATTATGGTTTCACACTCATAACTTAAAGTTTCATGGTAATCCAATCATCAGATGAGATCAGTGGTTGAGATGTCAAAAACCAGCCGTGAAATTGTTGAGATTTCACGGCTGGTTTTTGACATCCCAACCACTGATCTCATCTGATGATTGGATTACCATGAAACTTTAAGTTATGAGTGTAAATCCATAATATTACCATTGATTATAAATCTGCTCTGCTTTATTAGCATTGAGCACCTTTCCATGCAAATACTTTTCTCATTTTTTCATTCACTATTCATTATATAAATAAATATATATATATATATATATATATATATATATATATATATATATATATATATATGAATAGTAGTAAAGATAAAGAATTCACTCTGGGTGTCTCTAGCGGGGCAGGAAAAATATATCACCCGCAAAAGAAACTCAAAAGGAAACGACCTGGACTTGTATCCGGCTACAACGTGTGATTGTGACAAAAA